>JALPQD010000120.1:1200000-1565000 GCA_023101885.1 Typhlomys cinereus | reverse complement strand
AGCAGAGTCTTAACCCTGAGCCATCTCTCCAGCCTGCTTGTATTATTTTACCAACCAAAATACTGAGTACCTGCTCTGTGGAAGGATAGAGAATCTAGAAATGAGCACTCCAGGTTAAGTGGAACATAATTGTGCTGTAGGAACACCTGTGGCTCAGTGTTGGATGAGGGCTCCTGTGAAGTACTCACTGAATCAGCGGCAGGGATCTGTGTGTAAGAGATGGATTCCTGGCATGGTGAGAAAGACGGGACTTTTAAGAGCATGGCAGCATGAGACTGAGTCCTAGAGATAAGTAAAGAACTGAGAAGTTCTGTTTCTCTGCACTGAACAGTAATATGATAGTGGCTCTGTTTGTACAATTGTAACACAGGGCAGAGTGACTAGAAACCTGCCATGAAACTGGATGTAATGACACACATCTGTAAATTTAGCACTTAAAACTGAGGTAGAGTAGCATGAGTTCAAGGCCAGCCTGGGCTACTGTCAAGACCCTGTCTCAAAAGACAGTGCTGACCAAAAAACTCATTTTTATTGAGGACTCACACACACCATGGCACACAGTGGAGGTCAGGCTGAAACATTTTAATTTATAGTGAAAAGATGAAAGCAATAAAATGTGAAAAGTGGCCCTGTTTATTCAAGTGGAACATAGATAGGACAGGGTGACCAGAGATCAGTCATGAAACTGGGTGTGGTGAAGAGATTGAAACAATAAAATGGAGTTGGAATTAAAGATTAGAGTAGATAGGTAGAATGGACTCAGATACTGAGGAGGCGTTCATGATTTGTTAAAGAAAAATCTTCAAATATTTTTATTTTAAAACATATATGATGGGACATGGTTTTTTTCAGATTATTTTGACTAGATCCAGGGATATTACCTCTTCTAAAATTTCATCAGATTTGCAAAAGAGAATTTTTGGACCAAAGAGCTAAAGATTTGGTGCCACTTTATATAAGCTGTTCCCAAAAGGAACATTTAACTCCTTCCTCAAAAAGTAAATAAAAACAGTTAGGATTTGAAAATAAAACAAAAAAGTTGAGAGATGGAGAGAGAGCGAGCAAGCAAGAGAGAGAGAGAGAGGAGCGAAGTGAGCACAGATGCACGTGTGCGCTGCTGTGGGTAGAGGTCAGGAGACAACGTTTTGAATTTGGTTCTCCACCATGTAGGATCTAGGGGCACACAGGTACGTTTACCCACTCAGCCATCTCGATGTCCCTTGGCAATATAATTTTAGAGGAATTTTATTTTTTATATGCGCTTGGAGGCGGGGGAGTGAGAGGACTCACACACACACACCATGGCACACAGTGGAGGTCAGGGCTGAACTTTCAGAAGTTATTTTTCTCCTTCCCATGTAGGGGATTGACTCAAGGTCGCCAGGCTTTCGAGCAGGTGCCTTACCCGCTGTTGCGGTTTCTCTTCATGTTACTGATAAATACATGACCAAACAACTTACGGGAACAAGAAGCTTCATTCTTAGTTAGGATTCCGGTTATAGTTCATAGTCCACCTTAGCAGGAGAGTTTGTGCCAACATTAGGAACTGAGGAAACTGGCCATACCTTATCCACAGGAATTGCCAAGAGAGGGGCAAACCTTCTCGTTTATCAGTCTACAAGTCTGACAAATTACTGAACCAACTCTGTCAATCTTGTCCTCCTGCCTAGGGAATAGCCCCATCCATCACTTGCAGGATTTTCCCACATTATTAAAAAAATTCACCACAGGCTTGTTTAGGTCTTACCTTAGCTACCCATTTTTCACAGATGTGCCTAAAGCCTCAGCCTTCAGTTGTTGACATCTAAATCTGACTAGCATACCTACTAGCTATCTTACAGGCTCTTCACAATATATTATTGTGTGTCTCTTGGTTAGAGCAAGGTACTTATGGAACAAGAGGAAAAATCAGTATTATAAAAGCAGGCAGTAGGTGTTACATGATATTTATCTGATTTTCATTCGAAGAGTAAAACAAATATCAAGTTTCATTATTTAATTTGTCATTTTCCCGTTGTCTCTAGTCATGCTGTTGATTATTGTTAAGCTTGGAAAACAAAGTTTTGAGAACACACTTAGATGTATTGAAGTAATAAAAGCAAACATTGGTGGCCAGAAAGACTGCTGTTGCTGCATTATACTTTTACACCCATTGTCACTCTGTTACCTGGAGTGCTGGGATCCTTGCTAGTCGCTAATTCCATGCCTGTTGTATACCCATAGGATACTGTTCCCGGGCTGGAGAGATGGCTCAAGGGTTAAGACTGTGCCTTTTGAGAGAAGGTCCTGAGTTCAGATCCCAGGTCCCATGTAAAAAATATTAGGCGGAAATGGTGGTGGCCTGGTGGAGCCCAGTATATCCCAGAAGAAGCAAAAGGGAGGTAGAAGCAATCCAGGATGATTCCTAAAGTCACCTTTGGGCCTTCACAGGGACACACAGTACTCTCTCTCTCATACACACACACACACACACACACACACACACAGAGTATTCTCTCTCTCTCTGTCTCACACACACACACATACATCTCAGGGTAGGCAGCCTGCTTCTGAGTAATAGTATCCAAGGTTTGTTTCTTATCCACATGCACACATGTACACACACACACACACGGAAAGAAAGTTGCTATTCAGATGTACAGCAAAAGATGTAAAACAAAATTTTCATCTTACAAAACAGGTTCCTGGGCCAGTGGGTAAGGCGCCTGCTCGAAAACCTGAGACCTGAGTTTAATCCCTGCAGCCCACATGGTACATTCCTGGACCTCTCTTTCACTTACTTTCTCTATAAATAAATAAATAGTCTAAAAAAGCAAAAGAGATTCCTCAAATCATTAGCTCTTGGTATAGATAATTATTTAGATTGGACAAGATTTATGTAGGGTGCCTAAGTGCTTATCCTAGAAGCCAGTAGATGCTGTCTGGTGGTGCACCCTGTAATACTAGCTTACTTAGAAGTCTAAGACAGGAGGATCGTAAATGCAAGGCCAGCCTGGGTAACGTAAAAAGAACCTTGTTTCAAAAAATAAAAATAAAATAGGGGATGGAGAGGTGGCTCAGGAGTTAAGCCTCTGCCTTGCAGACAGAAGGTCCTGAGTTCAGATCCTAGACCCCACGTGTAGATGCTGGGCGGAAGCTGGGGCGGCCTGTGTTTCTGGTCCTGGTAGGGCGGAGCCTGTGAATCCCGGGGCAGAGTAAACAAGTAGGAGGTGGAGGTGGTCCATAGTAGTTCCCGAATTTGTCCATGGTTCTACACACCCACTCATACACACACACGCACACATGCGCACACACACACACACTCGCAATTGAATAAATAATAAAATAAATAAAAATAAAATAGGCTAGTGTTTACCTGCCATGCAAAGACCCTAGGTTTGATCCCCAGCATTCCATCCCAAAATTAATTAAAGATTTGGTGAGAAAAAAGATGAAGCACCTTAAGAATTAGATTGATGAGATCTCTGTCCAGTTGGATTGTAAATCTTCATCGTATCTAGTCTTATTTAAAAATTCAAGAGGTTCAGGACTGTTTGGAAGGAGACAGTACACCTCTTCTACACTTGAGCAGATTGTGAGAAGTAATCTTACTTGCTGAACTCTCTTGGTGGTCCTGCTTTAGTAGGTTAGGGACACCGTTGAAAACTGCTGTGTAGCTACTAGTACAAGTGACTTGGGATGGGAATATGTAAATTATAGCTGTATCTTTTTGATAAGAGATCTCTTGCTTTTATTATGTCTTTATCCCTTTTGCCTTGGGTTTTTAATACTTGGATTCTAAAATTCAGAATTTCTAGTTAGTATAGCAAAAGTCTTGTTCTTTATGTTAAAGTTACCCTCAAGGTTTAAAAAATTTTTTTTTAATTTATTTTGGTTGTATATGTGTGTGTGCACAGGAAAGAGAGTGCTTGTATGAATCGGAGGGCATTGTGTGTCCCTGTGGAGGACCGTGGGTGACTTCAGGAGTCATCCTGTATTGCTTCTATCTTCTTTTTGCTTCAGTCTGGGATTTCCCAGGTTCTGCCTTCCAAAGCTGGACGTACAGGCTGCTGCCATTTCCTCCTGGCACTTTAACATGGGATCTGGAATCCAAACTCAGGTCTTTCTGCTTACAAGGCAGAGTCTTAACCCCTGAGCCTTCTCTCCAACTCTATTGTTACTGTTTTTGTTAATGTTAATCTGGATGTGAGTCCTGTATGTCACATAGTTGCTAGAGGTCTCTTAGAGCTCTAAGGAAGAAATACATGGGTGTGTGTATTAATTAGACTTTTCATTGCTGTGACAAAACTACTTATATTTAAAAATAAAATTATCGCACAGGGGGATGGAGAGGGAGGAGTGAGGGGAGGGGGAGCAGGAGGGGAGGGGGGGAGGAGGAGGGAGGGAGGGAACTGGTGTACTTACTAAGTTTGTATGAGCGGAAATAATAATAAAAAATGTTTAAAAAAAATAAAATTATTTTGGCTTATAGTTTCAGTGATTTCAGTCCATGTTCCTTTGATCCTGGTACTTTGAGTTTGATGTGAGAGACCAAAAGTCAAGACAGGAAGAGAAGTGCAGAGGAAAAAAACTGCTCACTTTGTGACAACCAGGAAGAGGGGAGGGAGTGTCACATTCTTCCAAAGCATATCTATCCCCTGTGGCCTTCTTCCTGTAATAGGACCTGCTTCATAGTTTGTACTGCCTCCCAGTAATACTGTCAAATTATCAATCAGTCAGAACTTTTATAATCCATTCACTTTCTAAAATCCATCAGGTGGCAACCAAGATTTTGACAAACTAGCTTTTGGGACATATTTTAGATTCAAACTATAACCATGTTCCAGATCTTTCTTGATATTCTTGATACAGTGGTGCCTAAACTGAACACACTTTAATAGGTTTATGTTTCTTTAGTCCCTTAACAAGCAGTTTAGTGTCTTCCACTGGGAACGCTGAAGGGACCTGGCCCAGGAACTCTTGCCTTCTCCTGTTCTTTCTTAGTGTTGACCTGACTCACCACTTCCGTACCTGGCCATAGTGACATAATTTTGCAAAATGGGTTTTCTAAGAGTCTGCACAATCATCTTTTGGCCATTTTGATCTGCTTTTAGAAGGATGAATCCAGTACCTTAGAAAATTGATTATTCAGAAATTGCAGCTTTGATAAGGCTGAAGCAAGTGAAAGGGCCAGTGACAGGCATCTGTGGGTGGGAAGGAATTCTAGTGGGAAATTCTGCGCGAAGGCAGTGGGTGCTAGTTTTGTCTTGTCCTTTTATAAACAAGGTATGTTGATCTGACCATTTCTGGCATGAAAAAAATGTTCTTGATGGTCAAACTTTAAGAGTGCTTACAAAAAAAGAATGTGGCTAAGAGCAGGTCATTAGAACTTTAAACACTGAAAGTTGAGGTATTTGTTTAAATTCTTGTACTGTGGAATTTCGCAGCAAATATTCATGAACTCCCAGTCTTTAGGCTTGTGACCTCCTTGTTTCACTCCTAAATTATTGCATCCCCAGGTCTCAACCCTGTGTCAACGGGCAGGGTCAAGGATTGTAGTTAATTAGGTTGGAATAGTAGAGACAGTGGAGTAGGGAGTTGGGAGTGACTGGGACTATGCTGACATTTTATTTTTTCCACTCTGGGGTCTGATTAGCCAGTTAGGTCAGGAAGGCCAGAGGCTAGCACAGTTCTTCTAAATTCCTTGAAGCCAGATTAGTACATGTTTATAGTAGTGACACCACTTACTTTCAGTCTTTTGTGGTATAATAGAGAAAAAAAATCAGAAAATTCAATTTTTTAACTTGAAAGTATGAAATCAGGTAGTCAGATTGGCCTTCATGCTTGGCAAATCATTTGGGAGAAGTAATGGAAGTCATTCCCTCTGCAGATATCTGATGAATATCTGATTGGTGTCTGTATCTGTTGGGGGAGAAAGCAGCAGAGTAAATGTAGCCAAGACTTTGCACTGGGCCTCTTCTCTTTCCTTGTCTGTCCAGGCAGCTCTTATCATCACCTTGACTCCCAGAGACATCGCTGCTTCTGCCCCCAAAGCATAGCCCTACTCTGTACCTTCATACTGAGTTGGAAAGGTTATAGGGTAATGAAATGGGGTTGGAAAGTCAGAAGGTAACATTTAGTTTCCAGTAAACACCTACTTGGGACAAGCATGGTCACATATTGCTTAATGATATGATATATTCTGAGAAATGTATTGGAGAGTTTTGTTGTGTGAACATGTATGTACATGAACCCAGGGGACGTAGCCTACTGCACATCTGCTTCATGGTTTGACTTACTGTCCTTAGAGTATGAATCCAAAGAGACTGTCATATTAACTTAATTATTTAATAATAATTATACTTAATTATTATTGTAGCACAGTGACATTTCTGTAGAAAAGGTACAGTCGAAATATAATATAAAAGCAGCAAAGGTGTCCTCATAGGGCACGTAGGCTACATAGAGCTCACAGGACGTGGAATGGTTCTGGGCGAGTCAGTGAGTGAACAGAGTGTGAGCAGTCTCCTTGCAGAGCACCTTTTAAAAAATTATTTGTCTAGTTGAGAGAAAGAGAGACAGACAGATAGACAGACATGTGTCTTGCTGCACGGGCCGAGGTCAGGGGATATGACCTTTGGCAGTAGATTCTCTCCTTCTACCATGTGGGATCACAGGGGTCGAAATCAGATCACCAGCTTTTCGAGCAGGAGCCTTACCTCCTGAGCTATCTTGTCAGGCGTGAGTGTTCCTCGAAGGGCCTGTAAGGGGCCTGCCTGTGGGACAAGTAAGTGCTGTTCTTCAGAGCTCCACTTCACCATTATTTATAAGTAGGGGCATATTCTAGGGAATGCTAAAACAGTAAATATGTAGACGAGAAACAGTTATTATCGAATGTTCTGTACTGTGCATAATTGTATCTGCTCTACTTTTATTTAGCAGCCCAGTAGGTTTTATACCAGTGCTGCTACAAATGTGAATGATACATTGTACTGCGCTAGGCATTAGGAATTTTTCAAATGGCTAACATTGTAGACATGATCTAAAACATTTTGAGTTTTTTTTTTAATTTTTATTTTTAATGTGTGTGTATATATATGTATCAGAGGGCACTGTGCGTCTCTGTAGAGGACCAAGGGTGACTTTGGGAATCATCCTGGATTGCTTCTACCTCCTTTTTTCACTTTGGGATTTCCCAAGCTCTGCCCACCAGGGCCGGAAGTGCAGGCCTCCACCAAAGTCTGAACTTCCACCAGAGGCCTGAAAAACACCAGGCCTCTGCTGTTTCTGCCTGGTGTTTTTACATGGGACCTGGGATCTGAACTCAGGACCTTCTGCTTCAAGACAGAGTCTTAACCCTTGAGTCATCTCTCTAGCCCAACATTGTAGTTTTTGACTACTTAATTTATTACTACTTGTGTTTTAAAATTTGGTAATGCATATAAAAATCTTATCAATTATTACATGGAATTTAGAAAGACTATCAAACGAAGTATCACACATACATGACAAGGTTGGTAATAATTGTGTACTTAAATGTTCAGTTGTCTTAGGGTAATTGTAGTTTGTTTAATTTGGATTCTAAGGATGTGGTAATTCATTGCCACTTGGATACTGCTGAGGCCAGCCGCCCACCTTGCACTTCCTTGCCTACCTCCACTTCTTATCACTCTATCTGCTTCAGCCAAATGGGTGATTAGGCTTGGCCCTTGTCTTTGGGTTCAGTTGAACTTTTTTCTGTCCTTATTGATTTACCCAGACATTGTCAGTATTAAGACTTTGTCATAATGAGAATGTGCTCCTGAATCTTCTTGTAGTTTTTTTTTTTTTTTTTTAATTAACTGATCAGCTTTGTCCATTTTTGTTATGCTTGTGTATATGGTGTCTAGTTAGGTGTGCAGTCATGGGTGCATGCTGACATGTGGAGGCTGATTGCTCCAACATTGTTTTCTTTTGAGGCAAAATCTCTCAATCAAGCCCAGAGCTCACTAATAGGGGATTCAAAGTGTATGTACTACTCTATTTGTTGTTGTGAGACAGTACCTAAAGTCAAGCAGTTTAAGGGAAAAAGAGCAATTTATTCAGTTTATGGTTTCAGAGGGGAAAGAACCTTTCATAGTGGAAGCAGCATGGCTGGCAGCAGTTGGAGAAGGTCTAGGTAACATCCATCCAGAAGACCGAGAGCTCAAGATTGCCATCTGCCAAAGCAGACTTCTCCCAGAAGTAGGGTGGAACTAATCCACCTCAAGGCCCACTCTATGACTGCCTCCCTCCTGCAAGGCCTCCACCTCCTAACCTTGCCACACACATGAGACTGGGCGATGCATTTCAAATCATGACAGTGTGTGTGTGAGTTGCCAGAGATTAAACCTAGGGCCTTGTAACCCAGGTCTAAGTGCACCTTCCAGCCTTGTGCTTAAAGTAATTATTTTTCTTTTTTGGGAGGGTTGGGTGCTTTGTACAGGAACTCATATATTGTAGGTAAATATTCTACTGCTGAGCTATAATCCTAGTCTTCTATATATTTTTTCTTTTGTCCTTAAACTGAGTCTTATTAAATTGAATCTTATTAAATTGCCAAGTAGGCCTTAAATTTGTATTACTCCTTCCTCAGCCTACCAGTAGCTGGGATTACAGATGTAGCTCTAAAATAGAATGTTTTATCTTTTTTGTTGTTGTTGGTATTCATTCATTTATCCATTTCATTCATTCACTCACTCACTCATTCATTCATTCATTGTGTGTGTGTGTGTGTATCTGAGGGCACCTGTGGAGGACCAAGGGTGACTTCAGGAATCATCATGGATTGCTTCTACCTCCTTTTTGCTTCACTCTGGAATTTTCCAGGCTCTGCATACCAGGGTCTGAAGTGCAGGCTGCCGCTGTTTCCTCCTGTGTTTTTATGTGGGACCTGAGATCTGAATAGAGGGCCTTCTGCCTGAGAAGCAGAGTCTTAATCCCCCCATCTCTCCAGCCCAGAATGTTTCATCTTTTGAAACATAATCTCACTATGTATTTGAAGCTGGCCTTGAACAGTCTGCATTCTTCTCAAGTTTGGGGATTATAGGTATGAGCTTCCATCCTGTCCACAAACAGATTTTAATTGTTAAACAACATGCAGTGTAAGCCACAGTGGCACACACTGTTAAGGCAAAAAGATCAGTTCAAGGACAGTGTCTGCTTTGGAGTTTAAGGCCAGCGTCAGCTATATGAGACCCTGTTCTAAAGCCTTCAGAAACAAACAGAAACAAAATTCATGTCAGTGGTTTTTCAGTATGCCATTTAGAGTAGTGAGTAATGTTTAACCATAGCATATGGAGTTCAGTGTAGTGTAGAGGAACTGTTTTTCAGCGAGTCCCCATCACATAAGATGTTAAAAATCTACTCATATTGAGAATAGTGGTCCAGTAGAGAATGATTATTCAGCATGGGCTTCCAACTGTATCTTTTCCCCTTCTCTAGGACTTCTTTGCACCTGGGTGAATTTATACCCAGGTGTTAAATCTTTGCTTCCTTCCTGCAATTGGAAATCAAGCCACCTTCAGCAGAAACCACTGCCCTTTTATAGATCTTTTGTGTTGGTACCTGCAATATAAGTGAGAATTTACAAGAATTTTTCAAGTTAGGGGGCTGGAGAGATGGCTCAGGGGTTGTGACTCTGTCTTACAAACAGAAGGTTCTGAGTTCGGATCCCAGGTCCCACATTAAAAAATAAATAAATAAATAAATAAAAAAAGAATTTTTCAAGTTAGAAAAATGTTCAAAGTAGCCTTTTCTGTTTGATGGGTCATTATATGATGCTTGCTTTTCAGAATGGCAGTTTTTTTCTCCAGACATTTTTCGCCTTTAAATCTCTGATTATTTGAAGATAGTTCCTTTCAGTTGATTAGTCCTCCAGTTCCTTGGAGGCTACCCTTCCTGTCACCTGTGGTCATTCTGCATCACTCTCAGACCAAGTAGGAGCTTGCTATGTGACAGAGAAATCTCACTTGCCTCCTTAGTCAAGAGCAATTTTAAACTGCTATTTTGAACTTTTACCAGTGAGTTGGTTTAAGACTTCATCTGATGTTAGGAGTACAAAAGGCGTATTTTTAACTAGAAGCAGAAAAATATGTGTATCTTTTCATATTTGGGTCCAGATAACAATTTTACACTTTTGTTTTCTGTTGCGTTAAATATTTCCTGTTGGTTTTCAAGTGGAAGTTTTAACTTCGTTATCCCTCCAGAATTTTTTATTAACGTTAGACTGATAGCATTTAATTTTAACTTTCATGTGAAAAAAAGCCTTTTTGTTAGGTATACCTTAAAGTGGTTGTTTTAATTAGGATAATCTGCTTTTTACTTTTCCCAGAACCTTTTAAAACAAGAATTTGTAACTATTGTTGTAATTGTGTTTTAAAATGAAACCCCGTTTTCCTTAAATGTTTTAATTACCAGAGTAAATGCTAGCAATTTGACAGCTTAAGTATATTTTTAGTTTACCTACTTGTTGAAGAGTCAGGCTCCTAGGAGTGATGGAGTGGGCTGCCTTCATCAACTCACAACTTTGTCTTCATTATTTAAAGATAAAAACTAGTGACTGTTCTTTTCAGGTTTGTAGGTTAAAATAGGTGAAAATTTTATTTTCATCTGGGGCATTGAGATTATTGTGAATTGAGTTCGTACCATACGTGTATTCATTCTTCAATTTTATGGAGTAGAAAGTACTTATTAACTAGACTCGTGAGCAGGGGGCAATCATTAGCTTAGGAATGAAGCCCGAGCCCAGCCACATTGCCTTTCTCTTGGGTCTGAGATTCCAGTGGAATAGTTCTTGCCACTTCCCAGGCCCTTAACGGCTGTCTGGAGAGAGTGGACCGTGCGGGCCTAATGCCTCCTGACAACTTCCTCTCTCTCACCAGGCAATTCTTCAATGAACCTGGAATAGGATCTGTATTAATGGCAGAAAGGGCTAGAAAGGATAATTCTCTGCTGAATTTTCTGGGGTCTTTTTTTTCTCTCTCTCTCTCTTTCCTCCTTCTGCCCTTGTGTATGCACGTGTATATGTACATATGCGCTATATATGTCTGCTTGTGCCACAGCACGCGTGTAAGATACATATCGCAGAGGACAGCTTTGTGGAGTTGGTTCTTCATCCACCTTTATGGATTCCAGGGATTGAATTCAGGTGGTCAGACTTGCATGGCAAACATACTTTTATCACTGAGCTGTCTTGCTGGCTATTTACTGACTAGGTTCATGCCTGTCACTGCATAATGATTTTGGTTTCCTGGTGTTTCTTCAAACTATTGACTGGGTACATTTTCATTATATCTACTCCAGGACAAATTTTATACATTTTGGTTTACCTTTGAAGTTTTCCTGAAAACTTGACTTTTTACTTGTGCCCATTTTAGAGTTCCTCATCTTTAGATTAAAAAATGTCTAAAAGTTTTATTTATTGTGAAATAGTGCTCCCTGGGAGGAAGAAGCCATTGCTCTATCTATTGTTAATTAATGGGACTTGCTATTTACACCATAAATAGCTGTGGGGCCCATGGGTAGTAGTGGATTTAGGCAGTAAGTTTCAGGGTCTTAGATTGTTCTTAGTGTTGGGGAGTGTTCTTAGATTGTTGGGGAGTTACTTCCCAGGAGCTTGGTGGAAATATTTTTTCTTTCTCTAGGCAACTTAAATTTTTTTGTTTATATTTATTTATTGTCCATGTGCATATGCACAAACATGCACACATTTGTAGATATGTAGAGGTCAGAGGACAGTCAATAGGAATTTGTTCTTTTCTTCAACCTGTGGCCTCAGGAATTGAACTCAGGTTGTCAAGCTTGTGGTCAGGTATCTCTTGTCTACTGAGTCATTTAGCACCCAGCCAACTTTTTGTGGAAATCTATCAGTGTTAACCTTTAGATGCTGAATGTATACCAGGCCCAGCAAAGAGATTGGAATATGTGAAATTGTTATTTCATTTTATGTTGCTGCAATAGAATACCTGACAAAAGCAGTTTAGGGCAAGAAGCGGCTTATTCCAATTTACAATTCCAGGTTACAGTCCATCTTGGTAAGGAAGTCACAGTGGCAAGAGCCTAAAGGAACTGGCTGCATCACACTCATGGTCAAGAGTAGAAACAGCAGATGAGGGCATGCTTGTTTGGTTGCCAGTACTTAGCTAACTGTGAGCGTCTTTACATACTCCAGGCCACCTGTCTCTGTTTAATGGTCCTGTCTACAATGGGCTTGGTTTCCCGCATCCATTTTGCAGTCAAGATAATGCTTCACAGGCATGCCCAGAGGCCAGCCTCCCTCTAAGTAATACTTCTTAGGTGTGCCCTGTGTGCTAGTGTCAGTCAGATCGATACATCACACCAGGTGTCAGTTCTTAGGGCAAAAGCACAGACTTTTATCTAGAGATGGGGAGGGGGAGAAGCCGCTGCTATCCCCAGATGGTTTCTTTCTTTCTTTCTTCTTTCTCTCTCTCTCTTTCTTTCTCTCTCTCTCTCCCCCCAACCCCCTCCCTCCCTTTTTCCCCTCACTCCCACTCCACTTTTAATCTCATAGGAAAGCTTGGGTAGCTCCTGGTAGCCAGACAGTGATGAGTTCAACTGAGATATATTCTGGGGCAGCCTTGAGTACTTCTTTGTGTCTCAAAGGGCTTAACATGTGCGTGAAGTGTTACTTGGACAGTCTTGTCAAGAATACTAAGTATCCTTTTCCTCTACCATGTTCTGGGCACTGGGCTCTGTTTGACCATGGCTGAATATTTACCTGTCTTTGGGTCTTGATTTCTGAAAGGAGGAAGAGGAGTTCTGTAGTTTATGAGACTTGAATAAAAAAATCCTTCCAGAGAGACAGCTTTTTTTAAAAAAAAGTTTTATTTATTCTTTGGCAATCATCTATATATGTATATGTGTTTTAATCATATCTATTCCCACTTCCACTCCTCCAAAGCTCCCAAACACATCCCCCTCTCACCTTATGTTCTTTTTATTATTATTATTTATTCAATTGTGCTTGTGTGTGTATGTATATATGTGTGTGTGTGTAGAACCACAGGCGAATTCGGGACCACCTCCTCGTTTACTCTGCCCCGGGATTCACAGGCTGCTCCGCTCTACCAGGAGCAGAAACGCAGGCTGCCCCCGCTTTGGCCCGGCATCTATACCTGAGGTCTAGGATCCGAATTCAGGACCTTCCGCCTGCAAGGCAGAGGCTTAACCCCTGAGCCACCTCTCCAGCCCCTTTTGTTTTTTTTAAATAACCCACTGACTTCCATTAGTACTGCCCACATGTGAGTGGGGGTACGGCCATCCACTGGAATGTGGACAACATATCAGTGACTACACCTTCAAGGAAAAAGTGATTCTTCCCTCCCCCAGCAGTTATTAACTTCAACTAGCTCTTCAGCTAGGGCTAAGGTGGTGTGAGTCCTTTCCTCATCTTTGCTGGAATGTCAACTAATCATGAGTATCATGTCCAGAAGACTGCATTTCCTCACACTTCTCTCTAGCCTCTGCCTCTTACATTCTTTTCACCCCTACTACAGACTCACCAATGGTGTTAAAGTGTCACACTCAACAAGAGGGACCAAATAGCCACAGACTTAGAAGCCTCATGAACATAGATTTCAAAACCCATTTTCTTTCTAATGTCTGCAAAGTCTTCCACTGGGAAAGGCAAGGAAGGATTCTGACTTCTCAATGTCTAGTATTTCTTACACTCTGGTAGTGTGTAGTCCCTTTAGTTTAAGGTTTTTTTCTTGTCTCCTTTCTGTTTAATTCCTAGTCTCTTAATTGTGCTTTTTATGTCAGCTTTAATTTTCTGAGTCTTTTAATCTATGTAATTTTTTACAGTTTACTCTGATTTAGTAAACCAACCTCCCCATAAAACTCAATTTTTAAGAAATCCCTAAAGGATGTCCAACATTCATACAGTACCAGATATACACCTAATAAATAAATGGGGACGATTATAGGCTGGCTTTATGAATTTTTTAAAGTTACGTATTCTGTGTATTCAATCCAGTTAATCTTTTACTTTTCTAATCTGATCCTCAATTTAAAGCTCTTAGCTTTTTTTTTTTTTAAACAGAACTAATTTTGAGACACATTTTGACCTATCAAAGCAAAACGTAAGCTCATTCTGCTGTCTGCACACACATGATGACACGGGGCATCTGTTTCACAGGCATGACTAAGGCTCTGCATTTAGCATCAGGCCATGTCCAGGGCACAACTCCAGCTACTATGTGTTTGTTCTCCATGAGAAGAAAAAAATCTATTTTGCAACATAGCCAAATCAGCCCATGCCTTTTTTTAAAAATTAAAAATAAATACATTGTGTGTGTATGTGTGCTTGTGTGTGCCCGGAGGCACTGTGTGTCCTTGTGGAAGACCAAGGGTGACTTTGGGAATCATCCAGGATTGCTTCATTTCTATTTTGCTTCACTGTGGGATTTCTCAGGCTCTGCCTACCAGGACTTGAAGTAAAGGCTGGCTAAGGTTTCCGCCTGACGTTTCTTTCATTCAGAACCTTCTGTTTGGGAGGTGGTCTTCCCTGCCCTGAGCCATCTCCTCAGCTCAGCTCATGTCTTTTTGATACTGGCTTTCCAGAAGGAAGGGTCATGCCTGCTTGTGCTAGGAATCTAGTAGACTATACCCACATACCCATAACAAAATGTCTCTCTGGTCAAGAAGCCATGAGAGAAGGATGGGGAAGAAATCTTTTTTTTCCCCTAAGAAAAATATGGGGCGCTTTGTGAATTTTCCTGTTATCCTTGTGCAAGGGCCATGCTAATCTTCTCTCTGTGGTCCCAATTTTAGTATATGTGCTGCCAAAGCAAGCACCAAAAGTCTTAATGAGAGGAGAAGATATAGGACACAAGGGGGCGGGACTGAGGTTTAAAGATTTAAGTGGGTAGAGTAGTGGGAGGATGAAGAAGAAAAGGAAATGGAGAGGGAAGGTCCTTTCCTTAATGTTATACCGACTGGCAGTTGATTCATGTCCCAGAAAGTTCTAAGGCACATGGCATTAAAGGCAAACCAGATGAAGTTTGTGGGCCATTCATGTAAAAGACAAGAAAATAGGAAGGAAACTGGCAGGGAAGAATAAAGTTCATATTGGAAAAGGAAGGAGGATGGAGTCAAGGATTAAGGTGTGAGAGTATCATAAACTTGCTATATTCATGTATAAAACACTAACAGAATAAAAAAAAAAAAAACCAGGAGGATCCCAAGTTCAAGGTTTGCTTTGGTTATATTTAGTCCAAAGTCAGCTTCAGTAATTTAGAATGACTCTGTGCAGCTAAGGGGTAGAGTTCTTACTTAGCAAATATTAAGGCTCTGACTTCACTTGTAGTAACTCAAATAATAAAATTTAAAAGACAGAGAGATAGGAGAGAAGATCTAAGGGTTGGGTAACTTTTTAGTTACTTTTCAAAATTTGGTAAACATTCATGAAGAAGTGAGATAAAGCTGGTTGTTCTAGAGCTAGAGAGATAGCTTAGGAGTTGCTTTAACCTGAGTTCAGATTCCAGAACCCACGTAAAGACATCAGGCAGAAACAACAGCAGAATGATTCTTGAATGTCACCCATGGGCTTCCACAGGCTCACACAGTTCTCTCTCTGACACACACACACAGACACACACACACATGAGAAAGAAAAAAAGAAAAGAAAAACTGGCGTTTTGTTTTATTTTGTTTTTGAGACAAAGTCTCATGTAGTCTAGACTGGCCTCCAATTCCCTATGTAGAGAAAGTTAATCTGCCTCTGCTTTCTAAGTGCTGGAATTGCCGCCACCATTCCAGTATTATGATTTGCTCTGATTTTTTAAAAAAATTTATTATTATTATTATTTATTCAACTGTGCGCATGTGCGTGTGTATGTGCGTGCACGTGTGTGTGTCTGTGTATGTGTAGAACCACGGACGAATTTGCGAACCACCATGGACGCCTCCACCTCCTTCTGCCCCAGGATTCACAGGCTCCGCCCTACCAGGACCAGAAGCGCAGGCCGCCCCCTCTTCCGCCTGGCGTGGGATCTGGGATCCGAACTCAGGACCTTCTGCCTGCAAGGCGGAGGCTTAACCCCTGAGCCACCTCTCCAGCCCTGAAACCCAAACATTTTTATATTTTGTTCTGAAACTGCATTCTGTCTTTTTCTGACACAGCTATAGCATGGAAAGGATCCAGGAAGTTTTGCCTCAAATACTGCCAAACGGAGATAGAAATCCAGGTTCCCCACTTAGACCTTGTTGACTATTGGGGAAAGTTCTTATTAACCACACACTGTGGTAAAACTTTTGACTGTCCTCACATGATCTCAACAGGGAAGGGGATAGACATAGAAATCCAGGGGTTTCCACTGATGGACTAGAGGAGGAGGGTTGCTAAGCTTTTACTGACCAGTGGAGATGAAGGTTTCCCTGTGAGAATATCGAAGGTGGAAGTGTAGGTTTTGGTGAGTGTTATAGGGATGCAGTTCTAGTTTTCTCTGTGGTGTTTGGATAGAGTAGAGTTGTTAGTGTTCTAAACCTTTCTGTCCCTTTTCTTTTCCTTTGCCTGGAGAGTGGACTTTATAATTTTCTCATCTTTTGAGATTTCTGGGTTCTAGTCTCCTTAACCCTAAATCAGGAATCTATGAGGCAAGATAAAATCTAGAAAACTGCCCCTGTATTGTTTCTTGTATTCTGGGTTCCCTGATTGATCTGTTCTCGCTATTCACTTTTTAGACTTATTTTTTCATTTTCTCAAATGTGTGTGCATGCGCGCACGCTTGTTTATGTGTTTATGTGTATTCCCGTGTGTGGGTGCTTGTGGATATGGGGGGTTATATGTGACAAATATTTGTGAGGCAGTCTGAGGTTGATATCAGGAATTATTCTTGATTTGAGACTTGGACTTTAATCAAACCCAGAGCTTGTTGATAGATTAGCCATCTTCCTAGTCCTCATTTTTAAATTCATGTTTATTTTATATGTAAGATAGCATTTAGGGTTGTTAATTGCATATAGTAGAAAGTATAGGGGGAAAGATGTCTACTTTTTCCTAGAAATCCAATTAATTATCTTTTCCTTTTTTGTTTTATATTGTCTTAATATTAAATCATTTTTTGTCCTTGACATTGTATTATTTTTCTTCTAAAAAATGTTGAAGTTCTCCTTTTTACACTATTGGGTTTTATCTTGTGTGTGCTAAAGAAAAGTGAGGTAGAAACTTGGTTGCAATTGTTTCTTGCATAGGTAATTACTTGTCCTTGTGCCTTTGCAATAGTATTTTTATTGATAAGTTTTGTATTTGGTAGGATGTAATTCAACTTTTTTTTTCCTTGGGCTTTTACTCTTTCTTGAATTTTACTTCAAAAACAAAATAGAAATTTTTTTACTAGCTCACCAGAGTTTGCAAGTAGGCATCGTACCTGCTGAGCTATCTTATTCTCTATTTCGTTTTTTTAAAAGCCCTTTCAAAGCTTTTTTTTTTAAAAAAATATTTTTTGGAGAGAAAGGGAGAAAGAAGAGGAGAGAGGGAAAATGCATGCCTGACATGCAGGTGGAGGTCAGAAGACAATTTTCAGAAATAATTTCTCTCCTTCTACCATATCGGCATCCAGGGATCAAACTCAGATCTCCAAGTGTTTTTTTTTTTTTTTATTTAATTGTGTATGTATGTGTGTGTGTGTGTGTGAATTTGGGAACCACCATGGGCGCCTCCACCTCCTCCTTGTTTACTCTGCCCGGGGATTCACAGACTCCGCCCTACCAGGACCAGAAAGGAGGGCTGCCCCCGCTTGGGGATCTAGGATCTGAACTCAGGACCTTCAATCTGCAAGGCAGAGGCTTAACCCCTGAGCCACCTCTCCAGCCCCCAGATCTCCAAGTTTTTTGAGCCTTACTCACTGAACTATCTTATCAGCCTCTTTCAAAACTTTTTTAAAAGTTTATTCATTTTTAATTATTTATCTATCTCTCTGTTTATTTGTTTGTTTGTTTGTTTGTTATTTGTGTGTGTGTGTGTAGTGTGTGTGTGTGTGTGTGTGTGTGTATCAGATGGCACTGTGTGTCCCTGTGAAGGACCAAGGATGGCTTTGGAAATCATCCTGGATTGCTTCTACCTCCTCTTGCTTTGGAATTTCCCAGGCTCCACCCAGTAGGGCCAGAAGTGCAGGCCATTTCCCCCTGGAGTTTTTTTTTAGGTGGTATCTGAAATCAGTACCTTCTGTTTTCAAATTTTTTTATTATTATTATTTATTCAACTGTGCGCATGTGCGTGCCTGTGTGTGTGTGTGTGCGCGTCTGTGTATGTGTAGAACCGTGAACCACCATGGACGCCTCCACCTCCTTCTGCCCCGGGATTCACAGGCTCCGCCCTACCAGGACCAGAAGCGCAGGCCGCCCCCTCTTCCGCCTGGCATCTATACGTGGGATCTGGGATCCGAACTCAGGACTCTCCGCCTTGCAGGGGCTTAACCCCTAAGCCACCTCTCCAGCCCCAGTACCTTCTGTTTTCAAAGCAGAATCTTAACCCTGAGCCATCTCTTCAAATCCTCAAAACTAATTTTTAAGCCTTAGTGATTGTTACATTTGCAACATGGCTTTGTTTTTGTGTGATGTGTACATTTTTCTCCCTTGAGACATTTTTCCAAGTGTTTGTAGAATATGTTTGTAGAATATTTGACACTTTAATCTCTAAACACTCCAAAATGCTACTTAAGATTAGGACCATTTATCTGTAGAGTTCAACCAATTAAATAAATTAACAGTAAAGCTAATGTTCACCTAACATGCAAATTCCCCAGTTAGGTTTTGGATATTCTTAAGTAAATCCAGTATCCAGTCAAGATGTACCCATCATGTTTAATTCCTATTTCTGGATCTAGAGTATTAACCTTTATGAATGCTAGTATTTAGAGTCTAGGCCAATTTTTTTTATAGAATGTCTTACATTCTCTGATTGTCTTCATGGCCCAACAGATATATAATGTAAACACATGTCATTTAAATTCCCTTTCTCATTTCTCACGCACATAAAAACTAAGCAAGTGAAATTAATTTCACTATTATTTTTATTTTTTACTTAATAGTTTTTAAGATAAAATTATTAATGTATTATATTCAATTTATTTCAAAATATGGTTTATATAATCAGTATCTTTAAATTACTAATGAGGTGTTTTACATTCTTTTTTTATTTGATTTGATTATTTGTGTATTTGTGTATCAGAGGGCACTGTATGTGCTGTGGAGGTCCAGGGATGACTTTGGGAATCATCGTGGATTGCTTCTACCTCCTGTTTGCTTTGCTCTAGAGTTTCTTAGGCTCCTCCTTCCACAATTGGGAAAACAGGCCACTGCCATTTCCATCTGGGATTTTCACGTGGGATTCAGGGATCCGAACTTAAGACTTTCTGCTTGCAAGGCAGAGTCTTAACGACCCTGAGGCATCTCTCTGGTCCTTACATACCTTTTTAATATAACCTTTTATTTTATAATTTAGTGTTATTTTACACTTAATAACTAACCAATTTTCAGAGGTAAGTAGCTGGCAGAACACTTGGGAAGTGTCCGACCCTGAAGTCAGTGGTGATGCTGACGTCTGAATCTGCTCTTCTTTTTCAGGCTCTGGTGCTCGGGGATGGAGCAGTGCAGATGGTGAGGACCCAGCCCTGGGACCACATCACTTGCTTCCTTCCTTAGTAAGACTGTCGGAGTGAGCAGACGCCAGCCTGGGATGAGAATGTCTGTGGACCTCTCGTTGGTGCTCCCCCTTAGGGGGAAGACCTTTCTCCTCCTCCTCTCTGTGACCATGGTTCAATCCCACTGGCCCAATGAACCCTCGGACACTGTCAGAGACTGGGAGAACCAGCTTGAGGCGTCTATGCGTTCAGTGCTCTCGGACTTCCATGAGACTGTTCCCACCGTGGTTGGCATTCCTGATGGCACAGCTGTTGTCGGGCGCTCATTTCGAGTAACCATTCCAACAGATTTAATTGCTTCCAGTGGAGAAATCATCAAGGTGAGAATGACTATAAGTATTGATGAGGATGAGTCCCCGCCTCGCATTTTAGTTTCTATACCTTTTCCTTATGTGAGCTGCAGCAGTGGGTTGCTTCTGTTTTGAAGGCGTCACCTTGAAAAATCTTAACTTCTGTTCTGGAAAGTCTCTTAGTTACTGATTTAGGGATTTTCTGGAAGGGCCTGTTGTATAGGTAAGAAAAGATCACCTTTCCTAAGCCACTGGAATCAGCACTAAAATACAATACTTTTAAGTGCTGTGAACATTAAAAAAAATAATTAGCCTGGGTTGTAACTTATCAGTAGAGTATTTGCCTAGCATGCAGAAGGAGGCTATGTACTGCAAAAAATAGTTATAAATAAACATTGCTCTAAGTTAGTGATTTATTTATACTACTTTATCTAATTACTTAAGAATCATTATATAGCTCAATTGTAAAACTCTGGATATAATCCCCATCCCTAGGTGTTGGGACAGACTCAGACTTAAAACCCAGAGTGCAACCTTGCCCGTTGAGAAGAGCTGAGGTACATATAGAGATTATTTGAAATGGAAAACTTTTTTTTTTTTTAAGAATCAGTATTTCTCTGTTGGAGTTTGTAGAACCTTGACATTTCTCCTAATTTTTTTTAAAAGTTCAAAATTTATTTTTTCATTTAATTAATTAATTTTTATATGCATGTGTATATGTATCAGAGGGCACTGTGTGTCCCTGTGGAAGATCAAGGGTGACTTGAAGAACCATCCTTGATCGCTTCTACCTTTTTTTTTTTTTTAGCTTCACTCTGAGATTCCCCAGGCTCCTTCTATCAGCATCAGAAGTGCTGGCTGGTCACTGTTTCTGCCTGATGGCTGTTTCTGTCTGCTGTTTTTACGTGGGTCCTGGATATGAAATCAAGACCTTCTTTCTGCTTGAGTGGCAGAGTCTTAATCCCTGAGCCATCTCTCCGGCCCTCCTCCTCATTTTTTAAAAATATTTTTAACTTACTAATTGGTGAGAGAGCGCGCATGAGCATGCACACATGCATGTCTGCTCGCAGATGGAGTCACGGGAAAGGAGAGCTTTGGAAATCAGTTTCTCTTTCCTGGGCTGCTGGGATTTGAACTCAGGTGGCCAATTTTTTGAGCGGGTATCTTACTCCTAGAGCTATCTCACCAAGCCTTTGATCAAACTGCTTATGTTTTTATGAAGGAGAAGCCGCTTTACAGACCCATATTGTTTTGCCAAACTCTTTTAACTTGCCAGTTACAGTATGATGATAGGTACTGGCAGAATGTAAATAAGTGGATTTGACTATGAGCCAATAAAACTTCACTTATGGGGATGGGGAAGTAGTTCAGGGTTTAAAGTCTTTGTCTCAAAAACAGTAGGACCTGAGTTTGGATCCCCAGGCCCCACGTAAAAATGAGGGGCAGAAATGTGGTGATCTGCAATTCAGCACTGGAAGCCAAAGCCTAGGAAACTCTATAAAGAAGTAGAACAATCCTGGGGCTGGAGAGGTGGCTCAGGGGTTAAGCCTTTGCCTTGCAGGCAGAAGGTCCTGAGTTCGGATCCTAGACCCCACGTATAGACGCCAGGCGGAAGCGGGGGCGGAAGCGGGGGCGGAAGCGGGGGCGGCCTGAGTTTCTAATCCTGGTAGGGCGGAACCTGTGAATCCCAGGGCAGAGTAAACAAGGAGGAGGCGGTCCATGGTGGTTCCCGAGTTTGTCTGTGGTTCTACACACATATATATGCATACACGCACACACACATACACGTGCACAATTGAATAAATAATAAAAAAATTAAAAAAAAAAGAAGTAGAACAATCCAAGATGATTTCTGATGTCACCCTTGTTGGGCCTCCATGGGCATACACATTCAAGTGCCCTCTTGTACATACACACACACATACACAATCTTATAGATACTGAATATGTAGTTTGAATCCTACATAATTTTCATGTCAAGAAATATTCTTCTTGGGGCTGGAGAGGTGGCTCAGGGGTTAAGCCTCCGCCTTGCAGGCGGAAGGTCCTGAGTTCGGATCCCAGATCCCACGTATAGATGCCAGGCGGAAGCAGGGGGCGGCCTGCGTTTCCGGTCCTGGTAGGGCGGAGCCTGTGAATCCTGGGGCAGAAGGAGATGGAGGCATCCATGGTGGTTCGCGAATTCGCCCGTGGTTCTACACATACACAGACACACACACACACACACACGAACATGCACACAGTTGAATAAATTAAAAAAAAAAATTAAAAAAAAAAAAGAAATATTCTTCTTAGCTGGCTATGGTGGCAACACTTGTAATCTCAGTACTTGGAAGATGAGGAATTCAAAGGGCAGCCTTGGCAACATAGATTGAGACCCTGTCAAAGGAAGAGGTGAGGGAGGAAGGAAAAAAGAGAGAGAGAGACAGAGATTATTTTCCCCAATCCCCCAATCATTCAAAAATTCAGAAACTGCGGTTATTATAAAAACCCTGGCCATAGTTGCTGACTCCTGCTCTATAAAGTCTTTTCCTGAGATGGAACTTGACTTGGAAATAAATTTAAAATATTTTGAAAATCCATATTGTTTTCCTATTTACTATACATTCATTGCTCTATTTATTGTGTTTAAAGCACGAAAACTTAATGGTTTAAAACAGTAAGCTGTTTTGTTAATTTTCTTTTGCATGTGGTATATGATACACAGTATCAGAGGGCACTGTGTATTGTGTACATGTCCTACTAGAGACACATTTAAACAGTCAGTTTATTTGAGAGAGAGAGAAAAAGAGAGAATATGAGAGTGAGCACAAATACGAACATATATGCCACAGCACATGTATGGAGATCAAAGAACAACGTAAAGCTCATTTTTCTCTCCTTTCTCCAGTGGGCTCTGGGGATTGAATTCAGGTCACCAAACTTGCTCACAAGTGTCTTTACTAGCCCAAAATACATTTTTAAAAATCTTTTCTCAGTACTGTGGCTTGTGTTTTTCCTCTGTGATTGTTAATCATTGGGAACGTAACTTTAAAAAATTATTATTTGTGTGAGAAGGTGGGTGCTTTCCATGGCAAGTGTATGGAGATCAGAAGACAGCTTTGTGGAGTCTGTTCTCTCTGTCCATCTTTAAATGGATTCCAGGGTCAAGCTCAGTTGTTAGTCTTGTGTGGCAATTGACTTTACTCACTAAGCCAGCTCCTTGGCCCCAGGATTATAACCGTTCAGTGTTATTGTGAATGTAAGGAAAATTTTAGGCTGGGGGATGTTGGTGCATGCTTGTAATCTTAACACCCAGAAGGTAAAGTCAGGAAGGTTAGTAATTCAAAGTTATTTTGACTACACACCAAGTTTAAAGCCAGTCTCAGCTACATAAGACCCTGTCTTATAAAATAAACAGGACAAAAAAAAATTGAGGAAAAAAAGAACATTTACATTTTGCTGCCAAGGGTGTTTGTTGGTGACTTCATATCATGTCCAACTCCTATCACACTGCCTTTTAGTCATACTGTCACTTCCCAGAGTTGGTTCTCTGCTCTTGGCTCCTTATTCTGTTTCTCCCATGACAAGAGACATTTTAAACTTTTGGATGCTTACATCTGCTCAAAATGACCCAGTGTTACTGATCTGCACCTGTGATCTGTCCCCTGGTCTCCTTTCCTTCCCTTTTTCTTCTCCATCTTATCCTAGCCACATCTCCTCTCCACATCTGCTCTGTGATCATCCTCAGTTTAGGACCCACTCTAACTAAGCCTTTGATTTCCTTATTCTCTTCTCCTATCTCATCTCCCCTCTTTTTTGGTACAGTCACTCTTTCAGATTCAACTAAACGTCCTCTAAGGTTTTAGAGCCCCTTCTCCTTCATTTGGTGAAACTAGCCTTTTTACAAAACCCTATGTGATCTTCTCAACTATCTGTCCTTCAAGCCAGGCATTGTAACATTTGCCCGAAATCCCTAGGAAGTTGTACAGACAGGGCATCACAAATTTAAGGCAGTCCCAGCTGCATAGTGAAATGCTGTCTACAAAACAAGCAAATACCCAATAATAAGTAAATAGCCCTTGAAATTCTTTCTTTTTCCCCCCACATTGTGCACACGTGGAGATCAGAGGACACCGGCAGAAGGTATCTCTCCACTGAGTGGACTCCAGGGATCACACTAAGGTCGTCACGCTCAGGTGTCGAGTGCCTTTACCTGCTGAGCCATCTCACCAGCCCAGTATTCGTCCTTGCGTTACTCTGAATGTTTCCCTCTTTTTACGTAGTGGTCCTTCATATGTTTATGGGCTGACAGAAGGAATAAAGACCTTTTCTGCATGCAAACCTGGTTAGGATTGTCAGAGCTTACATGGTTGTGCATAGGAGCAATCATAGCTCAGCCTGTGACAGGGCAGCGAGAAATTTCAGTTCCTTTGCTGTCTCTTAAATTTCTTCTTGGACTTTGTGGCATACATGTTTTCAAAGTTGACTTACTATATTTTTGCTTTGGGAAATAGCCCCACTTCATCTCTCTGACTCATAGTTATATATTTATAAATCTATTATTAGTATAGACTATTTTTCATATTTTTATATCATTATTGTATAGGCTCATGATGTGTGTGTGAGCACATATGCCATAGTGTGTGTGTAGGGGTCAGAAGATAACTTCATAGACTTGGTTCTTCTTCTGTATTTACGTGGTTCTAGGGGTTGAACTCAGATCATCAGGCTTGTGCAATGCACGCTTACATCTACTGAGCTTGAACTGTTTTGCCAGTCCAAATCACTAATTTTCAGTAATGAGTGGCTTATAATTTATCTCTGTCCTTAGTTGTGGTTTTCAGACTATCTCAGGTTCAGCAATTAAGAGACCCTTTATACTGGTTCTTATTTTATATATATATACACACACAATGTTATTTATTTCATGTGTGTGTGTGTGTGTGTGTGTGTGTGTGTGTGTATGTATGTATGTGTGTAATAGAGGGTACTATATGTCACCAAGGGTGACTTTGGGAATAATCCTGAATTGTTTCTACCTCCTTGCTTCACTCTGGGATTTCCCAGGCTCTGCCCACCAGGGCTGGTGGAAGTGCAGGCCACTTTTGCCTGACTTTTTTTTTTACATGGGATCTGGGATCCAAACTCAAGAACTTCTGCTTGTGAGACAGAGTCTTAACCCCTAAACTATCTCTCCAGTCCTGGTTCCTGTTTTGTAATGTGCCCTTGTTGATTATTTTTTAATCACTATTTCCCTCCTTACCACTTGTTTCATTTCCCCTGCATGGTTGTTGATAAATGACCTTCAAACAGCTTAAGGGAACAAGGTGTTCATTTTCTTACAATACTCCAATTACAGTCTGTGAAGCTTGATGGGAGAGCACACACCAACACCAGGGCTGAGGGAACTGGCCATAGCATTACCACATAACAGCTGAGAGAGGGACAATCCTTACTTGCCAGACCAGCATGTCTGGCCAAGTATACACAAGGAAGCCAATTTCCTCAACCAGCTCTCAGTATTTTATTAACTTGTTCAGTGCCTAGTCCCACACACAATGGACTGGGCCTTCCCCATCAGCTAGACAATCTCCTGCAGGTTTGCTCTGAGCTTAACTCAACCACTAATTCTCCAGAAATGTGCCTAAAGCTCAAACCTTCAACAGTCAAGTTGACACCTGTCCCTGAACTATGACACCACCATCTTTCTATCTCTTCTTTTCTTTTATTCTTTCTCCCTTATCCCCAGATTAAATTTTGGTGATTACTGTTTTAAGGATTATCTTTTTTTCCTCTTATTTTTGATTAGTAATTATACCTAATCTAAGTAATCCTTTTGTAAGGGAAATAGAAAAGAAAATGACCAAAATGGGCGTAGGAGAAATTAAAATCAATTCTGGAAAAAATGAGATGGATGAAAATGATAAAGCCTTCAAAAGCTAATTTCCTCCAGGTTGTAGCATTAAGATTCACAACTTTGGGGGCTGGAGAGATGACTCAAGGATTAAGAATCTATCTTGCCATGCACATTAAAGGACTCTCTGGGGATTGGAGGGGGAGGCACTGGGGGATGGGGAGGGAGGAGTGACGGGAGGGGGAGCAGGGGGTTCGGGGGGAGGAGGAGGGAGGGAGGGAAGTGGTGTACCTATTAAGTTTGTATGAGCAGAAATAATAATAAAAAATGTTAAAAAAAAAAAAAAAAAGAATCTGCCTTGCAAGTAGAAGGTCCTAGGTTCTGATCCCAAATCCCATGAAAAAAATGCCACACAGAAGTGGTGGCAGCCTGTACTTCCAGCCCTGAAAGGCAGAGCCTGGGAAACTCCAGAGCTAAGCAAAACAGATAGTGTGATTTCTGAAGTCATCCTTCGGCCTCTACAGGCACACACAGTGCCCTCTGATACACACTCATACAGACACACACATACATACAGATAACCACCCTAAAAAAAAGATTCACAACTTTGTCTTTTGACACACACATATCAGCTTAGAAGCACAAAATTATACTCTGTTCTTTATATGCTCTCAGTATATTTATTAGTTTACTTAATAAGTCATTATATATATATTAAAACTACATAATTTCCAGTATACTTATGACTCTGAACATGTCATCACAAACAAATAAACCTGGAAACTTATTCTACATGAAGTGATTTCAGGATGGGATAAAACTCTTCTGGTCAGATCATTAGTAACTTAAAAACAACCTCATTTCAGGCTGAGTCTTCGTGTCTTTTGATTAGAGTGTTATGTATCTGCTCCATTTGTAGCATATGGATGCTGGTCTACCTGTAGTGGTGGCACAAATGTTGAGCCAAGGCCTTAGTGTGCCCATAGCCAACATCCATCGTGGAGAGACTGACTGCTGTGAGTTCCATGTTCCTAGCCCGTTCTTGGCACCTTCTCCTAATAATGGTAGGACAGCAGTCAGGGATGGTATGGTATGGTGGCTCCTGTCTGTAATCCTAGCATTTAAGAGATTAAGGCAAAAGGATTTCCTCAAATTTAGGCCATTTTAGCTATAGAGTTGTGATCCCCCATCTGTAAAAACAAAACAAAACTGATGTCCCAGAGAAATACCTTTACATCTCCTAAAATGATGGAGAATCCCCTTCAGATGTGTCATTTTGGTTTAGCATGTAAGAGTGGCTTTTCATGCTCTTTCCTTAGCTTCTTTGCCTGCAGGCAATGTGGACTTGCCCGTATGTATCCCAAGATGTCTGCAGGCTGGAAGCAGTCCTTCTGCAACTGTGCTCTCAGCTGCTGGCATGGGCCACCTAATTGTTTCCCTGAGAACAATGGGTACTCTTTTTGGCCAGGAAGAGGGGCTCATGAAAGGACCATTTCTTTGGATGCTTGAGAGCTTTGTGGCAATGCCGCCTGCGTGAGATGAACTACAGTTTCTTCCTGTCTTGAGTGGGTGTTTGCTAGTTCTCAATGGACCCCTTGTGAGCATGGCACACCGGGAAATGCGGGTTGGCGAAAGAAGGCATCCTTGGGGGTGGGCTGTCAGGTTGGTATTTGCCAGACTCATCAACTCAAATACTTACTGAAAATTTAGGCTTTTGTAGGTTTTTTTCCCCTTTCTTTTTTCTTTTTTTTTAAATGCTGACAAGAACTGAAAGAGAACATAGCAAAGTAAAAATAAATGATGTCAGGGTTTCCGATAGAAGGGCTGATTCTGGGAATTTTCTTAGTGACTGTAGCTGTGTTTAACTGCTCTTTTTATGGTGAAAAGATTTTCAGATGGGATAGGTTAAACATCAGATAAAGATAAAAATTCTTTGCACAGAAAGACAGTGGCTGAACTGTAAAAGTATGTTTAGAATGCAATGCTGTGAGGGCTGGAGAGGTGGCTCAGGGATTAAGCCTCCTGAGTTCGGATTCTAGACCCCACGTATAGACACTGGGCGGAAGCGGAGGCGGCCTGCGTTTCCGGTCCTGGTAGGGCGGAGCCTGTGAATCCCAGGGCAGAGTAAACAGGAGGAGGTAGAGGCGTCCATGGTGGTTCCCGAATTCACCCTATGGTTCTACACACACACACACACACACACACACACACACACACACACAAGCACAATTGAATAAATAATAAAAAATTTAGAATGCAATGCCATGATCTTTTTTTTTCAAGTTTATGTATAAATGGGGTATATGTGTGTGTATTTATGTGTTTGTAGGTACACATGACTGTGTTTGCATGTGGAGGCCCATAGTTGGTAACAGGAATCATCCTGGATTGCTTTTCCACTTTATTTTTTTGAGGTTGGGTCTCTAATCTAGAAATCATAGATAGGGCTAATCTGATCAGGCAGTTTGTTCTGAAGATTCCCAAACTTTGCCTTCCAAGGCTGGAATTACTGATGGGCTATCACATCTACTTGTATTTTACATGGGATCTAGGAATCTCAACTCTGGTCCTTTTTGCTTGCGTGGCAAAATGTCTCCTGAGCCTCAATCCTATGATCTTGTCTGAGCCTCAATCCTATGATCTTGTTTGATGGGTTTCCTTTTTTTTTTTTTTTCTTCCCAGTGTTAGGACCAACTGTAGTTTTGACATTTGTATATCTTCCAGTGGGACCAGTGATTCCCACTTGTGTGTATGGCATTGCTTTACTTGACAAAGGACTAGTCCCTTGCATCTTTGTCCATCATGGTTCTTTGCTTCAAATGGAGACAAGATGCTTGGTTCTATGGATTCAAGCTAGACCTCTGTAGCACCTCTGTGCTCTCTGTAGTCCTTCCATGTGACTACCATGCTTGTCATTTGCAAAGGAACACAGGGCAGATTTGGCTTATACTGTGTGGCTCAGGCACAGGATAATCCTGAGTGTGAGTTGGTGTTCAAGTTTCAGACATCATCAGAAAGTCATACCTCTTGCTTCCTTGAGCAGAGAGATCAAAATCATGGCAATGATCTTATTTGGGAGTGCTGAGGTATTGTTTATAGCTTCTGGCCACAGATGTCTGCAGGTTGGCCCACCTCAGTAATTTAGCTAAGGGTGGGAGCTGCAGGGTTAGGGGCTAGTGACCTAGGTTGTAGGGAAGGTGAGGATTTTAGGTAGGTGTCACAGGCCTAAGCTATGAGCTGTCACAGGACAGCAATAGGTGCCATTTGGATCGGAACCATTTTAAAAAGCACTGTGGAGGTTGAGATAGCTCAGCAGATAAGGTGCCTCTGCACACACTAGAAGCCCATATGGTAAAAGGAGAGAACTGACTTCTGAAAGTTGTTCTGTGATTTCCATGTCATGGTGTTTCTCTCTCTCTTTTTCTCTCTTTCTCTCTAATAAAAAATATTAATAAAAACAAACACTGGTCACACCCCAATTATAAGGGAACATAGGAGAGGCCCAGCTTGAATCCTAGGAGCTGATGTGTCCAGAGGTCTTTGCTGGACAAAGGGCTCACCAGAAGCCCTTGTATGCGAGAGAGGTGTCACCAAGATCACTTCTCATGAGCTACTATCAACCATGCAAGTGCTCACTCAGGTCTCTAGAGTCTTTGCTTCCCTGCAGCTCCTTCATGGATATAACATCTTGCAGGCCTTGAATGATACTGTGTATGTTCTTGGTTTTAGAAACCAATTAAAGTTAAATTTAACTCTAGTAAGAGCTTGAATATTCTATTGTGTTCTTTTTGCTATATTTGATTGTCTTGCTCAGATTATGAGTGGAAACTTCTTTTGGTGAAGAATAAGGAATGGAAGCTGCTACTTATTTTGGTACTGGTTTGGAGTAAGAGACTTTGGTTATAACCAGTTTTCATGGGACTTGGGTGCCTACAGGTGCTGAATTTCCTCATCTCCTCTGCCAGTCTGACTTTAAACTTCTGATCTTTTTCTTTTCTTTCTCTCTCTCTCTTTCTCTCTCTCTCTTTCTTTCTTCTCTCTCTTTCTTTCTTTCTCTTCTTTCTCTCTTTCTTTCTCTTTCTTTCTTTCTTTCTTTCTTTCTTTCTTTCTTTCTTTCTTTTCTTTCTTTCTTTCTTTCTGTCTCTCTCTCTCTCTCTCTCTCTCTCTCTCTCTCTCTCTCTCTTTTCTGTCTCCTTTTTGTTTCACTCTGGGATTTCCTAGGCTCTGCCCACCAGGTCTGGAAGTACAGGCCATTGCTTCTGCCTGGCATTTTTATGTGGTATCTGGGAGCTGAAGTCAGGACCTTCTGTTTGTGAGGCAGAGTCTTAACCCCTAAGCCATCTCTCTAGCTCCCCCAAACTTCCAGTCTTTCTAAGTTCTAGTCTACTGCATGAAGGATAGGAGAGTACCTGCAAAGAATCTGAGTTTCCTGGAACTGAACATTAGTCATATCTTCAGACTGAAGAGTGATCAGAATCCTCAAATTTGGCATTTCCTTACTGAGGGTGACTCCCTTTCAGCTTTGCTGATAATGTTTGGAATTTCATGAGTTCAATTTTTAGTGTTTTTAGATATGCTTTATGCATCAGGATTTCTGAAGCTGGGTATATGGCTGTTTGAGATCTTGTTTTCCTCAGTGCTGGGCTTCACCTTTCATCCCTAGTTGCTGAAACTGGAATGCCTGTGCTTTTTTAGGTAGCCTGTGGTCCACGATATCTGAAACCCTGCATCTCTTGCTGCATAGTTTTCTGCAGATGTACCCTTTAGTTAAAGAAGTGGTTGCTGCCAGGCCACCCACAACTCCGTGGCAGTGTCAATGTTGTGATAACAGGTCAGAGCGATCGGAAACTGGAGGGATTTTTTGGCTAGGACCAGCTTGTGAACCCAAGTGCATAGACTGCTTTTGCAGAATACCCCATACAGCACTGATTCCTGCCTCTTTCCTTCTTTCCTGGCCTGGCCGCCCTGAGTTATATCACAATTTAGGCAAAGGATTTTTTTGTTTGTTGTTTTGTTTTGTTTTTTCCTTGTGGTGCTTTTCTCCCCTGCCCCATTGTAGTGCTGGTGGTGGAACTCAGGGCTTCATGTCTGCTGGTGAGTCCCGTACCACTAAGCCGAGGTAATCCTGAGCAGGAATTACTGAATAACTCAAGGATTCTGAGGGTAGCCAAAGTTCTGGGTTTCAGTATACCAGCTTTAGTAACACACCAATTTTAAACTGAAGAGATAAAAGCTATTGGCTTTAGCCTGATGCAACCCCCTACGTTTTCTGTTGCCTCTCAGTTCCCACTGGTAGACAAACACTTTAAAAAAAAACTTCATTTATTCATTCATTTAGTGTGTGTACGTGTGTGTCATGCGTGTGCATGCACATGTGCATACGTGTGCGTGTTTGTATCAGAGGGCATATATGTCCCTGTGGAGGACCAAGGGTGACTTCGGAAATCATCCTGGATTGCTTCTACCTCCTTCTTACTTCACTTTGGGATTTCCCAGCTTCACCTACCAGGACTAGAATTGCAGGCCGCCTCCATTTCCTCTTGGCATTTTTAATGTGGGACCTGGGATCCAAATTCAGGACCTTCTGCTTGCAAGACAGAGTCCTAACCCCAAGAACCCCAAGCCATCTCTAGCCTGAGACAAATCTTAATAGATAAGCAGTTTCTGAGAGTCTATACTTAGTTCTCTATGGAACACTGATTTCCCCTTTCCTGTAGCCTCAAGGATACACTTTAAGTGTTTTGGTGTATAGCTAGGAATCAGAGCCCCATCAAACACTAATCCAAAGACAGCTGAGAAGTAATATTGCCTTGGACTGTTGGGCAACAGCCTCTTTGTAGTTCACATGAGCAGATGGGAGCCAGCCCTTGCAGAATCTACCTGTGTCTGGCCCTGTAATCATACCAGGATAGGATTATTTCTCCCATTTTATAGATAAAGACACTGGGGCCGAGGTTGGGTCAAAGTGGGGCTTCCTGTCTGGTTAATTGTCCTGGGGACAGATCCCATAATGTTTGGGGTCCATAAATGTCAGAAGGAATTTTCATGTACTGCTTTATTCTTAGGCCCAGATATGAGCCTCTAAGCTTTGAAAGATGGCGAAGGAATCCAGAGGTCTTTTAGGTGAGGGGGTTCTTTGTCAGGGTACAACAGATCATCCTTAAGCAACTTTATGGTAGATCAAACTCCAATACTTCTAATACTATAAAGTCATTGCCACTAAAGGGGCTGTTTGGGCCTAATTTCTAGTATCAAAATACTTGACTAATGTCCAGGTAAGTCCCTTTCCTTCTTTTCTGAAGAACACCCATGATTCTAGAGGAATTCCTGCTTCAGTGCTACAGATCCATATTGGGCTCCTACATCTTGTAGCCAGTAGGTAGCTGAGCTCTAGAACCTGCAAAGGGGAAAGCAGATGGACATACTGGAGAGGCTTGGATTCTGGTTTTCAGATCTGGCCTGCTCTGAAGATCTGAAAAAAGATACGAGGAGGCTGGAGATGTAGGTCAGTTGGTAGAGTGCTTGTCTAGCATAAAACAAAGTTTAGTGGTGCCTGCCTGTAGCGCAGCACTTGGAAGGTGGACATACAGGAGGACTAGTATTTTGAGGTCATAGTTATAGTTCAGCTACTTAGTGATTTTGAAGGCAACCTGGACCACATGAACTCAATCTTATGAATGAATGAATGGTGTAGTGAGATAATAGTGAAAGAATTTGTTCTCAATAAAAATATCAATTCTTTCCCCCCCTTGAGATGAACCTCTTCTGTGTTGCCCTGAACTCTGGTCTCAAGTGATCTTCCTGCCCTTAGCCTCTTGTGCAACTGTAACTGTAGGCATGCACAAACACATGTAGTTTAAAGCCACCAGTTCTCATCTTCTATCTCAATTTGAACTTCATTTAATTTATTTGTGACGTTGAAGACCTGCCCTGGTGTACATATGGAAGTCAAAAGGATAATTTTGTGAAGTTAGTTTTCTCTTTCCATCTTTATGTGTATTTAGGGGATTGAACTCAGGTTGTAGGTCATCAGACTTACATGTAAGCACCTTTACCTACTGAGTTATCTCATTGGCTCTTTATCTCCTAATTTGAAATTGTGCATATGACCTGATTTGAGAGTGGAAGTTCAATAAAAAAAATAGCATAGGGTTTTTGTTCATATTTGTTATGTATGTTACATGATATCATGTTTTAATGTTGTTGGCATTTTTTAGAATCTTTTTTTTTGAAAATTTTTTTATTTATTCAATTGTGTGAGTGTGTATGTATGTATGTATGTGTGTAGAACCACAGGTGAATTCGGGAACCACCATGGGCCGCCTTCTGCTCCTCCTTGTTTACTCTGCCCCGGGATTCACAGGCTCTGCCTTACCAGGACCAGAAATACAGGCTGTCTCCGCTTTTGCCTGGTGTCCATACGTGGGGTCTAGGATCCGAACTCAGGACCTTCCGCCTGCAAGACAGAGGCTTAACCTCTGAGCCACTTCTCCAGCCCCTGTTGTTGGCATTTTTAAGTGTATGGCTTCTAAGGCTTGCTAATACGAAGGACTGAGTTTATCCCATAGGAAATATCTGACATCAGAACTTTGAGTATTGGGGATCCGTATCATAGGAAGACTGGGAAACTTTGAGGAAGTGGGGGCCTTTCTGTTTTCTGGATTACGAAGTGCTTTTTGGGGGGGTTGGGGATTTAGCTCAGTGAGGCCCTGGGTTCGGTCCCCAGCACCGAAAAAAAAAAAAAAAAAGATAAAATTACAAAAAGACCAATAAAAACCAAGAGAACGAAGTGCTTTTTTTTGTGTAGTTGGAGACAGGTTAGCAGAAGTATCATGCTGCTTATTCATCCATGTTGGTGAATAGTTAGTTTATGGTGCGCTCTAGTGTTGGTGTCACAAAAGAAACAAACTTTCAGTGAGTGCTTCAGAGAGTAATGAGAAAAGAATAGCTCTACCGCTAATAAATATTTCCTCATGATGTCACTTGACTTCTCTTGGGCTTTTAGAGTCAGGAAGAAGCCTGTTTGAGCTAGTTTAGAGGGAGAGTTGGTAGAGTTGCTGCCTGGACTCCTATATCCATACTTGGAATCTCAGGTTTGAACTAGGGTCTTCTCTTGGTTCACTCGTACGTTGTGACAACTGTAACCACTGGGGGAGCCAAACAGGCATGGCTTTAGCCTACGTGCACAGTGAAGGGAGAGTTTCAGTGTCCTCTTGTTAACAAGCCATGGCCAGAAAGAGCAGTAGAGATGTGCCCTCTGCTGGCCATCGTCTGTGGACTTGGAGCAGGATCATGACCTTCAGACAGCAGAGGATGAGTAGCCCGCCCGCCCTCCTAAATTTTTTGGCTTTGATTTTTTTGTTTTAATATTACTTACTTTATTTGAGGGAAAGAAAAGTTGGGGAGAGAGAGGAAAGCAAAAGAGAACACAAGAATTCCATGCTACACAGTGGGCTTCCAGGGATAAAATTTAAGTTGCCAAGTTTGCAAGTAGGCTTCTTATCCACTGAGCTACTTGCTAACTCATGTGAGTGACTTTTTTTTTTAATCAGGGACATGAGCTGGTATTTCACAAAGGTGAAAAGAGCCACAGTAGCTTAGTAGTGGTTTTCCACTTGTCAGCCTATAGGAAAAGTTTCTGTTCTATTATCAGTTATGTCACCATGTAAAAAGACCGGCACACTGAAAGAAGTTTGAATGATGCCGTGGGCATAATAAAGTAATGAACTCCTTAGATCTCCATGCCAAGGGCAGAAACAGGCCATGTATGTTCTTTCTCACACCTGGTTAATTACAGACCCTCTCTGATTACAGATCAGAGATGATGACCCCCCCCAAATATCTCAGACTGGCCTTAAACTTGGTATGTGCTACTATGCCCAGTTTATGCACTGTTGGGACTCAAACCCAAAGGTCAGTGCACTTTAGGCAAGCACTCTATCAACGAATCTCAGCCCAAACATTCTTTTCTTCATAGAATGTATTTTACTAATTTGAAGTAATTAATGTTCTAATCTTTGGGTGACCACTAGAGCTATCACTTGTTTGTTTGTTTGTTTGTTTGTTTGTTTATATTTCTGCGTGTGTGCATGTGTATCAGAGGACACTTTGTGTCCCTGTGGAGGGCCAAGAGTGACTTTGGAAATCATCCTGGATTGCTTTTACCTCCTTTTTACTCCACTATGGGATTTCCTAGACTTCTGCTTACCAGGACCAGACGTGTAGGCTGCCACCATTTCCACCTGATGTTTTTACATGGGACCCAGGGTCTGAACTCAGGACCTTCTGTGTGCAAAGCAGAGTCTTAACCCTTGAGCCATCTCTCCAGCCCTCATGCTTTCTTTCTTAAACAAATGTTGAGATCACAACAGTGCTATGATGATTAAGACTCTTTACATACTTCCCTACACATACTAGTGCTTCCTGGGTTGAAGGTAAGCTCCTTGTGAGACCAGAGTCTGGCCAACACTCTGCTGGAGTAGTCCCCCTATCCTGGGTACCACAGTTTCCTTAAGGATTGAGAAGCAGGATTAATTTAATTAATTTAGACATTAGCTACAGCTAGCTATGTTTGCTACAAATATGTCTTACTACCCTTTTGTATAGTTGTGAAGCGAATCATTCTGAAGACTGATCTTTCTTGTACCCAAACTTGTGTGCATTTCCACTTGTGTAGAGGCCAGACACTCTAGGCTTGGCCTTTGACCTGAGCAAAAATCATGGTGTTTAGAGAGTTATAGAGAGAAGATGGAAAGAGGATTGTTTCAGGCTAAAATAAAACATTCTAACTTCATTCTGAAGGTAAGAGTAAGCAAATAGATGGCAGGGTTTGCTGCTGGTATAAGTGTATACATTCTTTTTTATATGTTTTTGTTTGTATGATAGGGTCTCCAGTTAACCTTGAACTTTTGGCAGGCCTGCCTCATCCTCCTGGGATTATAGTTGTATACTATTATGCCCAATCAAAGTCCACAACATTCTTTTATTTATTATCGTGTGTGTGCACTTGGGTGTGTAAAAAATGTATACAGGTAACTTGAATGAAAGTCAGAGGACAGCTGTGTAGAATCAATTTCCTTTGCATGGGTCTCAGGAATTGAACTTAGGTTTCAGGGCTTTTGAAGCCAAATGCTTTTACCAGCTGAGCCATCTTGCTGACCCTGAATCTCACAACATCGTGGTATCTACTTTGGAATGAGGCACACGTTTGCGATTAGGTTAATTATCTACCTTCAAAGTTAGCCCATTTGGTAGTCTTAGTCCTTACTGTTTTTCCCCTTGAGAGGAGATGAGTTGAATTTCTCAACGGGAATCTGAATTACTCCTTCACCTTACCATACAGCTTGGGCTAAGTGTTTTACAGCAGTGATGGTTTTTAGGTTATATTGGTGATAACACTTGTAATTTATGCTTATGCCTCTCCTAGGTGTCTGCAGCAGGGAAGGAGGCCTTGCCACCTTGGCTACATTGGGACCCACAGAGCCACACCTTGGAGGGCCTCCCCCTTGACACCGACAAGGGGGTGCATTATATCTCAGTGAGTGCTGCGCGTCTGGGGGCCAATGGGAGCCATGTGCCTCAGACCTCCAGTGTGTTCTCCATCGAGGTTTATCCTGAAGACCACAATGAGCCGCAGTCTGTGCGGGCAGCCTCACCAGATCCTGCTGAGGTAGTGGCGTCTGCCTGTGCCGCTGATGAGCCAGTAACAGTCCTGACGGTGATTCTGGATGCTGACCTCACCAAGATGACCCCAAAGCAAAGGATTGAGCTCCTGAATAGGATGCGGAGATTCTCAGAAGTAGAGCTTCATAATATGAAGTTGGTGCCAGTAGTGAATAACAGACTGTTCGACATGTCTGCCTTCATGGCTGGCCCAGGAAATGCAAAGAAGGTAGTAGAAAATGGTGCTCTGCTCTCCTGGAAGCTGGGCTGTTCCTTGAACCAGAATAATGTGCCTGACATTCGTGCTGTAGAGGCCCCTGCTAGAGAGGGTGCCATGTCTGCTCAGCTTGGCTACCCTGTAGTGGGTTGGCATATTGCCAATAAGAAACCCACTCTCCCTAAACGAATCCGAAGGCACATTCATGCCACACCCACACCTGTTACTGCCATCGGACCCCCAACCACGGCTATCCAGGAGCCGCCAACCAGGATAGTGCCCACTCCCACATCTCCGGTCATCGCGCCTCCGACAGAGACCACGGCTCCTCCTGTTAGGGATCCCGTTCCCGGGAAGCCCACAGTCACCATTCGGACTCGAGGTGCCATTATTCAGACCCCGACCCTAGGTCCTATCCAGCCTACTCGGGTGTCAGAAGCTGGCACTACAGCTCCTGGCCAGATTCGCCCAACATTGACCATTCCTGGATATGTGGAGCCCACAGCAGTTGCTACTCCTCCATCAACTACCACCAAGAAGCCAAGAGTATCCACGCCAAAGCCAGCAACGCCTTCCACTGACTCTTCAACCACTACAACTCGTAGGCCAACCAAGAAACCACGGACACCCCGGCCAGTGCCCCGCGTCACCACCAAAGCGCCCATCACGAGATTAGAAACAGCCTCCCCACCTACTCGCATCCGCACCACCACCAGTGGAGTGCCCCGCGGGGGAGAACCCAACCAGCGGCCGGAGCTCAAGAACCATATTGACAGGGTAGATGCCTGGGTGGGCACCTACTTTGAAGTGAAAATCCCTTCAGATACTTTCTATGACAATGAGGATACCACCACTGACAAGCTAAAACTGACACTGAAGCTTCGAGAGCAGCAGCTGGTAGGTGAGAAGTCTTGGGTGCAGTTCAACAGCAATAGCCAGCTCATGTATGGCCTGCCTGACAGCAGCCATGTGGGAAAACATGAGTATTTCATGCATGCTACAGACAAGGGGGGCCTTTCTGCTGTGGATGCCTTTGAGATCCATGTTCACAAGCGTCCTCAAGGGGACAAGGCTCCTGCAAGATTCAAGGCCAAGTTTTCGGGTGACCCAGGACCAGTAGTGAATGACATCCACAAGAAAATTGCCTTGGTGAAGAAACTGGCCTTTGCCTTTGGGGACCGAAACTGCAGCACCATCACCCTTCAGAATATCACCCGGGGCTCCATCGTGGTGGAATGGACCAACAACACGCTGCCCCTCGAGCCCTGCCCCAAGGAGCAGATCACAGGGCTGAGCCGCAGGATTGCTGAGGACAGCGGAAAGCCTCGCCCTGCCTTCTCCAATGCCCTGGAGCCTGACTTTAAGGCCATGAGCATTGCTGTGACGGGTTCTGGCAGTTGTCGGCACTTGCAGTTTATCCCCGTGGGACCTCCCTTTACGGGGACCTCCGAGGCACCAGCCACAGAGGTGCCAGACAGGAGCCCTGAGAAGAGCAGCGAGGATGATGTTTACCTGCACACAGTCATTCCAGCCGTCGTGGTTGCCGCCATCCTGCTCATTGCTGGGATTATTGCCATGATCTGCTATCGCAAGAAGCGGAAGGGCAAGCTGACCCTTGAGGACCAGGCCACCTTTATCAAGAAGGGGGTTCCTATCATCTTTGCAGATGAGCTGGATGACTCTAAGCCCCCGCCCTCTTCTAGCATGCCACTTATCTTGCAGGAGGAGAAAGCCCCTCTTCCTCCTCCTGAGTACCCCAACCAGAGCATGCCCGAGACCACTCCTCTGAACCAGGACACTGTCGGAGAGTACACACCCCTACGGGATGAGGATCCCAATGCACCTCCGTACCAGCCACCCCCACCCTTCACAGCTCCCATGGAGGGCAAGGGCTCGCGCCCTAAGAACATGACCCCATACCGGTCACCTCCTCCGTACGTCCCTCCTTAATCCACAAGCGCCTGGGTGGAGGCAGGGGTAGGGCAGGGCCTGGAGACAACTCGGTGTTGTCTGTAGAGACCGGTGGCCCACAGACCACCGCCCACCGGTAGCCGACACCCGACCTAGCACACACTGACACATGGGGCCTGGACAAGCCTGCCCTCTCTGGTCCTCTCAAACCCCAAAGCTGCTGGAGAGACTTTGGGGACTTTTTTATTTTTATTTTTTTTGCCTAACAGCTTTTGTTTGTTCATAGAAAATTCTTCGCTGCGTTTTTGGTGGCTGGCTCTGAAAGCACTGTTTTGGTAGAGGTAGAAGGAGGGAGCGAGGAACCGTGAATGAACTCGCAGTCAGTGCTGGTGCCCCCAGCTCTCTGCGTTTTGCCTTTAACACTAACTGTACTGTTTTTTCTATTCACGTGTGTCTAGCTGCAGGATGTAACATGGAAAACAGTAGCTAAAGATTAAATTCAAAGAACTTTCAGAAGTTAAGGTTAAGTTTTTACATTTAATCTGCTGTTTACCTAAACTTGTATGTATAATTTTTGGGTGGGTATGGGGAATTGCTTTGCTAAAAATAAGCTCCCAGGGTGTTTCAAACTTAGAGAAGACCAAGGGACAGTATTTTTTATCAAAGGAATCCTATTTTTTCACACTACGTCAACTTGGTTGCTCTGATACCCCAGAGCCTGACTTGGGGCCTCCTAGTCCTGGCTCGGGTGCCAGGGTCCTGGTGCTGGGTTTGCTTTCCCACTTTTGCCCGGGGCTGGAAGCAGGAGGGGCCTCTTGGGCCATGGACATCCCGACCTCCACCCTGTGCACACTAGTGGCCCACTACCAAGGGGGGTCTTCATTTCCATGGAAAAGGGACTCCAAGAGGCAGCGGTGGCTGTGGCCCCCAACCTAGGTGCTCCAAGGTGGGCCAGCTACTAGTGGGAGCACCTGGAGAGATCTAAGGACTCCACCACATCAACCTATTTTCTTTCTTCCTTCTCTGTGTTTATTTTTCTCCCTCATAAAAAGAATATCGTGGTTTTTGAAATGCTCAGTGGGGGACATTTTGGTGAAGATGCAATATTTTTATGTCATGTGATGCTCTTTCCTCACTTGACCTTGGCCACTTTGTCCCGACAGTCCACAGCCCCATGCCAACCCACCCATCCCTTTTCCCTGGCACTCCAGCCCCCAGCCTTGGGCCTGAATGACCGGGAAAGGTCTGGCGCCTGGGGAGGAGTGCCAACAATAGTTCATAGTAAAATCTGTGGGCTCTCAAAGCTAATTTTTTACTAAAGTTTTTTATACAGCCTCAAATTGTTTTATTAAAAAAATTAAAAATGGTGATGCTTAACAGCAGTTTGTACAAAGCTCTTAGTGTTGATTCCATGGAACTGACGGCTTTGCTCATTTTGATCCCCCCCTTCTTTCTTTTCCTAATGGGTTAAATTCTGGAATTACACTGAGGATTCTTTTACCCCCCCTTTTGTAAGCAGACATCCGTCCATCCATCTGCATATCTGTCCCATGACTCAGGGGCACCCACTCTGCTTTGAATCTCCTCCTTTGGAAGAAACCATTTTGAGCATGCCTTTTCTTAATGTCTGAGTTATTTCGGGTACCTTTTAGGGAGGAATGCCTTTTGCAATAATGTAGCCCTTCCCTGATGTCAGGGTGGGTGGGTGGACAGAGGCTCCCTTTGTACATGGAGCAGCAACTTCTAAGCCATATCGACTGTTTTGCAGAGGATTCCACTTGTTCTGAAGAGGATGTGCTGCCACAGGAGAGGAAGGCCAGCAAGTGGGATGTGCTCTTCTTCAAAGGGTTGTTCCTCATGCACCTTCACAGGGCCCACCCCTTCTTGCCCCAGCTCACAGCAGAATTCTTTAGAGTGAGCAGGGCCCTTATGGGCAAGAGCCTGTGGATGAGAGCTCTGTGGATGGCTGGTTGACTGGGCCTTGTGCCTCCAAGCTCTGGTCCAAGCTGGCGTTTCCCTGATGCCCCAGGGTCAGGAGTAGGGATCTGACCAGTGAGATGATTTCTGGTGACCTTGTCAAAAATAAATAAATAAATAAAACAATTCCCAGTGTTCCAGGTGAGGGCTTTGAAAAGCCTTCCAAATAGCTCCGTTGCCCTTAGCAACTCTACTATTGGGCATTGCCATGCAGAGAGGAGGTTGGCCCAGGGTGGCCTGTTGCCATAGCAACTGGAGGCAATGGGGCAGTGAACAGAATAACAACAGCAACAATGCCTTTGCAGGCAGCAGCCTCTGGAGCCCTGAGCTGGTGATGGCCGTTGGACTCGGAGGCAGAGAGCCAATCTCACATTCAAGTGTTCACCAACCACTGACGTGTTTTTATTTCCTTCTATATGATTTTAAGATGTGTTTTCTGCATTCTGTATAGAAACATATCAAACTAAATAAAAGCAGTGTCTTTATTACAACGTCATGGCCTCTGAGCATCTGTTTCCCTGACTTCTATGGGTTCCTGAGTATGAGTGGTAGGAGAATCATGCCAGAGGGAAGCGGGGATCTGGCCCAATGGCCTCCACAGAAGCCTGATCATTTCCGAACCTGTAGCAAGGTTGGATTTGTACTTCAGAACTTTTGCCAGTATGTCAGTTTCACTTAGCACCCAGCCAATTAAGACCAGTTTTGATCCTCAGCTTCCTCATTTGTAAGGGGTGGTATATAGCAGGGCCTCCCTTGAGATTGAGTGGGAGGCACAGTGGTGGGAAAGGGCCTGTCATAGCCTGCTCCAGAAGGGGCAGCTCTTCATAGATTTCCATCGGGCTACGCCCTTAAAGTTCAGTATCGAGGGATGACTCTGGCTTTGCCTTCACACCAGCAACTACCCTCCTGTGGGGGGACTCGGGACTGGCTAGTGGCCTTTGGATAGATAGAGCAGTTTCTAGCCAGGGTGCTGTGCTCTTGGACTGACAGACTCTAGGTGGCTAAGTGTTTGGCCTGGAGTAGCCAGGCTATCTGGGTAAGCTAAGCATGACTGTCCAGGAAGGGACAGGTGTGTTTTCCTGAAACAGTGCTCGTCAGCACATGGGGTGCAGAGATGCATCAACTGTCTCCGGGTCATTGGTAAAAGAAAAGTAGGCACCTTTTCTGCCTTCACCAGCTCTTGATCATTACCCCCTCCAAAAGTCCAGCAGTGGTTTAGGGTTAGGATCTGAATGTGTACGTAGCACATTAAAAGTGCTAGGACAAGATCAGCCTGGGCACACAGACCTGCTACTAAATAAAAACAAGCCAAGTGTGGTAGTGCACTCCTGCAATCCCAGCACAAGTCAGGAAAATCTGTCCCACACATTTTCAGGGATCCATGCCTCAATCTCTAGGCCCAGGAAATGATCTTTCTATTGCTTAGCATCCAACTTAACTGTTATAAACTTGCATAAAGGAATACCTGGTTTCAACAGAGAATAGGAAACAAGACCAGTGAAGTAGGGAGAAATCCCAAAGATACCTATCTGCTATCTGCCCTGCCTCCTTCGTGGTATGGGAATGCCTAGCACTCTAGCCATATGCCTATGATCTTTTATTGATGGAGGCGGGGTTCTTTCTGAATGTGGTTCTGAACTAGATAGAAGTTGATGTGAGGAAGGAGCAGGATCGAGGGACTGATAGAAATCTGCCCAGCACAGTCTCCAAGGGGTTGTAGGTCACCCAGTGAACTAGAGAGTGGAATAGAGATAATGAATCATCTTCAATGAGTCCACCTGGAAAAGGGACAGAGACTTCTAAGAGAAGCAGAGACATTTGCATTCTCTCGTCTTTAGTAATGACATTTCTGGGGTCACGGTCAACCGAGACCCAAGACTCTTGGCTGTGTGTTTAGGAGTTGTGGCCATCCTAGCCTTCTAGCACACTGCTTGCCAAGTTGCAGCTTCTATTCTCGTTCTCCATGTTCCCAACAGACAAGAATGAACCCCCTAGTTCTTTCCTATCTCCTTTAAAACATTTGAGGCCCAATTCAAGTATCAATCTCTGGAGAATGAGTTTTATTATTCTTTCCATATTACTTTCCTCTAAAAAAAAAATCAGCCAGACAGAGGGTACAAATATGTAACCTTAGCATCTGTGAGGTGGAAACGGGGAGCACAAATTCAAGCCAGGCTTGGCTATATAGCAAGTTCAAAGTCAGTATGGATTATGAAACAGTCTATCTCAACAAATCAGAAGAGAAAAAAAATCAGTAGCTAATTGTCCCCTGTTTTACTTACTTTTAGACCAATGTCTTGAGTCTCAGTTGTTGAGGCCCAAAGAGGACGGGCAGTTTGGTCCAGGTCTTGCGATTAGTAAGACACTGAAGGATTTTTCTGATTATGAAGTAGTTTGAATTGAGGAAGAGCAAGGAATTAAATGAGCTCCTTAGTGGGGGACACCAAGTACCATTTTTCTTAGGGCTCTGAAGATGCAGAGGAGGAGATAGAATAAGGCTCGAAAGAGGGTGCCTTAACCTCTGGGCGTTGGGATTTCTGCATGCTAGAGCAAATCTAGCCCCACTTGATTCCACTGCCGCCATCCTTGCTGACAGTGACTCTGGCGTCGCAGCTGGATCACGTGTCTTTTGGAGGGTTCTTCTGTGAGTGGAAACGGTAGCTCTCAATCTAACAGACGACTCCACTTACTCCCTGGTGAGCCGTGGGCAGAAGAGCGAAGCGGCAGTGCCCGCGGGCTTCCAGCAGGTGGCGCGAGGCGGCTGGCGGCCAGCAGCAGGCGGGCTGGGGGTGGGAGGCGGGCTGGGGGTGGAGCCATGAGCTGCAAGCGCAGGGGCAGCGCGAGCCAGGCCGGCTGTGGGCGGGGCGGAGCCGACCCTGGAGCGAGCCCCAGGCGCCGGGGACTAGCAAAACCCCCCGAGGAACCGGGTCGCGCGAGTGGGTGGACTAAAGCCCTGGGAGCCGAGTCCCAAGGGGCGGCTTGTCATTTCCGCCGCGGCTGCGCGGGTCCCCGAGGGCTTCGGGAGAGAGTTGCTGGGGTTCGGAGCTTGTCATTCACGCGCTTGTTTTCCCTGGAAAAGGAAAAACTGCAGAAGAATGGGCGGGGCGAGTTCAGCTCCCAGTTTTCCGCGGGCTGCCGTTTGGGGGGAAGGGTGTGGCCTGCAAACCTCGAGTTCTGATGTGTCTACTTGGGAACCAATAAGAGCCCGTTCTTTACGAACTCCCCAGTTTTAGCTTTTGCATTCTTACCTAAAGGCTTGTGGAACCAACTTGCCAATTGGGCTTGTTGGCTTTCTCCCTTCTTCCAATCCGAGCGCTCCTGAAGCGCGGCCTAAAGACTGGGGACAGGCCGATAGGGTACTGTGGGATCTCCGAGGGTCCTGGATGGAGGAGATGTGTATTGGGTTGTGATGTTGGGGTCCCCTAGGCTGTACCCCCTGGGCGAGGACGTAGCACCAGAAGCAGACGGGGCAGCTGGTGACTTGCTCCGTGGGTCGACACTAGAGCCTGGGTGCCATTCCCCCAGACGTATGCACAGTCCTTGGCACACATTGAAAGAGCAGGTTATAACCAGTTGGAGGCGGGCCAGGGATGAGGGCGGTTACCTTCTGTCTGCAAGGTAGCTCCGTCTCAGCCGTAGAGTTGGTAAAGCCTAAGTATGGGAACTGCCAAAATGTTGAGGTTTTCAGGCCAGGGTAGCCTTGATTCCAGAGAATTGTTTACAGTGGTTCAAGATCACTTTCTATGTCCCTTAACAACTCTTTTGAAAAAGATCTTGGAGGAGACTAGGAAGGAGAGGTTGTTCAGCAAGTAAAAGTGCTTGCACACAAGGCTATCTTGAGTTTCATCCGCAGAACCCACGTGACAGCATAAGGCTGGATGGAGAGAACTCCACAAAGTTGTCACGAGCATTTACATCATACACACAATAATAGTACATCATTTAAAAAAGAAAAAAAAAAGTCCTGAGAGAGAGAGATGCAAAAACGATCTGGCTCCAACTTTTGACAGCAGGAGGTGGTAAGACCTCTGATAAAAGTTTATCTCTGGGGGGAGAGAACCATCTGGGTGAACTCATCTTTAGGGAACACCTAGTTGCAGGGACCTGACCATGAGAGATTCTGAAGGGGATCTGGATCTGGTTGTTTGAGGAGCACATGGTGTGTATGTGTGTGTGTGTGTGTGTGTGTGTGTGTGTGTGTGTGTAGGCTCTGCCTTCCTGGGTTCACTTGTAGCTTTTAGTGTGCAGATGAGAACTGAGGACACAGCTTTGTTGGTACAGTGCTTGCCTAGCGTGCATGAAGGTCTGCGTTCCATCCCCAGCACCACGTTGACTGAGTGTGGTGGTGCACACCTGCCAGCTCATCACTGGGGAGGCGGAGGCAGAAGGATCAGAAAGTTCAAGGTCATCTTTAGCTACATAGTGAGTTTCAGGCCAGCGTGGGATGTGAGACCCTGTCTCAAAAAATTAACATTAAAAAGCAGAGAGCAAATGAAAAGTCTGAAGAAGCATGGGCTGAGCAGCAACTGTTCTTTCTCCCCGGATCCCCACCTCTGCCCAGGCACTATGTTCCACAGATTCACCCTGTGAGCCCCAATCAGATCCCTGGAAAAGAGCTAGGGGGGCTGGAGAGGTGGCTCAGTGGTTAAGCCTCTGCCTTGCAGGCAGAAGGTCCTGAGTTCTGTTCCTAGACCCCACGTATAGACGCCAGGGCGGAAGCTGCGGGGGTGAGGAGGTGAGGGGGTGAGGGGGTGAGGGGGTGAGGGGGTGAGGGGGTGAGGGGGTGGGGGGGCGGAGCTTGTGAATCCCGGGGCAGAGTAAACAAGGAGAGGTGGAGGTGTCCATGGTGGTTCCCGAATTCGTCCACACACACACACACACATAATACATACACATGCACACACACATACATACACACGCACAATTGAATAAATAATAATTAAAAAATAATAAAAAAAAAAGAAAAGAGCTAGGAATGGAGTGAGGGGGAACCTGCCTAGAATCGGCATTAATGAACACGGGGAAGGGGCAGCCTTTCTGCTGTCTTGTAGCAGATGGAGGATGTCTTTGCCTACCTTACTGCCCTACCGTCAGCTCTTTGTTGGAGAGACGGCCTTCCGGGAAAGCCGATGCCCACTCCAGGCCTCCCAGCTGGAGTGGTTGTTAATACATAAACAGCCGTGGTAACCCAGATGTCGCTGCCTAACTGATACCCGCTCCCACCTAGCCTGGGTCCTGGGCAATCAGGGAGCTCTCTTCTGAGAAAGCCCTGATGTTAGCGTGTAATTTCAGCCCTCACAGTCTGATCTGGTAACGCTGTGGTTACCTCCACCATTGCAGGGCAGGGCGGTGGTCCAGCACCGAAGGCCAAGAATCAAGTCCTCTGGGTTCAGGGCTCTTTTTAAGTAACAGATAGGCAGGGGCCAGACCTGGGAGATCACAAGCTGCAGTTTTGACTTCCAGTTGGATCTCTTGGTGCCTACTACAATACTGCTTTCATCTTGGAGCTCAAAAATATTTCAAGGGTAGGGGAGATAGAATGAATCAAAATCTTTGGTTTTCAAGCAAAAAGACCTGAATTCTGATCTAGATCCCATGTTTAAAAAAAAATGCCATGCAGATATAGCAGCAGTTTGCATTCCAGCCCTGGAAGGCAGAGTCTGGGAAACCCCAGAGCAATGCAGTAAGGAAGTAGAGCAATTCAGGATGATTCCTGATCTGCCTCCACAGGCACACACACTCAAGTGCCCTCTTGTACACGTTTGCTTACACGTAGACACACCCACCCACAAAACTTAATTGAAATCATCCATCCTGACAGAGACCTAAGGTACTTTTGCCACAAAGGTTCTGTGGACTTCTTTTTGCTGTCAGTGACTTACTCTCTGTCCCATTCTACCTGTGTATCCTGAGGTCTGGTAGCTCCCAGGTATGTGCATTCCGTAAGACGATGGAGCAATCAAACCCTACTATAATCCATTCCTATCGGGATCCAGATGGAACTCAGTGGAAAGAATGGCTGTTTCCTATAGCCTGAGAGCCCATGTGGCAAAGGGTGATTTCCAAGCAACGTCCTTGGGTTTGCAGTAGGAAAATGTAAGAGAGGTCAGGAAACAGAGCCCCCTTCTAAGAGACTCCCCTGAAGATATGTAGACCTGAGGGAGGGAGCAAGCTGCTGCTTCTCCTGCACTGAGTCATGTCTAAGTTTCTGTGGCTTGAGATAAGACACAATGGCATAAAGACATGATTTTCTGGTGAGGTTTTCTCCCCCCACCCCCCACCCTCGCCTATGGAACAGAGGCTGGTGGAGGCTACCACGTGAGAGTTGGAATCCTGCTGAGAAAGCTCACAACCGGGCTTCAGGCGGCCTTTTCTACAGCTTATTAGTAGCGACTAATATGCTCGTCTCTGTTCTGCAAACAGAGCTCCTCAAGGACAGGTCTCACGGTCTTCTCTCTAGACCTGGCACAGAGTGAGAGGTAGGTATGCACTGGCCGAAGGAGGAGGAATGTGCGCGCAGGCAGCGCCAGCCCGGAGACGCTCCTCGGGGAGCTCAGAGGGGCAAGGAAAGCAGCGTGTTTTGACTTGGATGCTTACAACGTGAAGAAACCACGGCTTCATTATTTTTCCTTGTCATAACAAGCCTTTGGAAGTACATAACTCTAATAGCAAGGGGCTTAATTAGCCTTCTTGGAGCAGTGCAGGGGCGGCGGGGTTAGGCTGGTGGTAAACATTTCTGATGATTTTTTTTGTTGCCTCTTTTTCACAGAATTCAAGTAGAGATTTTTCACACTGTGACAGGAAAGAATATATGTCGGAAAAGACATTAAGCATACTTCATAACTGCTAGTTTTATTCTTTCTGTTCCATCAGGAACCACGACGAACTAAAGTCTACAGTGTGCAGATAAAGTTGTTTAGGCTGGGCTAAGGAGGGCTCCTGGGCAGGACAAAGAACAGATTCTTTTGGAGCCACAAGGGGCTTCCTGATCCTTCATGTGTCATAGTCAGATTCGGGTGTCACCTTGACAATTGAAGGCCGGAGCTCTAAGCACAGTTGTGAAGAATTGGTCGTTGAGTTGAGCCCTGAGCAGGCCTGCAAGAGATTGTCTGATTGATGGGGAGGGTACAGCCCATGGTAGGTGGGACTAGGCTCTGGCTGGTGAATAAGATGGAGGGAGCTGGTTAAGGCAATTGGCATTTCTCTGTGTAGTCAGCCAGACATGCTGGCTTTGCAAGTGAGGATGTTCCTCTTTTAGTGGTTCTCTGATATGGTGTGGTTCGTTCCTTCAGTTCCTGGTATTGATATGATCTCTCTTGCCAAGCCGGACAAGAACTGTACCCAAGAATTTTAAGCCAGAATAAAACCCTTCTATTGTGAATTTATCGGCAACATGTAGATTAAATGCGACATCCCGTTAGTGGGCGGCATCCACAAACATCAGCCAGGAAGGAAGGTTTCTGCTTCTTTGAACTTCTTTTTCAGTTCTGTTTCTCTCTCCCAGAGAAGGAATGGGGGGGAGCACAAGTCCATCTCCTGGATTGCTTCTTACTGGGAAGTAGATAAGCCTCAGCAGCGTGACAGCCAAAAGGGAGGTTCAGGAAGTCCTATAAATAGGGGTTAGTTCTCCCAACCTCTCTGAAACAGTCCATAGTCTATGGCATTATATCATCCAAAACTATCCTCAGTCATGCTTTCTTATTCTCATCCACCTCTGACATGTCTGTTTGTCATAGTTGGATACAGGTGTCAATTTGACAGTTGAGGATTCAAGCTCTGGGCACATTTGTAGATAATTAATAGTTGAGTTAAGCCCAGAGCAAACTTGCAGGAGATTGTCTAATGGATAGGGAAGACCCAGTCCATGGTGAGTGGGACTAGGCCCTAGACAGGTGAATAAAATACAGAGAACTGGATGAGGAAGTTGGCATCCTTCTGTATACTTGGCCAGACATGCTGGTCTGGCAAGTGAGAACTGTCCCTCTCTCAGTTATTCCATAGATATGGTGTGGCCAGTTCCCTCAGCCCTTTGGTGATGGTGCACATTCTCCTACCAACTGGGCTAAGAACTGTAACCAGACTACTGTAAGAGACTAAAGCCCTTGTTTTCTTAGCTATTTGGGGGGATGATTTATCAGCAACAATGCAGGTGAACTGCAACATTCTTTAAAAATATTTTATGGGAGAGAGAGAGAAACAGAGAGAGCCGTGGAGGTGTTAAGACTTTTAGAAGTCCATGAGGAATTTCATGTGGGTTCAGGACATCAACCTCAGGTGGCCATGTTTGCATGCAGTACCTTTACTTGCTGGGTCGTCTTGGTGTTCCACTTTTTAAATTTTTTTAATTATTTATTATTTATTCAATTGTGCGTGTATGCGTGCATGTGTATGTATGCGTGTGTGTGTGTGTGTGTGTGTGTGTGTGTGTGTGTGTGTTTGTGTGTGTAGAACCACGGACGAATTCAGGAAGCACCACGGACGTCTCCACCTCCTCCTTGTTTACTCTGCCCCGGGATTCACAGGCTCCGCCCTACCAGGACCAGAAATGCAGGCCGCCCCCACTTCCACCCGGCGTCTATATGTGGGGTCTAGGATCTGAACTCAGGACCTTCCGCCTGCAAGGCAGAGGCTTAACCCATGAGCCAGCCCTGGTGTTCCACTTTTTGAAGTTTAAATTTCATGTGTGTGGATGTGGATGTGGGTATGTTGTTCTGAGTTGAAGTCAGGTATCTTCCTCAATTGTTCTCTACCTTATTTTTTTTTTTTTCAGGGGAGAGCGCGAACGCAGTCCCCCACTACCACAAATTATGCAGTCGAGTTTCCCACATTTGGGGAAATTGCAGGGGTCAGCACATCCGGAGTGCAATGGATAAGCCTCGCCCTGGGAAAACCACCTTCGTGATCATGGTATCTCCCCTGCCAGGTAAGTATTACCTTATTTTTTGAGACAGGGTTTCTCACAAAACCTGGAGCTTGCTGACTGACAGTACTGACTACACACAAAGTCTCCAAGAACCCCCTTGTCCCTGCCTCCTCAGTGCTGGTATTACAGGTGTGCTGATAGAACTTTTTTTTTTTAATGTGGGTGATGAAATCTGAACTTAGATTCTTGCATCTCAAGCTCTGTACTGATTTAGTCATCTCCCCAGTCCGTGTGTGTGTGTGTGTGTGTGTGTGTGTGTGTGCGCGTGTAGGTGTGAGTGTGTACATGTGTGTATGTGGAGGCCCAAGGTGACTTTGGGAATCATTCCGGATTGCTCTATCTCCTTATTGCTTTAGTCTGGGGTTGTCTGAGCTCTGCCTACCAGGGCCTAAGCTCTGCCTACCATGGGACCTGGGATCTGAACTCAGGTCCTTTTGTTTTTGAGGCAAAGGCTTAACCCCTGAGCCAACTCTCCTGTCCTGATTTCTTGCCTGCAAAGTTCACCATTTTTTTTCCTCACCCTCATAAACTTTTAAAAATATTTTATTTATGTGAGGGAGAAAGAACACATGGTGTAGGTCAGGGGACAACCTTTGGAAGTGTTTTCTTCTTTTACCATGTGATGTGGGCTTGTGGGGATGAAGACAGGCCAACAGGTTTGTAAATAAGCACCTTTCTTGCCCACTGAGCTATCCTGTGGGCTCAACTCTCATGGACCTTAGTTTTTGTATGTTTGAGACAGGGTCTCACTGTTTAGCCTAGGTTAGCGTCCAACTTTTTATTCCTCCTGCTCTACCTTGTAAGTTTCGGGATTACAAGCATGCAACACCATTTCTGTACTCCCTTTCATCTTTTGGAGGTGTCTGAGAATTCAGGAGAAGCAATGATACGTGTCCATCCACTCATTCCTTTTTGGTATGTGGATCAATATTCCTCCTATCTGGATTTTTGCCAAAATGGCTACCATGTGTTGCGTGTTAGACCAAGCGGGAAGAAGGTACTACAGCTAGTGAAGCTTAGGAGATGGGGAAACTCCTGCAGAGTTTTCAAGTCCATCCTGTCCCTGGAGAGGCAGCAGCTGGGCCAGGAAGGAATGACACCAGACATATCACACAATGCTTTGTACAAACTGAGAGATTCGTTTATTCACTGTTATCAAGTTCAGTCAAATTCAGTGAATTCTTTTTTAAAAAATATTTTTATTGGGGCTGGAGAGATGATGGCTCAGGAGTTAAGTCTCTGCTTCACAAGATTCTATGTAAAAAATGCCAGGCAAAATGGCAGTCGCTTGTACTTCCGGTCTTAGAAGGCAGAACTTGGGAAACTCCAGAGCAAAACAAAGGAGGTAGAAGCAATCCAGGGAGATTCCCAAAGTCACCCTTAGGTCTCCACAGGGGCACATAGTGCCCTCTGAGACCACAGAGACACATACACAGAGATGACACACACAAAAATAAAAAAATATATTTTTATCTCTTCGAGGGCAAGAGAGAGAGAGAGAGAGAGAGAGAGAGAGAGAGAGAGAGAATGCACATGCATCCTGTATTGCACAGGTGGAGGTCAAAGGACAACTTTCAGATACCAGTTTTTTTCCTTCTACCATGTGGGTTCTCAGGATTTGAACTCAGGTCACCAGGTTTGCAAACAGATGCCTTATTCGCTGAGCTATCTTGCTGCCCAAATTTCCGGTTAGTTCTGAGTAAACACAGCTTGTCAAGCCCCTCCATGGGAGGAACCAAACATAACCTCAGTTCCCCCTGTTACTTACAAAGTCAGCAGTCTAAATATGGTGATACAGAAACTGAATAAATCAAAGATATTTTGGGGGAGGGACTTTTAAGCTTGGGTGGTAGAACCCCTAGAAAGTAGAGGTAAGAAATAGATAAACCAAGCCCAACCTTCCCTAAGGACTTGCTGAAGGCCAGCCTGACTGATAAAAGAGAAGCCCAGTGCAGCAGTAACTTTCAGGTGTTAACTTGACAATTAAGAGCTAAACCTTTAAGTACTCAGATGAAGAATTTCTTAGTTAAGGCAAAGCCTCTGAGCAAGACTGTAGGAGGTTAGCTAATTGGTGAAAGGACCCAGATCATAGTGGTTGGACCATTCCTTGGGGAGGGGTATAAGGCAGAGATCTGATTGAAATGTGGCAGACCAGTAAGTTAGAAGGTAGACCCCTTTCTTCAGCTCCTTCTGTGAATATGGAGTAGACACTTCCCTCATTTCCTGATGTTTGTGTAAATTCTCCTGCCATCTCAGTGGAACATAACCCGAGACTGTGAGCATGGATAAAAGCTTCTCATTCATCATGCAGCAGGAATATGAGACTATGAGACTATGACACTGTCATAGTTAGGCACAGGTGTCAACTTGACAGGTGGGGGTTTGGGCTCTGGGCACATTTGTAAAAAATTAATGGTTGAGTTAAGCCCAGAGCAAACCTGCAAGAGATTGTCTAGCTGATGGGAAGGGTCTAGTCCATGGTGGGTAGGACTAGGCCCTGGCATAAAATACCGAGAGTTGATTGAGAAAGTTGGCATCCTTTTGTACATTTGGCCAGACATGCTGGTCTGGCAAATAAGGATCGTCTCTCTCTCTCTCAGCCGTTATGTGGTGATAGTGTGGCCAGTTCCCTCGGCCCTGGTGTTGGTGCGTGCTCTCCCGTCAAGCTGGGCTGAGAATGGTAACCAGACTGTCACAATGAAATAAACCCCTTGTTCCCTTAAGCCATTTGATGATCATTTATCAGCAATCACGCAGGCAAACTGTAACAGACACCAAGTTGAAATCACATGGAAGACACCTAGGGAATAAAAAACCGAATCAGAGCCTAGACCACCAGTGGCTAGCACCATCCCATGGTGAGAAGGTGTCTTTGGGCTGAATGAAGTGGGTGGAAGTAAACAGGAAAGGCATATTCCTCACGTTAGTCTTCAGAGGAAATGGAATAAGGAAACTTTGAGAAAAGAAGGCATCACTAGCCAGGTCCTCCTGGGTCCACTATGCATTCCCTTTGTCACCAAGGCAGCAAAGACCCTGGAGGTCTACTTACAGCCATTAATCCACTCTGAGGAGGGGAACTCCCCAGATCCGCTGGCTGGGTAGGGCTAATTACTCCCCAGGAACTAGGCACATGTTGATTTGAAACTATGGAAAGCCACGACTTGTGTGGCCTCTACAGAAACAAACAAAATAAATAAACATGCCTTTTCCCTTCCAAGTAGTCCAGCCTACACTGGTTGGTGTTTGTGAAATTTGGAAAAGCCTGGTGCAGTACAAGTTTAGGCCTTTGGTCTGTCCATAGTATTTATGTGTGTTCTTCCCAGGAGGAAAAACGTGGCATAACCTATGCCCACCCCACGCCTCAGATATTACTGGAGAGACAGCAAATAATAGAATCATCTGCAATGCTTTTTCCCTTGTGTTTTATCTACATAGACCACTCCATCCCTTAGTAGAGGGGCTGTTAATAGTTTAACTTTGCAGCTAAGAAATGGGGGCTTAGTGAGTGCGAAATCCCATCCAGGGAGTGGCAGGTCTGACAGGTAGACTCTTATTGTTCCCCTGTAGTCACCAGATATGAAGTATCAAATATTCTTCAGCATAGGAGGAAGCACGGTGAGAATCATCATAATACAGGGGGAGGCTGTGATCAGACAGAAAAAAGTCTAGCCTGAAGAGTGGCAGACATATGGTTAGAAAACATCAGTAGTCTGTATCCCTTCTTTTCTTACCTGCTTCATTCATTACCAGTGTTTGGGAGAGGTAACTTCAGAATCTTGGGAGAAGGCCAAAGGTCCCCTTCCCCAATCCGACAGCACTGGTCTGTCCATCACATTCGCCAGGATTCCTGGATTATTCCAGGTCGTGTTAGAAGTGCTGACATTTCATGTAAAAATATTCCTTGCCATTAGTAGAATGAAATGGATTTGTAAAATGGGTCCAAGTTATTCAAGCTCTTTCACATAGCCTTGATTTATGAAGCCACAAATGGTTTGGAATATAGTCTGACTCTTCCAGGAAAATGTTCTCCCTCAGGAAAGTACCTGAGACCTGTATGGGAGGCCATGAGGCAGATAATCCTAACGCACTGACAACACTGGTCTGCAAAGTGAGGGGGGGAATTTCATGAACTCTCAGCCCCTCATCTAAACGGACCCCAACATAGTTCAAGGCCACTAATATACCCCGATCTCTTTGTTCTATCCTCAGTGTTGATGTTCCAGGGCCTAATGAGGTGGTCTTCCCGTTTGTTTTAGGACACCCCTGATACACACCCCCTCTTTCCCTGGGTACTTCTTGAGACTCCAGTTCTGTGGGACTAGACCACCGTACGAATTCTAGATGATTCCCACTGACATTTGGGTGGTCTTCACTCCACAGCTGTCCTTCCAGACCCTCACAGCCCCTCTCTCCTTCCTTCCATGACCTTGCACGTCCCCGCTTGTGCATGTGCCGGATTCCTCTGCATGCTTGAGGCCGCACTCTATGCGGCCCCCCATCAAGTTGAGGCCGCACTCTATGCCCCCCCACCAGGTCAGCTTCCTGTTTTCATCAAGTTCGCAAGGGCAGAAAGCATCGCTGACTCCAAACAGGGGGCAGCGCAATGACACCGCGGGGGGGCGGGAGGGGTTCATAGAATCCACGCCAGCCTCCAACTCACTTTGTAGCCGAGGATGACCTCGAACCCCTGATCGTCCCGTCTGGTACCTGCCAAGGGCTGCGGTTCCAGGTATGTGTGTCACCACGCCCGGCGCCGAGGTCGCTCTTGGAGAATAGCGACCCCAGGCTGTGGCGTGGACTCTTCGCGGCCGCCGCGAGCGCGCGGGGGGTGGGGGGGCGACGCGCATGCGCAGCAGCAGGCGGCGGTGCGAGCCGAGCGGGGAGATGGCGGCAGCGGCGGCGGAGCCCAGAGTGTGAGCGCCGCCCGGGAGCCCCCCGGCCCGGGCGCAGTGCGACCCCGACCCCGCCCGCCCACCTGCCCGCCATGGGCAACGAGGCCAGCCTGGAGGGCGGCGCTGGCGACGGGCCGCTGCCGCCCGGAGGCCCTGGCCCGGGTCCGGGCCCCGGAGCAGGGAAGCCGCCTTCAGCACTAGCCGGCGGCGGACAGCTCCCTGCGGCTGGCGCGGGGCGGGCGGCCGCGGGACCACCGAGCCCTGCTGTGGTCCCGGGCGCCGGCCCCGGCCCCGGCCCCGGCCCCGGCAGGTAAGTGCGCGTCTGCGAGCCTGGGAGGGGGCAGGGTGCTGCAGCCCGAGGCCGAGGCCGGGGCCTGGCGTTCCACGATCCGGGGGACAGCGAGATTCGACTTCGGCTGCGCTCTGAGCCCCGGCCCGATGGGCATGAGCTAGGTGGTGGTCGTGGAAGGCAGCCCCTGGTTCCAGCCGCCCCGCCTTGGCAAGACAGGATGGCGAGCACAGGGTCAGTCAGGGCCTGCAGACCGTGACTTCGTCACGAACCCCAAATTCTTCTCCCTCTAACGCTGGGGCCCAACAGCTCCGAAGGGGCTTATGTAACCTCAGCCTGGTCCCTCCGCGCAGGGGAGCCGTGGGAGCAGTCCTCCCTGTCTGCCAATGTCTGCATATGTCCATTGTGTTGGGTCGAGGAAAGGTACGATGGGAGTGTCACTGTCAGGAATGTAGAGATATGGAAATAGTTGAGCCGTCGACTTGGTCATTTAGTGGCTGTCACCATCTCTGAGGGATAGGATCCGGCCCGACAATACGAACACAGTCATGTGCCTTCGCCAAGGTTTAGTGAAACACTTTCGGGTAAAGCAAAAAAGGCTATTGGGTGATCTGGCACCAGATACCAACTCATTACCTGATGATTTAGATCATCACTTCCAATCGGAGGAAAAGCCGAGAGCCACATAGAATGATTTAAACATTACAGATCCTATCAAATACTGCGTGACCAGCCTGTTTCAAATGTTCGTCAACCCAGCTTCTGCAAATATAAGACCCCCTGAATGCAGGGAGAGGAGGATGCCAATATATGTCACTAGACTGGAAACTTGGGACAACTACAAGAGATGATGACAAGATAAAACAGAAGGTCTTATTTTTATATCATCTGGGTCTGAGGAGCATCGTGCCCCTGAGGTGTTCTTCTGGCTCCGTGTGAAGCTGCTTGCTGGTGTACATTGCTTTGCCTTTTCTGTGTAAAGTCACAAAAACTCCAAGACAGCCAACAGTGAGGGGACGCCATCAGCCTCTCTTGTGCTTATTTCCTCAGAAGTCATTTCTTGGACAGCTAACAGTGAGGGACGGCCCTCAGTAGCCTGAAACCTGTCGCAAACGAACCGGCCTGTAAACAACCCTTTTAGAGGCAGAATTTGTTCATTTTACATTAGCCATTACAGTAATGCAGCTGGGTAGTACAAGGCTCTTAGCGCTGCAAACACTGTCCATCTTGCTGCATGTTGAGATGCTGTTCGCGTTTTAGCTTGAGAGAGGCTCATTCAGGCTTCCATCCTCTCCCTTCAAGAAAGGAAAAACACCTTACAAAAACTGAGTGGAAAACCACCTCATTGTTGGGAGCCCTTTATATGGGAAATTTACCATTTCTTTTTTGGTTCACCAAACAGACTGCTCTGCTAGTAGTTTTGTCAGATGCTGCAGAGCTAAGCATATAAAATTTTGGAAAGACTTGGGCCACTTAGAGGGACAGGAAAGAGACTGCTATGTACCGCTCATATTCCTTCCCATTGTTCCATTTCTATTCTACTTATGAATCCAGCTGCAGAGCAGACCCATCTATTGTGGCGAGTGAGGGGACCATGGGCTCTTGCTGGATTTAGCAGTTACACAGTCTCCCACTTGGCTGTAGGAAAGCCTCATACATTGGTCTATGGTGCTGAGATCCTTTGACTATGAGTCCAAGGTGAGCTGACTGTCACCAAAGCTCAAGACGGCTCTGTAGGAGGTGGATTCACTCTTCCAGCTGATATTCAGCTTATCATAGCCCCTCAGCTAAGCAGACAGATACAAGGTCTGTGTCTCCTTCAGGATCAGAATGGCTTCTACTTCCTCTTACTTAGGTACCTGATGCCAAATTTAGCATGTGCTGTTCTGAAATGCTGTTGAACAGATTGGCCCATCAGTGGAGGAAAAGTCTATGGCATGTGCCTCTAGGCATTTAGGAAAGAGCACTGCACAGGGACATATCTGTTTCCAGCAAGATCCTGAGTTTTGTAGTCACTAGAAATCTCACAAAGGTGCAGAGAGAGGATCAAAAGGCTTGATTATTTTTCTAACTCCATGGGAGAACAAAACTGAGGCACTGGGGGAGTTGAATCTTGGTTCTTTCCTATTACCATGTTACCTCTTGTCACCTCAAGCAGAATTCATTTCTTAAAATTCTCATACTGAGCTGACTTGGGCTCTGTGAGGGGGCGGCTCTAGCATTCAAGGCTGAAGAGCCTGACTTGAATCCCATCAGTGACAGAGCTGCCACACCCTTAGTGTTGTCTCAGCCCGCTGGGATGGTCAGGGAGCTTGGGTACTGGACATCTCAAAGAAGGGCTTTCTGTCTCTGGTCTCTACAGGATCACTACATATATACTTATAATAGCTCTGTCTTTCCCAAGGAGTGCTGGATTGATAGAAAGCTGAACTCTCTCAGATTCTACTTTTCAAGCTGCGTGATCTGGTTTGGAAGGCCGCCTTTTAGAAGGAGAAACATCATATGTTCATTCACTTATGTACGGAGAAGTGACTGATGTACAGAGGGATGTACAAATTCATGAATTTTTAAAATTTTTTTTATTTTTATTTTATTATTATTTATTCAACTGTGCGTTTGTATGTGCGTGCGCGTGTGTGTCTGTGTATGTGTATGTGTAGAACCACGGATGAATTCACGAACCACCATGGACGCCTCCACCTCCTTCTGCCCCGGGATTCACAGGCTCCGCCCTACCAGGACCAGAAGCGCAGGCCGCCCCCGCTTCCGCCTGGCGTCTATACGTGGGATCTGGGATCCGAACTCAGGACCTTCCGCCTGCAAGACGGAGGCTTAACCCCTGAGCCACCTCTCCAGCCCCCAAATTCATGAATTTTTATCTATGTACACACCCATTATATACCACCAGGTTAAGATAGGACCTTATAGTATCTCAGAAATTACCTTTAAAAAAAATAGTACAAAGGAACCACATAGACCAATGGCAGCCATATGAGTTTGTATTTGTCGTGTGTATAGTCACCAGTTATCGAGATCAAACACTGCATTTGGCTCCATGGAGGGTATGGGAGAGTGGGTGGCATTTTCCTTATCTTCAGCACTCAGCCTGATTGATCAAGTACCTCCTGAAAATCCAAATCATGGATGATCCCTAGAACAGATTCACTGTAGGCAGTTTAGTGTTTGAAAACTGCCCAGTAGATAATGCTTACAGAAGGACTGCCAAATAAGAAAATGAGGAAGACAGAGCTAGACTAGGAGAACTAGGCACTTAAGGTATTCTGGAAAAATGGTGACTAAGGAAGGTGATGAGAGAGAAACGATGGGAGGGGTTTAGTCTACACTGGCAGGGACAGTGAGTGGAGAATAGGAACGAGTGCAAGGTGCTGGGAGAGACCTGAAGTAAAGACAGGTGGTCCCTAAAAACCGATCACAATCTGAGATCAGCTCACTTTTTAGCTCATATGGAAATATCTTGAGCCCAAGAGAGGTGGACAGAGACAATTAGTCATTTCTTGGAAGGTGGGCAGGGTTGCTCTGAGATTCATCTCTCTCAAAACTAATTTGTCAAGGTTAGTGTCTTGGATCTGTAATTAGCCAGATTTGTTCTATCAGCTAACAGTCAAGCTCTAGAAGATCTGAGGAAAATTTATAAAGATTAAATGATAAGACACCAATTACCAGGTTTGGAAATAATGATAATTTATCATTTAGAAGCGTTGTCTGACTCCAGTGGGTAGTTTTTGTGGGGATAGTATGCATATAAGTAAAGCAACCTCACCTCTGAATGGTGACATTGTCAAAATTCCACCTCAAAATGGCAACCACTTTTGCATTTCTTGCCTGGATCTCAATACATAACCCGACTGGCTTTTGCCTTGTTGTAATCCATCTGCCTCTGCTTCACAGGTACTGGGAAAACAGGTGTGAGCCTCCATTTAGAGCTGCAAATTAATATTTTTTTCTAGTGGAAAGATTAGGAGAAGAGAGGCTCTTTTTATTGTTAAGATTATTATGGAAAAATTTAAACACACATAAAGAATATAGGGAATAGTTTAATGAACCTCCCATGTTCCAATTAGCCACAGTCATAATCAACTCATAGTCAATTGAGTTTCATTTACCTCCCCCACTTCCCTCTGGAACAAATTCCAGACATCCCAACATTTCATCATCAGTATTTAGTATGTACTTCCAAGAAACAAGGGATTTGTATAAATGTAGCCACAGTACCATAACCACATCTAAATAGGTACCAAATCTTTCTTTGGGAGGGGGTAGCATTTGCTAGTAATCAAATCCCAGGCTTGACAAATGTTAGGCAGGTGCCCTACCTCTGAGCTACATCCCCAACCTAAATTTTTTTTCTTAATCTCAGCAAACATCCAGACATAGTTCTGTTTTCTGATTGTCTCATGGATTTATTTTTGCAGTTGGTTTGTTTGAATTGTGATGCATTTGTCTGATCCGGTTTCTTTATACTTACAGATTGCCTCTTCTTTTATTCCTTTTGGAATTTATGTATGAGAGATCTGAGTCATTTGTTCTGTGATTTCTCATATTCTGGATGATGCTGATTACATCCCTGTGGTGTCAGTTAAGATGTTCCTTGTTCCATGGTTTTCCTGAAAATTGGAAATTATATTTAGAACCTATTTAGATTCACATTATTATTATTATTAGTGCTAGAGCTCAAACTAAGCTTTCATATAAGATAGCCAATGCTGAAACATTGAGTTTATTCCCAGCTCACATTTCTTTCGTGTGTGTGTGTGTGTGTGTGTGTGTATCAGGCTTTGCTTTCAGGGCAGAAAGTATAGGCTGCCACCATTTCTGCCTGACATTTTTACATGGAATCTGGGATCTGAATTCAGATCTTTCTGCTTGTGAGGCAGAGACTTAACTTGTGACCCATCTCCCGAGTCTTGTTATTTTTGAGGTAGGGTCTTGCTTGTCGTTCGCATTGACCTTGAATTCATCTTGTAGCCCAGACTGGCCTTGAACTTTCAGTCCTCCTCCCTAAGATTCCTAAGTCCTGAGATGATGGGCAGGTATCACCATGCTTGGCTGCAATTCTACCTTTAGAAAAAAGGGTTTATTGAAGACTTTAGAGGTGGCAAGATCAGGAAGCCACTAAAAATAGAGTCAGGCTTTGGACTAATTTGGGAGCCAAAGAAGAATGTAGTGGGTCATTTTTCTGTTCTTTTTTCTAAAGTTCTCTTTCCTCTGAGCTGGTTTGGTTCCGAGTTTAAGAAGCCAACGCTTTTCAGAGGTCTGTGGACCATGTCTTTTCATCCCAGCTTGTTTGAGTGCTCTATATTTGAAGTAGGAAGCGTTAGACCACTTCTCTTTGGTCTTGAATTTTCAAAATGGGACCCTGTCCTCTTTTTGGTGGTGGAGATGGGGAGAGTCAGACCCTGTAATAGGTGAGGTGCTTGAGGGAAATTTGCTCATGGAACCTATGGGCTACGTTCTTTTAGGTCGGATCTGACTGTGGAGGTGGGCCATGTTCTGTTAGGTTGGGTCTGACTGTGGAGCTGGGCCATGTTCTGTTAGGTTGGGTCTACTGTGGAGGTGGGCCATGTCCTGCTAGGTTGGGTCTGACTGTGGAGGTGGGCCATGTTCTGTTAGGTTGGGTCTGACTGTGGAGCTGGGCCATGTTCTGTTAGATTGGGTCTACTGTGGAGGTGGGCCATGTCCTCCTAGGTTGGGTCTACTGTGGAGCTGGGCTATGTCCTGCTAGGTTGGGTCTACTGTGGAGGTGGGCCATGTCCTGCTAGGATGGGTCTACTGTGGAGGTGGGCCATGTCCTGCTAGGATGGGTCTACTGTGGAGGTGGGCCATGTCCTGCTAGGTTGGGTCTACTGTGGAGGTGGGCTATGTCCTGCTAGGATGGGTCTACTGTGGAGGTGGGCTATGTCCCTTCAGGTTGGGTCTGACTGTGGAGGTGGGCTGTTGTAACACTTCTGACTGTGGTGCCTGTATGGCTGCTCCATCACAGACATTCTGCTAGGTGTTCTATTTCCTTCTCCACCTGCCAGGCTGTGCAGCTCCTGCAGGCCCCATCTGTCCTAGCCTTTCTTGTCCTTCCTGCCTGGGAACTCTTTTTAAATGGTAAATAGTGGTTGAGACCTGCCTGCCTGCAGTAAGAGGACTGAATTACTTTAGGATATGAGTGGAGACTTGACAACATTCTGGGGGAATTCTTACCTCAGTCCTTTCATGCCAAGAGGCATGTCATGCTGCTGCATTCAGAAGACTTGCCCAGGTTCCTTTCCTCCAGGGACCTTTGACATCTTCATTCACAGACACAGTGTTGAAGTTGACTGTAGTTGTGAAATGATTGCAACCCTTACCTATGGTTCTCTGTCTATGCTAGGGGAGGTAGAATTCTGGGTATCTATTGCCCACTGGCATTCTGTTTCATTTTAATTTTTTCTGAGGTGCTGGGGATCAAATCCAGAACCTTGTGAGTGCTAGGCAAATGCTGCTCTACCATGGAGCCATATCCCCAACCCTGATCCCTGGAATTCTCCTTGCCTGCTTGTCTTACATGTAGGTTGTGGTCAGCGTGTGTGTAGGTAAGGATGGTGGGCATGCTTTCTCCCTCATCTGCATTGTACCTTGGGCCCCATTGGGGATGTTCTGATGTCTCCTTCCTGTTCTTTGTTTTTAGGGGTACCTAAGGCTCTAAGGAAAATTTTGCTCTATCAGGGACCCTCTTATCTGCTGTCACCACTTCTTTCTAACAAGAAGGTTTCTGGGGGGCATATTAGAAACCTCTAGGTCACCCATAGGATCAAGTGCAGAATTCCCTGGAGAGATCTGTCTGTCCCTGAAGTATTATTAATAGGTGGGTCTGCTATCAGGATCAGAGATGAGGAATCTGGGGGCAAGAGGAAGGACTGGTTTCTGGGAGTTGGTCTTCAGGTTCATTAGAATACTTATTCCCTTCACATACTTATTTTTTGGTGGTAAAAATAGATGGAATCTATTCTCAGTAATTTTTCAAGAACATGATATATTGCTATTAATTGTAATTATTGTATTATGCAGTAGCTATCTTAAATTTATTTTCCCAATTAATTGAAAGCTTATATCCTTTGACTAAGGATACCTTTATCTCTTGTGCTTTTAGAGTGTGTGTGTGTGTGTGAGTGTGCAGGTATGTATTTCCATGTGTGCACTTGCAGAGTCTAGAATAGCATATTGTGTGTCTTCCCTTATTGTGCTCCACTTTATTATTGTTGCCTTGACATAGTCTTTCTCTGAACTAAAAGGTTACTGTCTCCATTAGGCTGGCTGGCTAGTGAGCTCTCAGAATCCACTGGTCTCCACCCTCAGTGCTGGAGCTCCAGGAGCTTGTACTCGTGCAGCCTTTTATGTGGGTGCTGGGGATTCAAGTTCAAGTTTTTATGTTTGTGGAGCAAATGTTCGTACCTACCGAGCCATCTTCCCATACCCTTTTGACTTTGTATGTAAGAATTGTTAGCGTGTTTCTACAGTTCAATTTGACTTTGAAGTAAGGGTATTTTATTAAGCTTAACTTTATTATTTATTTATTGGGGATTGAACCAGGCCTCATGCATGCTAGGCAAGTAGTCTGTCACTGAGCTACACTTCCAACCCAGAAGTAGACATTTTTTTTTGAGGCATTATCTTATTACGTAGCCCAGATTGGTTTTGAACTTCTGATCTTGCCTCAGCCTGTGGAGTAAGCAGGATGATAGGCACCATGCCTTGCATAGGTTTTTAAAGTAAAAATTTATCCAGGTGTCAGGAAACTGTTTGTTCAGCCTTTGCCTGTGTGACATGTGAGGAACAAAGGAAAGAGCACGATGTGGGCTCTGCCCTCACTGGGCTTGTGTTCTGGGGAGAGAGGGAGGCAAGAGTCACGTCATTCCCCTCCCTCTCTGTCCTTCAATTAGACTTTGCTGCTACCAGCTCTTTGTTTCACAGAGGTAAGATCATCAAAAGCATGATTTTAGAGGAGTTATATTATTTCATATCCTAAAATAGTAGAACATATATTTGTATAGTGTTTTACAGCTTACAAAACACATTCAAAACATTATTCTGTCGGGAGCTCCAGAGACCTAAGACGAGCGATTTGAAGCAGCAGATTTGGTTTGCAGACTTGCTCAAACCAAAATGCCATTCACTGAGCACAGCTGGAGAACAGTGTCGCTTCCCTGCCTCCTGCTCAGAGAAGATGGAAAATTTAGCAAGAGGATGGGGAGGGCTGTGAGGAGAGAAGAGGACCAGGAAGTAGGACATTTGGATAAAGGACAGCATAGGGGTAAGGAATTGTGGAAGTATCTTGAAAGGGACCCAGAAATTCAGGTTTCAATAATTTTTGACATTGCCTCAAACTGACTCTACACGTCAGGTAGATCTTTAGGGTTTTGTTCTGTTTTGTGTGTTCTGGAGAGCCAGTCTAGGGTGTGTGCTGATCATGCTAGGCAAGCATTTCTTTACCGAGCCACACCCAGACCCCAGCGAGTGCAGCTTTCCCATCTCTGAAATGAATTTAATTAGATAATATCTGAAATCCCTTCCACCTTTGGACATCTGATTTCGTTGAGATGAATAAAAAGAAGGGAGATGCTCTCCCCTGTTCTTCTGCCCCACTGAGGATAGAAAACAAGGTCGTAGGCATGACGGCCACACCTGTAATCCCAGAATTCAGAGCGGAAGCAAGAGGAGGATCACCATGGGTGGGTTCCAGGCCAGCCTGGGCTACGGAATGAGACCCTGTCTCAACAAAACAAAGCAAGAGAAAACAAGGTCATAAATGAAAAATACAATGTGTGCCCTTTAGGGAATATTTTTATTTAGAGAGAGAGAGAGTTAGAAGCAGCTCTAAAGGATAAGGATAGACTCTCATTCATTATGCTCCTGAGATTTCTCAGAATGGAAAATTTGACCATATCATCAAGCCTGGAGTCAGGCGGAAGAATTGCTGGCACTCAGCCTTCACGTTACTTCTTGAGAAGTCTTGAGAAGTTTGGCCTCTTTGTGCTGGGTGGGTCAGCCAGCCACCTGGCTCCAGCTAAGGCCTAGGCCAGCGCAGCCCCTCCCCGCCTTGCTGGCAGCTTCTCTCCTGCAGGTGCTCTGGCAATGGTCAGTGTGCCTGGGTTCCCGGGGAGCTGGAGTCGCCTATGCTCTGTGAAGGGGCGTAGAAAGGGCCAGTCTGAAAGACACCAGTTTTGCCCTTTCCACGCAGGCATTCGGGTAGACAGCTTCATTTCCGAGGACAGAGTCGTATGTGGTGCTCTTTGTCGCTCACGCTGCTCCCGGGCCCTGTGCTCAAGCCTGTGAGGTGCTTCCCTTTTGGAGCGTGGTTTGACTCCAGCCAGTGATGTGTTTGCTCTTGTCCCTCTTTTATTTGAGGCCCTATCCAAACCCTGACGCATGTCAGGATGTCTGTTCTCCCTCTCTCTCCTGGCTGGAGCGCTGCGAATACCCCAGTGGGCCTTTGGTCTTTCCTAGACATACGACTCTACTTTCGGAAAATTCTTTTGTTCCAATTGTTTGGACTGGGTCTTGGCTCTGCCCTCTGGCACTGCCAACTATTCTTAGAGGTTTTTTTAAGCACTCGTTTTGAAACTTCCATGTGCCAAGACGAGGACCCTCATGCTCTCATTTCCTCATCCCAGCCCTCCCTGGTTCTGACATCGCCATGTCCTTTGACTGCGATGGGCTCAGGGATTCCCCACCGGTGCTGCCCTGCCCAAGGCTATCGTAGCACAGAGACAGGTGGTCTCAGAGAAAAGGGTCCAGGGCTCAGCATGGCACATGGATCGTAAGTGACATAGTCTAAAGAATGAGGAGCCTTCACTCATCCAGTGAGAACATCTTCCTCTGCCTTTCTGAGCGCTACATGGCAGCTACGCCCACACCTGCCCAGCCCCATGTGGCCATCTCTGCATGAAGGCAGAGAGGCTTCAGTCCCCGACACGTGCAGCCTGTCTGAACCTGCCATGTCTTTTCTGTGTGTGCTTGGAGAGCCCTTCTAACCTCATGAGATTCTCTGGAATCCGACACTGTTTCACGAACTGGGGAGGTAGTATTCGTGTGTCAGGAATCATACTGCGAGACCATCTCCTCTTCCGGTATCTCTGTGAACCCACTTTCTAGACCCGGGCATCAGTCCTCCGGTGTCAGCGTTTCAAAGCCAAGGCCTCACTAGCTCAGGTTTGGGGGGGTGCCAACTGACCAACAAGCACAACGCCAAAAAATGACTTTTTACTTTTGATGGTTATACATGTTACAGAGGATCAGTAACTAAAATATATAGAGAACTAAAAAAATTAAATAAGAAATCAAATAACCCAATTAGTAAATAGGCTAATAAAATTAATAGACATTTCTCAAAATATGCAATACAAATGACCATTACATACACGAGTAAATGTTCAACCTCTCCAGCTATCAGAGAACTTAAAATTAGAACTCTCATTGAGGGCTGTGGAGATGATTCGGTTGGTGAAGTGCTGCGGAGGAAGTATAAAGAGCATCAGGATCATCACATCTCAGATCCAATCATCAGATCAGATCATCAGTCATCAGATCAGATCATCAGTCATCAGATCCGATCATCAGATCAGGTCATCAGATTATCAGAATCCACCAAACAAACCAAGCATGGAGTCACACACACCTGTGATCCCACCACTGAGGAGACAGAGGCAGGCGGATCTCCGGGGTTTTCTGGCCAGTCATTCTATCTGAATCTACAAGCTCCAGGTTCAGACACTGTCTCAAAAAATAAAAAGGTGGGGGCTGGGGCAATGGCTCAGCAGATAAAGTGCTTTCATTAGAACTGGAGAGACCAGACTTTTTAAAAAATTTTTTTATTATTTATTCAATTATGCGTGTGCGCATGTGTGTTATGTATGTGTGTGTGTAGAACCACGGACGAATTTGGGAACCACCATGGACACCTCCATCTCCTCCTTGTTTACTCTGCCCCGGGATTCCCAGGCTCCGCCCTACCAGGACGGAGGAGAGCCCTTCTAACCTCCGCTTCTGCCCAGCGTCTATACGTGGGGTCTAGGATTTGAACTCAGGACCTTCCGCCTGCAAGGCAGAGGCTTAACCCAGACTTTGATCCCTAGAACCTTCAAAGATGCTAGGTGAGAATGGTGGCCCCACATAATTCAAGATTTGGAATGTGAAGACAGCTCTCTGGAGCAAGCTGACTAGGCCGACTTGCTATGGCTAGTGACTAACGTCAACCTCAGCTTTCATATGCACACACACGTGCACCCTCACCTTCACATACGTGTGCCCACTAATGTGAACCAGTATGCATACCATACACATGCCAAAATAAACCTCATAACAAAAATAAAAAGGTGGAGAGTAATTGAGGAAGACACCTCAACTAAATATATTAAAAAATGTTCATCTCTGGCTTCCAAACAGGCATGTATATGCACCACACACACACATGCACACGCACGTCCACACACACACATACACACATACACATGCATACGCACGTCCACACACACATATACAAAGGTCTCGTGCTCAGACTGATCTCAAATCTTGAACTTGCTGTCCAGCTGAGGTGGGCCTTGAACTCTCCAACCTCTGCTTCTATCTCTAAAATGCTGTGATTACAGGCATGTGTCAGCCCACCCAACTTACCCCTTCCTTTATTTCCCTTTTTAAAATGATTATCCTGTTTTATCTATTTGTTTTGTGTTTACATGTGTGTGTGGAGGGGTGGAGGTCAGAGGACAACTATTTTGGAGCCGTACTCTGCTCCCATCTTTGTGAGGGTTTTAGGGATTGACTTGGATATCTAGTGCCTTTACCTGCAAAGTCACCTTGCCAGCCCCGACCCTTCTTTTAAACTAAAACAACAAAAAAAAAGTCTCACTATTTTAAGGTCATAAAAGACAGATATTAGTACTTACTGGCTTTATTTTAACAGTATGCTTATATGATTCTAGCTAGAATGTAGAATATGAATGAATGTATATGTGTTAATGCATATATGGCATATTTATTTCAAAGTAATAATGATTTTTTACTAATAGTAACACTAGTGAATGTAATTGAATATTCTCTGTGGTCTCTTTTGTCTTTAGGTTATATCTTTCCAGAGATATATGGTTCTGTGCTTTAGAGTTATTAGAAATGATTCTTCTTTGTGTGATTAGGTCATTAGCAAGACATAAAATTAAGCTCTTTTATTCCAGTTTGTTTTTAGTTTGTAAGGATTGTGTTTTGATCAGTTATCTGTTCCCACTACATTATTGCACAGTAAATCAGCCAGCATTCAACAGCTTCAAGTAGCATTTCAAATTTTGTTTATTCTCCCTCATGCATTTGCAGGCCAGATAGAAACTCACTGATCCAGGCTGGGCTTCTGGCTGCGGTTGGGTCCAGATCTTTATGTGAGTTTCTTTTTTCCTGAATAGTAGGCTAACTGGAGCACATTCTTACAATAGTGAAAACAGAAACACCAAGGATAGGCCTAACAACACAAGCACATTTCAAGCCTCTAACACACATGACCAACTTTCTTTAGCCAAAGCAGTTCATGCTTAAGCCCAAAGTCAAGGTCTGTTACTGCGGTTACCTATGATTTAGTAACAAATTGCTCCCAAATTTGGGGGTGGAAAACAACCATTAGTTTGGTCCCAAACTCTCAGGTTCACTGATTCAAGCCTTGCACAGTGGGAAGACCTCTGCTCCACTCAAAATCAAGGGCTGGAGATTTGAATCGTTTGAAGGCTTATCACTTACCTGATGGCTGATGGCGCCTGTTACTGAGGTTTCAGTCTTACTATGGGAACTTGCCTCGAGGGTTGCTTTGGGCTTTCTCACAGCACAGTTTATTGGATTTGGGTGGTAGATGGGAGCAAGTGAAGCTTATAGGACCTCTTATCATCTAGTCTTAAAAATAACCAGGGGTTGGGTTGGAGAGGTGGCTCAGGGGTTAAGCCTCCGCCTTGCAGGCGGAAGGTCCTGAGTTCGGATCCCAGATCCCACGTATAGACGCCAGGCGGAAGCGGGGGCGGCCTGCGCTTCTGGTCCTGATAGTGCGGAGCCTGTGAATCCCAGGGCAGAAGGAGGTGGAGGCGTCCATGGCGGTTCGCGAATTCGTCCGTGGTTCTACACATACACACACACACACACACACACACACACACACAGACACACACACACGCGCAGGCACATACGCATATGCACACAGTTGAATAAATAATAATAATAGTAAAAAAAATTAAAAAAAATATTCAGGGGCTGGAGAGGTGGCTCAGGGGTTAAGCCTCTGCCTTGCAGACTGAAGGTCCTGAGTTCGGATCCTAGACCCCCACGTATAGATACGGGGCGGAAGTGGGGGTGGCCTGCGTTTCTGGTCCTGGTAGGAGGAAGTGGAGGCGTCCATGATGGTTCCCGAATTCGTCCGTGGTTCTACACACACACACACACACACACACACACACACACACACACATACATACACGTACAATTGAATAAATCATAAATAATAATAAAAAAATTAAAAAAATATTCAGTGTCACTTTTGCCATGTTATGTTCCCTGAGACAGTCATACAGTCGTGGCTGCTTCACATGGAGGGTATAGACTCCATTGCTTGATGGAAGCTTTCAGGTTCTGCAAGAGCATGTGCAAGGGGAAATCTTGTTGAGGGCCATTTTTGGAAAATACAGTCTTTCACAGCTGGAAAAACATACTCTACCTCTAAACAGAAGAACTGCAAAGTCATATGGCAAAAGGAAGAAGTCCATCGGAGGTAAAGAACAACAATATGGCCCGATGTACTTTTTTCTTTTCTTTTTGTTTTGAGACTTAAGAAAGAGGCGTTTATTTAGAGTTGGGGCCTGGTAGCCAAGGGAACCATAGTTTAGTCTTAAAATGGGAAAGCATTAGAAGAGAAGAGATAGCTTAAGGTCAGAGAGGACAGGGAGAGAGCCGCCATGATGGCTTGGTGGGAGGAAGAAGAGGGGAGGGAGCGGAGGAACGTAAGAGTTTGGAATTTTGGAAAAGAAAGCAGGAGAACAAAGTCCTTTTCATTTTTTATTTAATATAATATATATATTTTCATGTTATATATATATATATATATATATATAGAGAGAGAGAGAGAGAGAGAGCAAGGTCTAGTCCCATCTTGTTCCTTTTACCTTGTTCCCTTCCTTCTATGAGAAGAAACGTTTTTATCAGCTTTTTTTTCCCACTGTCTCTTTTTGCTAGTTTAACTTAAAATTTCGTTTCTGGACCAACAAGAAGTCTCAGTAGGTAAAGACACTTGCTATGCCTGCCTGATGATCTGGATTTGGTCCCCAGAATCCACATAGAAACAGGAGAAACTGATTCCACCAAGTTATCCTTGACCTCAAAATGTACATCCTGTCTCACTAATAATAAATAAAATTAAACATTGATTTTTGTTTTTTGCTTTTGGTGCTGCTAAGGATCAAACCCAAGGCCTTGCTAGGCAAGTATTTTACCTCTGAGCTACATTCAGAGCATTTTTTGTTTATTTGTTTTAAGATGGGGGTCACACTATGTAGTCTAAACTGGCCTCAAACTAGCTGTGTAGCCTGGGATGGACTGAAGTGCATGATCATTCTTGACTCAGCCTCCCCGGATTCTGGGATTATAAATATATACCACCACAGCCCTTGTTTGAGATACGAAATTCCTATGTAATCTAGACTGGCCTTGAACTCACGACCCTTCTAACTCTACCTCCTAAGAAACGTGATTACAATTATGCACATCTATCTATACTGGTTTTTCTTTTAGTCTTTTAAGATAGGTCTTGCTATGCAACCTACACTAGCCTTGAATCTGTAATCCTGCCTCAGCCTCCCAAGTGCTGGGTTTATAGGTGTGTACCACTGTACTTGACTTATATAGCATATCATGAAGATCATCTTGTAACGGAATACAGAACTCTTTCAGACTGTTTTGCATCTGCACAGCGTTCATCTAGGTGGACATGCCATGATTTATCTATGGACACTGGACCACTGCTGGCCTTTTGCTCTTACAAATAGCATAATAGTGAGGAATACAGTATACATGTGATTTGATATTTTTAAATATTTATTTTTATTTATTTTTAATTATTTTTATTTAATTGTGGGTGTGTGCGCGGGCGAATTGGGGAACCACCATAGACGGCCTCCATCTCCTCCTTGTTTCACAGGGATTCACAGGCTCCGCCCTACCAAGACCAGAAACGCAGGCCTCCTCGGCTTCCACCTGGTGTCTATACATGGGATCTGGGATCCGAACTCAGGACCTTCCGCCTGCAAGGCAGAGGTCCTCTCCAGCCCCTAAATATTTATTTATTTATTTATTTATGAGAGAAAGAGAAGATGTGCACATCCATGCCTTGGCTCATGGGTGGAGGTCAGAGAACAGCATTTGGAAGTCAGTTTACTCTTTCCACCTTGCTAAGGGGTTGAACTTAGGTTGACAGGTTTGCTAGAAGGCATCTTATCCACTGAGCTATCCAGTCCTTGGTTTTCTATTTTAAATAATTGGTCTGTTCCTTTCCTAAAAGTAGGAGTGATAAACAAAATAGTGAATGCATACGTCATTTTTCCTCTTGCTGCCAATCCTGAGGACATAAGTAGAAGTTGGGTGCTGGTGAGAGAGAGGTCTTGGCTAATATTCAGGGGTAGTCCTTGAAGTAGAGCTGGAGGTGAGTCCAGAGCTGAGAGGGGTGAAAGTTATGAAAGCAATTGTCTGGCTGTGTTCTGAAAGTGGAGCCAGGATCGCAGAAGGATCGGCTGTAAATGGTTTGGGAAAGAGAGCAATCAGGAGACCCCCTGATCTACCTTGAGCATCTGGGGTACATGTAGGGAAACAGGTGGAACAGGGAGGAAATGGAAGGGATCGGGCCTTGCTTTAGGAGTTCATTCTTGGTCCAGTTGGGTTTTGTTTTGGTTTGTTTTCTTCGGGTACTGGAGCTCACACCTAGGGAAGTGTTTTAGAAGCTTCACTCCCAGCCCCAGCTGTGTTTAGAGGCATCCAAGTGAAATTACAGATAGGCAGCTGGATAGTCAAGCCTGGGCTATAAAAATAAAGTAGCACTTTACCTGCCTGCAAGTGCTTTATTATTAATGCCACCTGGCTCTTGAAAATGAGATAAAGAAGAGGAGGAAATTGAGGTAATGTTGGTGCTCTGAGAGAGTCAGTCAAGTACATTCAACTGAACAAACATTTGTCTTATCAAATGAAACTGTGGAAATAAAAGCACTCAGCACGAGTTCTGGCATTACAGAACTATTTAATTGATGCCAGATTCCATTTACAGGACCAAGTAGAGATAGGTGAATAAGATAGATAAGAATCTCAACCCTACTTGAAAGCATGCTTGATTCAAACTTGAATGAAGGTATGGCTGTGGTCTTTGGGAGTTCTGACCATGAGTGATGTCTAGGGTTTCAGAAGGCCCGTTGTGGACCATGCTCCTTATTGCCACATAAAGCTGTTGAAAGAAGATTTGGGCTCAGGCAGAGGAATTCACTTGAAAGGCTTGATCTACCCATCGGCTCTTAGAATAGCAGCTGGTCAGAGCCGGAGCCCAGGCAACCAGAGCCAATGAGAACAACCATCTGCCCCAAGACTGGGAGACAGATTCTTTAGTTCTTCGTGAAACTCCACGGAACATGACTAAGGAGGTTTACTTTCAGCTTGAATGAAAGTGGGGTGGGTAGGACAGGATCCCTTGGCAGATTCTGGGGTTGAAAAGGAGGCTGCTGCTCTGAAGCTGTGATCTGCTGATGGACAGGGCAGGTGGACGCACCATCATTTGACTGGGATGTGTATTTCTCTGGGCCCAGGAGACAGACTGTGGCACATGAGACTGGCTTAGAAGTCAGCGAACTAGAATAGGACTTTCCTAAAGGCCAGACATCCATTCCTGATGCCCTCCTGTGCGGAAAACACTTTTGCAGATGATGGTGCTTAGCGCTGATTGCCTGGCATCTGAGATATACCACCCACAGAGCAGAATCAGGGATGGGGGTTCCTGGAAGGGAACTTTTGGGGAGTTGTGATATAGATTCAGTCAACGGAAGAAAGGGAGGAAGAGAGCAGATGGAACAGGGAAGCCTTCTGGGGGTGCTCCTATTAGATTAAGTCTTCCACACTGCTACCTTCACTACACCATTACTCTTTATTAGGGTGTATGTGCTAGCCTGAGCCATAGAAATACAAGGACCAAAGGGCAGCAGACATACAGTTTCTGCACTTCTCTTCCTACCAAGTGCCCATGAAACTTACCCAAGGTTCAGGGAAACCTATTCCTAAGTGGTAAAAACGCACAACAAAAAAGGCTTGTGCTCTTAGTTGAGTAAGGAAAGCAAAAATGTTTACTGAACCTAGAGAATCAGAGGTCCTGGTAGGGTTAGAACTCCTTTTCCAATATCAAGACCTATTCTGGGTCTGTCTGGTAGTGCCAGGGACCTGTCGTCAGTGGCAAGTAGGAAGAGGAAGCTGAAGCTGTCTTTTGGGGAAAACATCCTGCGTTTTCTGCACTCTTGTTTGAGATCTGCCCCTGGGTCTGGCAGGCAGTGACCCTAAGAGTGATAAGGGCTGAACCTCTCAGCGAGGGTTGACAGGAACCCAGGCCTCAGACAAGCTCCTTTGGCTTCCTTTTCCATATTTCTTGTTGGTATCTTAGGAAAATGTAAGAAATCTATGCAAAAATATGCATTGGTCTCTGCAAGTGTATGTGTGTGTATGTACACATGTATGCATGCATGTGTATGTGTATAAGCCATACAAGCGTATAAGCCATAGGTCAATATCAGCAAGTCAAAGATTGATCTGCCTGTGCTTGTCTCCCCAGCACGGAATTTATAACTGCACAATACCACATCTGGCTTTTTACTGGGTTCTGGGGATTGAACTCAGGTCGTTGTGCTTGCGCAGTAAGCACTTTACTGACTGAACCATCTCTGTAGTCCCAAGACATGAATTACTTTTGAGAAGATAGTAGTGATAACTTGGTACAAAATGAGGAGTTTTGCTTATATGCTTTGTTTTTGCTGCGTTTCTCTGGTCAACAGAGGCTCAGAGTCACTGGTGGGAAAGAAGACTGATCCCACTGTGGGAATGGGCACGTCTGCTCCATCGCAAGTCACGGGAGACATGGGGTTGAGGTTGCCTCTGCTCAGTGAATGCCCCGTGTCACTTTGGGATGAGGAGGCTTTCGCGGTCCAGAGAAGGGATAGAGCACCTAATACAGACCCTGTGCGGAGAGGCAGACCCCTGCGGAGAGGCAGACCCCTGCGCACAGCACACAAGGGGCCAGTCAGGGTGACTTTGGGGAATATCTGTAAGAAAAGGGCACAATCATACAGAACAGAGTTTGGGGCAAGGCCTTGGCTGCAGGGCGACCCCTCAAAAGGGTCATTCACTATGGGCCAGGCTCTAGAGACCTCAGAGTATGCTCGGGAATAAGGACAACGATTCTGCCATTCTTTCTGGGCCTGCTTTGGTCCAACGCCAGCATACCCTAAACGTTCATGGAATGCATGTCTTTCAGACATGGACTGACAGTCATATGCTTGTAACTCAAAGACTGTGGTGGGTGGATCTGGGCATGTGGGATGCAGGCAGCTCCCCAGGCATGAGCTTCTGCAGATACCCTGCTTTAACCCAGGACGCGTTTGCTCCCTGAGAGACGCAGCCTCATGGAGAATGTTGTCTGTCTAGTCATTCAACAAGCGTTTATTATCCCTGCTGGGTGTCAGGGTCTGCACAGGCTCTCGGAAAACATGGCACTCAGTTTTGTCAGATCCACGGAGCGGGTGAGCACAGAGGGCTCTCGCAGAGCCACGTAGCTAAACAGTGGATCAGCAAGTCTGTGGAGCGCCTGCTTCCGTTCTCATGAATGACAGCTTCCGGCGGGATTTCTCTGTGACTACGCAGGCCTGAGCCTCAAGTGATGCTTGCTTCCTCACCCTTAACACATAAGCACACATGTACACATACACACGTGTGTGTGTGTGTGTGTGTGTGTGTGTGTGTGTGTGCAAGCACCCATGAGCATGTGTGTACGTGCCACTTCCAGGATGCCAGGGATAATTAATGGCCAGGCTAAGTAGATACTTTCTTGTCCTTCGCTGCAGTCAATTTCTCTGGGGGCTCAGACCCTGCTGAACATTCTCTCCCGTAAACTACCTTTGTGTTTCTGTAGCACCTCCTTTTCTGCTGCCTCTCAGTCTCCTCCGTGGCAGTATTTACTCTGCCTGCCTGAATCCCCAGGACTCGGTCGTGCTTCCGTTTCCTCACTAGGCTTCTCCCAGAGTTCTTACCTACAAAATGCTCCATGTTAATGGTTCCTAAAATTCTCTCTAACTTAGGTCCTCCAAAGCCCAATGGATGTTCCACATGGGTGTTCCCAGACAGCTGCCGTGCACACACCATGCAGAGTAACTTCTCACCCTTTGCTGAAATACCAAACCTTGAGTCTATAATGCAGTAGAATTAATCGACCTCAAGGTTTTGTTATGGTGACGGTGGTTGTTTTGAGACTAGGCCTCACTATGTAGCACACGCTGGCCTTGTTCCTCCTGCTGTAGCCTCCCCAGTGCCAGGATTACAGGAGTTTACTACATTCTGGCCAAGAAATTTCGAGAGTAAGAATGTCAATGTTTTTTGCTTGATATCTGTAAGAGATTTTTTTTTAATTTTCTTTTTAAAAAAAAAAAATAGTGTGTGTGTGTGTGTGTGTGTGTGTGTGTGTGTGAGAGAGAGAGAGAGAGAGAGAGAGAGAGAGAGAGAGAGAGGGCCCTGTGTGTGTTCTGTGGGGGACCAAGGGTAACTTTGGGAAGCATTTTGGATTGTTGCTTCTTCCTCTTTTTTGCTTTGCTCTGGGATTTCCCAGGCTCTGCCCACCAGGGCTGGAAGTGCAGGCTGCCACCACCATTTCTACCTGGCATTTTTATGTGGAACCTGGGATCCGAACTCAGGACCTTCTGCATGAGGCTGAGTCTTAACCCTTGAGTCATCTCTCCAGTCCCGTAAAAGACCTTAACAAGTCTTTTTTTCAGCATGGAGCCTTTTCCAGGACTTTGTCTTGGACTCCCCAGGTCCTGAGATCAATGTGAGTAACTGAGTTGGGTGTGGTTGATGATCAGACAGATCATCTAGTAGGAAATATCATAACTAAACTTAGATATCCTTAGACAAAAAGAATACAAGATCAGAGCAGTGTCTTCTAAAAACCACTGGTAGTTTTCAGCTAGGAAGGATGAGCCCAGAAATGATCTCCAACTGCCTGGAGCTACCTGCCCTGGTTTAGAGCTGACTTTTTTGGGCTCGCTTCCTTTTTTTTTTTTTTTTTTTGCTTCCTTCCTTCCTTTCTCTTTTTCCTTTATCTTTCCTTTCTCCTTTCTTCCTCTCTCCTTTCCTCTCTTCCTACTTCTCTCAACATGAGTGCGTGCGTGCGTGCGTGCATGCGTGCGTGCGTGCGTGCGTGCGTGTGTGTGTGTGTGTGTGTGTGTGTGTGTGTGTGTGTAGTGCTGCATGTCCCATGGTGCATCTGTGAAGGTCAGAGGACACCTTGTAGGAATTAGTTCTTTTCTCCTACCATTTGGGTTGAACTCGGGTTGTCAGGCTTGGAGGCAAGCTCCTTTACATGCTGCTTCGTCTTGATGATGCAGGATTGGTTGCTCTTGCTAACCCCTTTCCATTTCTGGAGAAAGCATTCTCTTTTTTGGCTACCTCGTGTCTCTCAGCTGAATATGTGAGGAAAAAAAGCCCAAGAAACAAAGCAAAAAGGCAACTTCCATAGTTGCCTTTCTTGGAAACTACTCTCAGGGTCTCAGATACTTCAGGAGGAGGCCCTCTTGAAAGACCTGGGCTCATCCTCTCCTTCCCAACCATTGGGCCAACCAAGGAATTGCTTGTATAGTGGTTAGCATAGCTGCATTCCAACTACGGGGTCAAAGTCTGGGATATAGTTGTGATCAAACCCAATGCAATTCTATCCTCAAGAAGTTCAGGGCCCAGTGGGAGAAACTGACTTGAATCACACAATCAAAATATTAACGGAAGAGAGCTAGTACCCTAGGAAGTGATGCTGGCTGGGCATGAGTGTGTCTGAAGAGTGAGCAGGTGAGTGGAAGTACATGGAGATGTGCCCTCAAATCAGGAGGAATCACACACAAAGCCCCTGAGGGTCATGTTGAAAGAAGCAGGAGTTTATTTTCAGTGGAAGATGGACCAGAAATATGGGTGGAAATAAAGGAGCATGTTCTGGAAATAGCACACATAACCTACTTCCAGCCAGGACACCTTGCTGTGATTGCTCGGGCTCGCCATGCAGAGGGTCTGCTTCCTAGACCCTCTCCACTACTTAGCCCTTTCTTCCGTGCTCCAACAGTAGCTCATTGTTGCTTCCCATTTTCGAGCTGTTCGTCCAGTTTTCTGCCACTGGAGCAGTTAAGGCACATTTTCAGCGCACGATCTGGTTTCTGGTACTTTACCAGAAGTCACCAAGGAAAGAAGCCTTGTCTGGTGTGACTGCTCGCCTGGGGTCGCCCTGACATAAAGACTTTGTCATGCTGATGATTACTGTTGTAATTACTCTTTTCTGCTGCTGTGAGACAAGGAAGATTTATTTGGCTTATGGTTCCAGAGGAGAGAGATAGTCCTTGAAGGCAGGAAAGGCACGGGAAAGTCATAGTGGGAAGCAGAAGCTGGAGGCTAAGACAGCAAGTAGCAGACTGCAAAAGCAGACTGCTATCAGGAAGCAAGGGGGGCCATCCAACCTCAGGGCCTGCCCCCTCTGACGTGCCTCCTCCAGCAAGGTTCCACCTTCTAAAGAGTCCATGACCTTCCCCAGCGTTAGCAGCAGTCAAGGAAGGATTCGAACACATGAGCCCGCGGGGGCCACTCACATAAGGACAGTTACTAAGTAGAAAGTTCACTGCGCATTTCCAGGTTATCTGGAATCTTGGTGGCAGACAGTTTGTGAACTGCCTCCGCCTGGGGGCTGGGGTGGAGTTCAGCTGGCAGAATGTTTGCTTACTCGGGAGATCCATGACATCCTGGTGGATCCGCAGCACCATGTAAGCCAGGTCCAGTGGCACAGGCCTGTAATCCCAGCACTCGCGCACGAAGGTCATCCCTCCTCTACTCTTTGGAGCGCAGGCCTTGCCTCAGTCTATCTTACTTATGTTAGTAATATCTAGCTTAGTCTATCTTAGTAATTACTAAAGAACAGAAACTTATTTCTCACCGTTCTAGAGGCTAGAGATCTAAAATCAAGACACCTAGAGAGTCAGTATGTGGGGAGGGCCTGAACCGTGTTCGTGGAGCAGCTCGTTGCTGCATCTTTCCTGAGGAAGCAAGCCCTGTTTCTCATAGAGTCCTGCTAGTTCTTTCCAATTACGCCGCCAAGACTTAATCACTTCCTTAATCGCCTCTGGATGCTATCACATTCTGCAACTCAACATGAGTTGCAGAAGGGAGTGCAAACACCCGAACCGTGGCGGTCCAAAGGTGCTGGGGGCGGGTGCAAGGAGGGCTTACTCCTTCCCTTTCTGCCCTGGGGCTCACCCACCAGACTTCTCAAGGGCAAGTCTTCCATGTTGATTGCCAAAGAACACTGAGGAAGAATGGGGTGCAGGGCTGGCCACAGTAAATATGGGCTCCCTGGGATAAATTTTGGCAGTCGGTAGATCCAGATAGTTCTTCTAGAGTTGGAGTTTTGCTCTACTCCGCTGGAATATTCCACTAAGGATGCTTCCCACGCCTCTTCTCTAAGCAGATATGCACAAAAAGAGAATACCTAGAGTGATCCCAGCACCCCCTGTCCCAGCCGGCTGGGACAGGACTTATGGGAGGCCTTCTTTATCACACACGCATGAGTGCACACACACACACTCACACATGTGCACGCACACACGCAAACACAAATACAAGCAAACACATACACAATTTGTTGAATGAATAAATGATTCTAGCCAAGCACTATCCTGGCCTAGAAAGGAGATCTGACCCCAAGTGGAGCTGTGCTGCCCTAGAAAAAAGAAATTTCAGGAGCTGGGGATACAGCTCAGTAGGTGAGATGCTTGACTAGCATGCAGGACACCCTGAGTACTGTTCCTGGCATCACAGGAAACTGGACATGGTAGCGTGCAGTGCATTCCTGAAATCCTAGCTCTGGGAAGGTGGAAGTAGGAAGGTCAGAAGTTCAAGATCATCCTTGGCTGCATGGTAAGTTGGAGGTCAGCCCGGGATACACAAGACCCTGAAACAAACAAACAACAAACAAACAAATAGATTCAAACTCCACATATCAAAACTTTTAATGGGGAAGAACACCTGAGAAATAGGACCGGCCTCCTTTAGGTTTAGAGTGCCACTGGGCTCTGAAGGAACACAGGTAATAAATGCTAATGTAGGGTGCCATCTGGCACCCAGAAGAGAGGCAGGACGTGGCTGCGAATGACTAGTCAAGCTGCAAGTGGCTGCGCTCCCAGTGAACCGACCTGCTCAGGTGCTTATGAATCTGAGCGAGGTAACCCGTGGAAGGTACGAGTAAAGAAAAGGAGAGGCACGTCACGTGCCAGGAAAGAGAAAAGGGATTTTCAAAGAACTTGTCCACTTAGGACAAACCACTGGGTTCACCACTCAGGAGTTAGTCCTAGCCAGAAAGGGAGAGAAAAACTTGGAGCCTCCCTGGAGGTTAGAAGCAGAACCTTAGGGACAAGGCTGATAACCAATCTACGTCCTGTTGCCAACTCATAGGCCCTCAAAGGCACCATGAACGACGGGGTGTCTCGCCAGGAAAGAGGGCAGAGTGACTTGCTCAAAGATACAACGGGTACATGAAGTAGCCGAGAACCACCTATAAGCACCCTAGATTGACAAGGTAGCAGAAAACTACGAGACACTAAAACTGTTGACCCTGCACTGCTTCAGAGATGGCTCAGTAGTAAAAGCATCTGTGCACAGACCTGGAACTCACTGACTAGTAGACTGGCTGGTCCGTGAACGCCAAAGATCTTTCTGACTCCGCTCCCAGTATTGGGGCTAGGGATGAACACCATCATGCCTAGCTTTTATATGGGTGCTGCGGATTTGAACTCAGGTCTTTATACTTGTACAGCAAGAACTTTACTTACTAAGCCATTTCCTCAGCTCCAATTTGTATATTTTAATTTTTTTCTTGCCTTATTGCTTGGCAAGAACTTCTAGCACTATGATGAATGGAAGTGGAGAAATATCTTCCAGCATTCTGTTCCTGATTCTACAGAGAACGTTTTTGGTCTTTCACCCTATAGTTTGATGTTAGTAGTGATTTTTTTCATAAGTGTTCTTTATTGTGTTCTCTTTTTATTTCTAGTCTATTTGCTTTTATTTTTTAAACATGAAAGGGTGTTGAATTTTTTTTAATTTTTTTATTATTTATTCCATTGGGTGTGTGTGCATGTAATGTGTGTGTGTGTAGAACCACGAGCGAATTCGGAAACCACCATGAACGCCTCCACCTCCTCCTTGTTTACTCTGCCCTGGGATTCACAGGCTCCGCCCTACCAGGACTAGAAATGCAGGCCACCCCCCCTTCCGCCTGGCGTCTATACGTGGGGTCTAGGATCCGAACTCTGGACCTTCTGCCTGCAAGGCAGAGGCTTAACCCCTGAGCCACCTCTCCAGCCCCTGAAAGGATGTTAAATTTTGTCAGATAAATTTTCTGCATCAATTTAGACGAAAATATAGTTTTCCCCCTTCATTTTATTAATATGGTATATTACATCAATTGATTTTTGTATGTTCAACAAACTGCACTTCAGGAATAAATCCCACTTAGTTATGATGTGTAATACTGGCAATATCTGAATTCAGTTGGGGGGATTATTCATTTCTACACACAAGGAAGATTGGTGGGTAATTTTCTTATAATATCTTTGTTGATATGAATTATTTTTCAGTATTAGTATAATTTTCCATGACCTGGATTTTCTTTGTAAGTTTTTGTTATTTTATAGTCTGGAAATGGGAATCTCACTGTGTTTTCCAGGTTGGCTTCAAACTCAGGCCTCTTGCATTGTCCACCAAACTGGTATTATAGGTCCTATGCCATTGTGCTTGGTTTGTTGTTTATTTGTTTATGTTTTGATAATTTCATGCATATATACAATGAATTTAAGTCATTTTCACCCTGTGTTACCTGATTCCATCTCCTTCCTGTTGTAGGAATTTTAAAATGATTAATTTAGACTATTTGTATATTACAGATTTATTTAAATTGTTCTGTTCCTTCTTGAGTCAGTTTCAGGAGTTCACATATTTCTTGGAATTCATTCATTTCATCTAAGGGCATATGATTATTCATAGAATTCCTTTTTATTTAAATAACCCTTTTTATTTAAGATTGCAAGTGATCACTCCCTTTTCATTTCTGATTTAGTAATTTTATATTTTTCTGCTGTAAATCATCCATTTCCTTTGAAAAGTTTTTTATTAGTATGTATGAATTACATGTAGTGATGGACTTCATTATGACATTTTCACACAAGTGCATTCTGTAGTTTGATCATATTCACCTCATTGCCGTCTCTTGACTCCTCCTATTGATCCTCTTCCTCTTTCCAACTAATCCCCCTTTTACTCCCCCCAATGAGTTGACTTTAGGAACACTTACAGGAGCATGAACATAGATAAGGAACTTATTATAAGAGCATGGGCAATTCCTCAGTGGCTACACCACTGAAGAAAACCTCTCTCCCTTCCCAGCAACCACTGAGTGCCTGTAGGTCCCCAGGAGTGAGCAGGGCTTGTGAGACCCATACCTCTACTTTTCTTTTTCGAAGCAAAGCCGGAGTTTGTTGAAAAGAAAAGCAATTTTTGTTTGTTTTAACATTTTTATAATTCACTTATTTTGTGTGTGTGCACATGTGTTCTCTTATAGTTGTCTGCATGATTATCTTTTCCTATTTAAGGAAACTACTTGAGGGCTGGAGAGATGGCTCGGGGTTAATACTCTGTCTCGCAAGCAGAAGGTCCTGAGTTTGGATCCCAGGTCCCATGTAAAAAACACCAGGCCGAACGGCAGCAGCCTGCACTTCTGGCCCTGGTAGGCCAAGCCTGGGAAAGTGAAGCAAGAAGGAGATAGAAGCAACCCAGGATGATTCCCAAAAGTCACCCTTGTTCCTCCACAGGGACACACAATGTTCTCTCTGAAATACACACACACACACACACACATTAAATAAATAAATAAAATATTTTGAAAAATTTGCGAGGCTAAGGCAGGAGAATCACCCATGAGTTCAAGGTCAATCTGGTCTACATGGTGAATTCTAGGCCTACCAGAATTACACAGACTAGTGAGATAGCTCAGTGGTAAGGTGCATTCTTTCAAACTGGTGACCTGAGTTAAATCCCCAGAAGCCCACATAGTAGAAAAGAATTAACTTCTCAAATCCAATAATCTCTGTGTTGCGTTGTCTAATCTGTTTTTATTTACTTAACATTGTTAATATAGTTGGATTTATATCTGCCATTTGCTTTTTATGTTTTTCCTAAAGATTTTTAAGCTCATATTATGTTTGTCATTTAAAAAAATTATTCATTTGCACCAACATGTCCCATAGACTATCCAAGAACTCAAGAGAGATAAGAACATACAGTGGAAATCTTGGAGACTAGAGCTAGATGAGTGAAGGGAAATACCCCTATCAGTAGGGTGGTCTGAGGAGGGGCAACTTGATATATCATAGAGGCCTGAACTCCCACAAGAGTGGAAAAGCCAGAGGGAACCCTAGGATGCATAGAAGCAGACAGGCAGGAGGGTGCGAGGGAGTAGGATGTATTGATGAAGGGAAGGAAGCAGAATTGGGGGGCGGTGAGATAGAGGGAAGCAGGGATAAATACTGAATATGTTTGTAGAACTAGGAAAAAAAATAAAGTTGTGTTTTAGAACCAAAAAAAAATATTAACTTGGGCTGGAGAGATGGTTCAGGGATTAAGACTCTGCCTCACAATCAGAAGGATGTGAGTTTGAATTCCAGATCCTACATAAAAAGTGCCAGGCAGAAATAGGGGCGGTCTGTACTTCAGGCCCTAGTAGTTGGATCCTGGGAAATTCTAGAGGGAAGGAAGCAAAAAGGAAATAGAAGCAATCCAGGATGATTCCTGAAGTCATTCTGGATCCTCCACAGGGACACATAGTGCCCCTCCCACAAAATTAATTAATTAATTAATATATTTTTAAAAAAATTATTGATGCTAGTCAGTCTTGGTGGCTCAGACCTGTAATCCCAACTACTTGGGAGGCTAAGGTCAGAAGATCACAAATTCAATGACTTATTTGATTACCAGTGAGTTTAGGCAACTGGGAAACTTAGTGAGGATCCTTTTTGAAATGAAAATTAGGAAGAGGTGCCGGGAATGTAGCTTTGTTGGAGGAGTAATTGATTTGCTTGCATGAACCCCTGGCTTTGATCCTTGGCACCAAACAGTAGCAGGCACGGTGACACATGCTTGTAATCTCAGCACTTAGGAGGTAGAGGTACAAGGATCAGAAATTCAGACTTATCTTCACCTGTGTAAAAAGTTTGAAGTCAGCCTGGACTACATGGTTCTGTTTTAAAAACAAAACCACAGACAAACAAAAAGAGGACTGGAGCTCTAACCATGGTAAGGCTCTTGCCCAGCAAGCACGAGGCCTTGAGTTTAATCCCCAGCGCTGCTCCACTGCCCCCCAAAAATATTGGCTCTAATCAAGTTGAGAACCAAACACGGAATAATATTGTGATGGAATATCAACATAAATATCAACCTAATTCTCACCTACCATTTACAGCATTTTGCTGTGTAACTCAAGAGAACCACAAACACACTATATGGCCTAGGCTGGCCTCAAACCCAAAGTTAGGAATGTCTCAGCCCCTGGAGTTCTGGGATTACAGGCACTCTCGCGCCTTGCTTATTTACAAGTCTGTAAGTGGCATTCAGTGGAACAGACTTGTTTGAGACATATTTGTTCAAGTGAGAATATTCTAGAAGCATATGCAATGGCAGGAAACAGCAATTCCTTTTGCATTTTGCCCAATTTTTCTCAGTAGTAACAATTTATAAAATCATAGCATATTACAACTCAAATATCGACATTTACACACTCCAACAATCTTACTCATTTTGCATGTGTGTTTATTAACTTGAGTGTACATTAAGGTACTGAAGAGTTCCAACCATGAGGATCCTTTGCTTGTCCTGTTTTTTTTTTCCTTCTGTGTAGTGAGAGACTCTTGCTACATAACTGGCTAACCTCAAACTTTCTTTCTTCTCTTTCCTCTTGTTTTTCCTCCTCTTCCTCCTCTTCTTCCTCTTTTTCCTTCTCTTCTTTTTCTTTGTCATTTGCAGTTTTTAAAAATATTCTATTTATTTTGGGGATGGAGAAAAGAGAGAGAGATTGCACACGCGTGCCATGGTGTTTGTGTGGAGGGGGAAAAGCTTTTGAAATCACTTTTCTTCTTTCCTTGTAGGCTTTTGGGGATTTTACTCAGTTTGCCAGTTTTGTGAACAGGTGTATTTACCCACTGTGAATCATCACCTGGTCCCCTTATTTGTAGTTTTAATCCAGGCTTTCTTTACTTTCTATCTTTTTTTTTTTCTTTTTTCTCCTCTTCTTTCTTTCCCTCTCCTTTCTCTTCCTTTCTTTTCCTGTCTTATCTTTCCTTTAAAAAAAATTAAGACAGGGTCTCATGTTTCTCACAGTAGCCTTAAGTTGCTATGTAGGCAAAATGACCTTGAATTTTGGAATCTTCTGCCTCCACTTCTAGAGAGCTGGGTTACAGGGAGAGGAGTAGCTGGAGTGTAGGTAGTAGTTGCTAAGGCTGCCTAATGGCAGTCGAGAGTCTCTCGGCTAAGGTTTTGCGGGAATCATGGTGCTCACCAGAACTCCTGAGTTTGACTTTGCTGTTCATGTCTCAGTTCTGCTTTCCTTTCCAAGGCTTCACAAGATGTGATCAGAAGCCTAGAAACCTATGACGAAAGTACATGGCTTCTTTGAGATTTGTCTTCTGCACATAGCTTCTCCTCCAGTGCCACCTGGTGGTTCTACGTCTTGGCAAAGAGGTTGAGGGTGAAGCCAAAGCAAGCAAGGAGAGCCTGGGGCTCAGAGAAGAGTTCCAAGGGCAGGTTCCTCTCAAAGCCATTTTACCATGTTGTCTCTCTCAGAACGAAGGCCAATTCTGAGTCTAGCCTCGCTTCTATTCAGTCTCGGAATGACACCAGGAGAATGCTTTTACTTTTATGTGTGTGTCATTAGGATGGTTTGCTTCTGAAGAATTTTATTTTTTCAATAGGAGGTAGGTATTAGATTTTTGCAAACTGTAGGATTTGTTTAAATGAGTCACAGCATTTGGCTAAAATAGAGAGGACTCCATCTGGTGCCTATGCGTGGTCTCTAGTTCTGTTCCCTGAGACTGAGTTAGAAGGGAAACAGGAGAACTTGATGTTCTATGAGCTCACCATGACTGGCTTGCCCATCAGGAACAAGGCTTGTCTGAGTAAAGCTGTGGGGAAGGGGGTCCTGTGGTGAGAGCCTCTCCCCTCAAAGTTCTCACAGTCAGCCTGCCGTGGGAGGCCAGGGCAGGGGCAAGGAGCAGGAGGCTCCTGTCCACCAGGCTTTTCCAGCTCTTTCCTTGGAATGTTCTCGAGCTTACCTCTTTGGACATTACAGTCCACTGTAGAGCTGGTTTTCTCTGGTCCTTGTGGCCCTTGTACTCTCCTGCTGCCCTCTGGGTTCTTCAGGTGCAAGACCATTCACTCTCACGGAATTGCTTCCCTGGGGACAAGTGACAGTGTCCCAGTTCACCTGAGACCACCTGAGAAACGGCCTGGGTTTGCAGAGAGAGAGAGAGACAGAGACTGAGGCTCCCTTTGCCTTAACACGCCACTTCCTCTCTTCAAATTTTGATTTCCTCATCTGGGCCTCTTTTGCAGAGTGCTTGTGAATAAATTGCAATGATGAATATAGAGGGTCCAGCATATGCTAAAAGTGACTTTTCCTTACTCTGCCCCAGAGTCTGGTCTCCTCTGGTCCGTGCACTCTGCCCCTTCCTGTGGGGGCGTGCTGTGAGTCAGGGCCACAGCATGAAGATGCTAATGCCCCCCATAGCTCCCTGCAGAGCCTCATGCCCAAGAAGTAGTTTGGCTTCACTCACTTGGCCGCACCTGCCTCTCGCTGGCTCCTTCAGGGCAGCCACCCTGGGACTCTGAGCTGTCACCGGATGTGCCCTTGTCCCTGCCTGCGCCCCGCATCGTCCCCTGCTGCTGGTTGCTCCTGGCCAGTGTTGACTATGCTGAGTCTTCTTCCTGTGGCGCCGCTCAAAGTGGCTGCGTGACGCTGTAATGATGCCATTGGCTTTGCTGGCAGCTTCCCGATTGTGCAGTGGGCATCACAGGAGGCGCTTGCCTGGGTTGGTACTATATGCATGTTGGGTGAACTGTATCACAGTTACTCAGTCAGCAAGTGACTGGGACTGTCTTTAAGATGGCCGGTGTTCAAGGAGTGTACAGGGGACCCTGTTGGGTTAGGAGGAGAATGACTCTGGGTAGGTTTATTTGTGGATCATAAGGAGACTGTCTCACTGCAGGGACGAGGTGAATTGAGAAGGATCTTTGCAGCCCGTGAGAAGCACTTCCAATTCTACACAGGGATTCATTTTGCATCTCTCCCTCTCTTTTATCAAGGTAAAAGTGACATCACATACAATTCACTAATTTAAACTATTGTAGAACGGTCCAGTGCTTTAGTGTACGTGTGATGTTGGGTGAAGCCCACCTCTATAGTTCCCATTTTCATTACCTCAAAATACACTGTGCACCCCATTAAATGGTTACTTACCTCCTCCTTCATTTTCATATCCCTGATATCCACATCCATGTTTCTACTTTCGACCTCCATGGATCTGCCTATTTTATATATTCCATACAAGTGAAATAGTAAAATATATCTTTCCATGCTTGACCTCTTGCACTGAGCACGTGTTTTGAGTTGCCTTTACATTGCAGCAGGACCCAGCACTTTATTCCCGTTGTCTTATTTACCTGGCAAAATGTATATCACATAAAATGTATCTTTGGACTTTGTTTTGTTTGTTTGTTTGAAAGTTTCACCCTTTCACCCAGGTGGTCTCAAAAATCATGACCATCCTCCTGCCTCATCTTCCTGAGTGCTGGAATTACAGGCATAAAGCACAACACTCTGTTTAAACTACTTTGAAGTGTAGAGTCCAGCGCCATTAGTTGTGTTCATATTGTTGTACAACCACTGCCATTAATCTGCAGTTTTTTCATAATCCCCAATTGAAACTCTGAACCCACTAAATAACGGCTTCCCATTTTTCCTCACCTACTCCTTAGAACCACTGATTTACTTTCTGTCTCTATGAAATTGACCAAGTATGTATATAAAGTACATACTTAAGCAGACTCCCATCACTAGCAATATCTTTGAGGTTCATCTGTGTTGTAGCATGTATCTACATTTCTGTCTTTTTAGGATTAAGTAATATTCCATCATGTGTATATACAAACTTTATTTGCCTGCACATCTATCAATGGAAATTTGGATTATTGACACCCTTTGATTGTTGTGACAAGAGCAGAGATTCTCAAACATTTGCAGCAGCCTAGTGAACAAAGAGAGCAGCGCCAAGACAAGATGCAAAGGTCTGGGAAGGTCTAGACGCAGCATTGGTTCTCCTATCCCAGACCTCCCAGCCAAGCCCTTCCATACTTTCCCATCCCAAACGTTCCCCTGCTAGCTGCTCGTTGCTTCCTGCCCACAATGCATACTTGTGCCTCGAAGCCTGTGGCCCTTCCATCTCTCTTCCCGGCCTTGGCGCAGTCCTTCTCAGGATTCTTTTCCTGGTTCTTTTCAGATGTCCCTTCAGATGTGTCCTCCTCCTTCACATTGTTGTTCTAAGTCCCTCTCATGGCCTGCACAAATAAGTCTTACCTATTTGTCTTCTTGGGTTTTGCCTGTGCCCTTATGATCATAAGGCAAGTTACAGGAGCTGAGCGGCTCTGTCTACCTTGCTTAGCACCAGGTTGCCAAGTCTGTAGCTAGACCAGTGCAGGTACCTTGCAGTTCCTCATGAGCATCTGCTGTGCCTCCTCTTCCTTCCCCCTCTTGGATCTGGGTTTGCTACTTGCTTTATTTTGGACATCCCACTCTGTTCCCTAGAAGCCCAGTCCCACCCAGACATTCTCTTGACCTCGAAAACCTGGTCATTCCTGAGTATGCAGCACCCCGCTCACACCTGAGCAGGCTGCGCAGACTCCCACACTCAAGGGTTCTCTGGGCCAGGAAGCTTGGGGCCTAATTCATAAGCCTGGTTCTCAGACTCTGGTTCTCCTCTCCCGTCAGACATACAGCACGCAGTTCTACCACTTTCCTCCCTGAGTGTTGCTGGCTGGACTTCTCATTACTTCCCACTTCTCTGCGACTTTGGCATCAGCAGCCCAGGCTTCCTGCCCACTCCACTTGCTGTGGAGCCAGGAGGGAAGGAGGAAGGCAAGAGCTAATGTTTTCCTCAGTGCCTACTGTGCACCTGGCATCTCTCTTCACCATGCTGGTGGTCCTGGCTCCTGTGTTGGCTCAGTTTGGCCCTGGCATAGAGATTCTGGCTTTTGACTAGTCACTGTGGACATTTGCCCTGCACTTTGGGAACAGGCCTTCCTGCCAGTATCTTTTTTAAAAATTTACTCTGTGTGTGTGTGTGTGTGTGTGTGTGTGTGTGTGTGTGTGTGTCTGTGTGTCTGTGTGTGTGTGTGTCTGTGTGTCTGTGTGTGTCTGTGTGTGTCTAGCATGCATGAGGCCCTGAGTTCAATCGTCCGCACCACATAAGTGAGTATTGGGGTACACGCCTGTAAATTGCAACACTCAGAAGTGGAGGCAGGAGAATCAGAAGATCAAGGTCATTCTTAGCTACATGGAGAGTTTGAAGGCAGAAACTCTGGAGATGGAGGTGAGGAGGAAAAAGCAAGAAATAAAACCCACGGGTTTTGCATAGTTGGACAAAAAGGGAGATGAGCGCCCATGGGCCTTCTCTGCACCCGGCTTGTGTGGAACAATGGGCAGAAGGATGCTGGGGGCTGGAAGGTGCAGGGCTCCTCTTTACAGAAGTCCTGTGAAGTGGCAATAGGTATTGTTTAGGAGAGGGGATGTTTTTTCCTGCTGGAATCTTGACTCTCATTCACCATCTCAAGATAACTTTTTTTTTTTTTTGTCTTTCAGAGGTCTTACAGAGATTACAGAATGCGCCAGCCCTATGTGGGCCTTGGTCTCATGCTATGTGCAGGCTGGTGGGGAGATAGTAAGGCCAGAGAGGGACCCCCCCAAACTGAAGAATCTTCCCTGAAGGAGGCCATTGGAGTCGACAAGAAGGCACCACGGGTTGGGGCTGGAATTCCGGCAAACACCCCTCCCTACAGGGCAGAGGGTTTGGGCGAGGATTTGAAGACTGAGTTGGGTTTTAAAAGGAAGGATCTTGTAGAAAGAAGTGGAGACTGAGCTGGTAGTTGTGGGATCAGGGAGAGTCTCAGGAACCCTTATAAGCAGGCAGTTTGAGAATGAGAAACAGCCTACACGGAGGGACCGCGCCATCATGTGCTGTGCGCCTTGAGGACCACACACAAGTGCCCAGAGCGGGGTGCGCCCTGGCGTGCTTGGGATGGTCTCCCGCAGCCTCACCAGGACCCCCGGCTTGCTCAAGGCCTCGCCCGTGTGGCTGACTGTCGCAGTTGCCGCGGGACAGAGAGGCCGTTTTCCAACAGGCTTTCTGACCCTGACTTCTGCGCAGGGCCTGCCCGATTTCCTTGTCGTTGACCTGGGCTGCCCAGCAGACCCTAGGACCACGCAGGCATTCCTTTCTCCTCCTGCCGGGCCTCCCCAGGACCAGAGTCTCTGGTTCTGACCAGTTACTTCAGTCTATTGGGCATTTTGTCCACAAATATTTACTGATCCCTGTTGCGGGTGGACTCTGCGCCGAGCTTGAGGACTCATTGGTGACTGTGTGTGGAGGGGACCAGGTGACTCGCTTTTCTCTAGAACTGTGCCACGCCCACCTCGCTGAGGGCTGCTTAGCCCTGCCCACCCAGATCCTTTTCTTTTCTTTTCTTTTTCCTTCCTTCCTTCCTTCCTTCTTCCTTCCTTCCTTCCTTCTTCCTTCCTTCCTTCCTTCCTTCCTTCCTTCCTTCTTCCTTCTTCCTTCCTTCTTCCTTCCTTCCTTCTTCCTTCCTTCCTTCTTTCCTTCCTTCCTTCTTTCCTTCCTTCCTTCCTTCCTTCTTTCCTTCCTTCCTTCCTCTCTCTCTCTCTTTCTCCTTCCTCCTCTCTTCTTCCTTCCCTCTCTCTCTCTCTCCTTTCTTTTCTTTCTTTCTTTCTTTCTTTCTTCTTTCTTTCTCTTTCTTTTCTTTCTTTCTTTCTTCTTTCTTTCTCTTTCTTTCTTTTCCTCCTCTTTTGAGGACCTCTACCCTTCTTCTACCACACATACATTCCTGTTGTTTTGTGTGTGACAGAGTTGCCACAAAACTTGTTTTGAGCTTTTTTGGTTGTAGGAGCCTTGAGCGTGCAAGGCAAAGGTTTCTTTCTCCTTTCACCATCTGCTCTTTCTCCTGACGGTCCTGCTGCAGACCAGCCCTGCTCAGGAGCGAGCGCAGTGCCCTGGGCTGTGGGGATGAGTGACATGTGCACGGGTGACTCTGGGGTATGGAGAAGTTCTGACGCTTTCTGTTTTTTCATTCAGAATTAAAACTAAGAACCAAAATAAGTAAACAAACAAGATAAAAATGAAAAAACAAAATTAAGCTGAAGGTAATCCCCAATCACAATTTTCTTTTGACATTTTTGAGTCATAGACAAGTTTGTTTTCCTTTTTTATTTTAAATGCCTTATTTATTTGAGAGAGAAGACAGGAGCGAGAGGAAGAGTGAGCGAGAGAGCAAGCGTGTGAGCAGGCACGTGTATGTGTCCGGTGTACAGGGCCGAGGACGACTTTCCAAAGTTGTTTTCCCCTCTCACCACGCGGGCTTCTGGGAACGGAATTCAGGGTACCAGGTTTCTGAACGACCAGCCATCTCGATGGAACCATTGTTTCTTATTCTTTTTTTTTTTTTTTTTTTAATAATTTTTTTTTTATTATTATTATTTATTCAACTGTGTGCATGTGTGTGTGTATGTGCGCGTCTCTCTGTGTGTGTGTGTCTGTGCATGTGTAGAACCACGGGCGAATTCGCAAATCACCATGGACACCTCCACCTCCTTCTGCCCCGGGATTCACAGGCTCCGCCCTACCAGGACCAGAAACGCAGGCCGCCCCTGCTTCCGCCTGGCGTCTATACGTGGGATCTGGGATCCGAACTCAGGACCTTCTGCCTGCAAGGCGGAGGCTTAACCCCTGAGCCACCTCTCCAGCCCCGTTTTGTTTCTTATTCTTAAAAAAAAGAAAGTAAATGGGATATTGCTAATACAATTTTTATTTAATTTAATTCAAAAAAGAAACAAGAAAGCTTGATTTTGGAGAATGTTCTTTTTGCTATTTATTAATTAGCTTATTTTTTCCTTCTCTTTCTTTCTTCCTCTCTTCCTTCCTCCCTCCCTCCCTCCCTCCCTCCCTCTCTCCCTCTCTTTCTTTCTTTCTTTCTTTGTCTTTCACTCCTTCCTTTCTCTCTCTCTCTCTGTCTCTTTCACTCCTTCCTTTCTCTCTCTCTCTCTGTCTCTTTCACTCCTTCCTTTCTCTCTCTCTCTGTCTCTTTCACTCCTTCCTTCCTTTCTCTCTCTCTCCCCCTCTCTCTTTCTGTCTCTCTGTCTCTGTCTCTCAGTAAGAGTCTTGTTATGTAGCCCTGGCTCACTCTGCAGCCCAAACTGACCGTCGACATGCCATGATGAGTCTCATGTGGCAGCCTGCGAGGAGTGTACTGCCACATCCAGCTCATGACATTTTCCTCTTTTTTATTGTTTTGATTCTTTAACATTCTCATATATAAATACAATGAATTTATGTGTTTCACCCTTTACTACCTGATCCCATCTACCACACGCCTCCTGTCTATTTCATCCTTTCTCTTTTCCAACCAGTCTCCCTCCTACTTTCATGTCTTTCACTGGGCTTTGTGTGGGATCTTTATATTGGCAAGTGCCTGGATGCTTGCTGGGGTGTGGATGACTTATCAGTGGATAAATTGTTGACTAATTCTCCTGTCTGGCATGTCTGTCAATAGTCTCCCAGAGAGATGTAGTGTTTCTTGAGATCTTCCCTCATCCATGGTGAAGTGTTGACAGGCCAGCTATTATGCAGGTCTTGTGGAAGTGGGCAATGGTTCACAGAGCTCTTGGGTGCAGCAGCCTTGTCATGACCAGGGATCGTGTCTGTCGTCATTTCCCCCCCCTTTTTTTAAAAAAATTTTTATTATTTATTCAATTGTGCATGTGTGCGTGTGTGCGTGTGTGTGTGTATGCATGTGTGTGTGTATGAGTGTAGAACCACGGGCGAATTCAGGAACCACTATGGACGCCTCCCCTTCTCCTTGCTCACTCTGCCCCGGGATTCACAGGCTCCGCCCTACCAGGACCAGAAACGCAGGCCGCCCCCGCTTCCGCCTGGCGTCTATACGTGGGGTCTAGGATCCAAACGCTTCCGCCTGGCGTCTATACGTGGGGTCTAGGATCCAAACTCAGGACCTTCCGCCTGCAAGGCAGAGGCTTAACCCCTGAGCCACCTCTCCAGCCCCCCCCCCTTAGGTTCTTAACATTCTTATCACTTTCCTCTTCCACAAAGTTCTCTGTGCTTTGGGATTTCAATGTCCTGTTTAGAACTGAACACTCTGCAGTCATTTATTCTCTTTCTTTGACCAGTTGTGATTCTCTTTTATTGCAAAAGGAATCTTCCTGGCCGAGTTCCTCTAATGTGTGAGTATAAATGATAAGTGTTCAGATTGCATCATGACATTTTCACAATATATACTTTGCTCATATTGATGTCTCTCCCGTTAATCCAAGAGAAATCTTTTTAACAGGCATTAGGCAAACATTACATTGATGTCTCCCCCCATCCCCAGGCTCAATACACTGTATATATTTTTTAATTTTGTTGAATTCCCATGACACTGACTGAAGGGGTCTCAGGCCAAGTAGACTTTCCCTGGAAGCACGAACAGCAGGATCTGGGAGGCTTCATACACTAGGGGGTTTCCAAGTCCAGTACAGTGTCCCAAGCACAGCAGATGTTCCACCCTCATGTACTAGCGAGTGTAAATCAGAACTCTAGCCATCTTTGTGGGCTGGGAAAACATTCTAGAAGCCTCTAGTTGAGTGCTGAGCTGTCCTCAGTACTTACTCTGCAGACCGGGCAGCAACCTATGAGGTTTCTAGAACAGAGTCCTGGCTTTTGCATTTTGGGGACAATATGGAAGGGACTGAGCCTGCCTTCTCTATAGGCACAAAGGATTGCAGGTTTCTCTTGGCTTATCTTGACTTCCCAGTTGTAGCAGAATTTGGAACAGAGCTGACATGAACAACACTGACCCTTAGTAAAGGGCCATAGCAGTAAATTTGCAGCAGCTGGAATCTAAGAAAAGCTGGTTCAGCTTTCTACAGTGACTTCTGACTCCTAATTAGAACTTCTTCACTTTAAGAGCCTTTCCCCCTTGGGTCAAAAAACTAGGACACCGCACAGTGCAAAGTTGTGTTCATGTGAAGCCCCATTGCGGAGATCCACGAGCTGCGTGGGAGCAGGGTCCTCAGTGGCTGTATCACTCGAGCCTGGCGTAGTTCCTGGAAACGTGAACAGAAGGCCGCCTGGGGGAGCCGAACCAGGAGGAGGGGACGGCAGGTTTGGAGCCACTATCGCAGGTTGGCTCAGCCCTAATCACTGGAATCAGCCCTAATCACTGGAAAGGCCAGAAGTTCTTTAGGTCTCAGGTGTAACGCATGACAGAAGTCTGGTATACTGAGGCTGTGAGGTCCCTAAACAAAGGTGGGCGCCCTAGATCATCCTTATGGTGTCCAAAAGACAGAGTTCCTAAGACAGGGACCCTCGTTTTTTCCTGGTGTCCCAGGTCAGCACCATCTAGAAAGCCTGATGAGGAGACTCCCTTCAAGGAGCTGTTGACTTGTCTTAGTTTTGGGCAGCAACTTTGGCCTGGATTCCCTCTGTCCTCTCTTCCTTCCGTAGTCCTTTGTCTCCCAATAGGAATCCCAACCTGCACTGTCTCTGATAGGATTCAGTAGTAGCTGATGAGCTGTTATGCAAATCTAATGAATAAGTGGAGGGAGAGAGAAGGAGGACTTAAGACACTGACTGAAGAATCTCAGCCTTCTTCCTTCTACTGAACTCTAGCTGAAGAAACCAGATCTTTTACTTTGTGGTTGTAAAAGCCAATCTGTCTTATTTCCTCTGGGAATTTTGAGTACTTGGTTGAACCAGAACTTAGTGAAACACAAATGGTGTACATGTAACTGTCTTATTCACCCAAAGGAAGCCTTAGCAGGGTCATTTTTTAAAAACCTTGCCAATTACAAATATAAGGTCAGTTAATTAAAACAGACTGTGAAACCTGCTTTCTTCAGTTTTTAAACAGGGATTTCCACCCCATTAGGTTACAGGAACCCGTGTCCTCACGGGGCGCGTCATCTGACTTGAGAGGCAGAAAATAAGCAGACAGTATCCTGCAGTGGGTCAGCTCTGAGCCCTAATGCATGTGGAAGGAGACCTCAGGGAGGCGCCACACTAAAGGTCAGACCCAAGTAGTGCTAAGGAAACGTTCCCTTGGCCTTCTGTGGAATTTAACCACATGGATTCAAAAAAGCACCTGGCTCGTGTGTAAGCCTCATCCTCGCCAGGGCTTGCATGCTGGTGCAGGCAGGTGAGACAGAGAAGCCAGTGTTGAAACACTTGAAGGCCGAATCGCCCATGGAGAAGTTCAGCCCTTCATGGGTTTAAGGAAGTCTGGGAACTTCTTGAAATTCGAAAAAAAAATTCATGAGTATATATATATATATATTTTTCCCCTAGGAATGAAGTCTAACCAAGATTTATAAAGAAATCCATGCTTTAAAAAAGCTAGGACTTGCACAGATGGGAGCAAGAGAAAACGGCTTTGTTTTAGTTTGTAAATGTCTTTTGGTTAAATATAACTTAGTAAAAACACTTCTTCGCTCCGTGTCTTTACCGAACTAACCAAAAGCTACAAAAACAAGAAATGAAAACTGTACCTTCAAGTATTCATAACCTGAAATACAGTAAACATAGAATGGTTTCCAAGTACAGGAAAATCAATGCAGGCTGAGAGAGGACTGTAGGAAGGGAACTCTGTCTCTGGGAACTAGGACAGAAAGCTCCGAGTCTACAGACCAAAACAGTAATGACCTCTTTGGACTGGTCAGCAGAGCTGTGTGGCTGGTGGAGAGGCTTCGTGTATACCCCTGAACTCCATGGAGCCAAAGAAGTGGAGTTGCCAAAGGAACTGAAGACATAGAACTGGGATGTGTGGGTAAGAGAAAGCCATGAGTTACTAGCCATGGAAAGACTAGGAAAATCAAAATGGATATAGCTAGTATGTGTGAAAAACAAATAGGACACAGAAATGTTCAAAGATATAGCTGGAGAATTTTTTCTCACTGTAACAACACATGAATATTTAGTTGTTTTTTTTTTAAATTTGATCGTGTTGTGGGGAATTGAACCTAAGGTCACACAAGTAAAGTGATTTAATACTGAGCTCCCTCCACAGCCTTCTTTGTTTTTTTTTCAAAATTTGAGATAGGCCTAATTTCAGATTGGTCGTGAACTCATGATCATTCTCTCAGCCTCCCAAATATCTGAGATTATAAGCTCTTATCACATCTTTAATCTGAAAGGATATACTCAATTTCAGGGAAATTTGATATGGATTGACCAACCTTAAAACATACATTGGTGAAGTTCTGAACTTCAAAAAGAAGGGGTTCTTGCATATCCAAGAGGAAAAAAATGAATATCCATAATGGAAGAAAATCAGATTGGCCTAGAAAGTCCCATAAGGATAATTAGTGAGAGAAAACAGAGTGACTATATTTGTGAATTCAGAATATTTTATATCCAGCCAAGCTGCTGTTCAAGTTTAAAGATCAAAGCAATATGGGTCTGGAGAGGTGGCTCAGGGGTTAAGCCTCTGCCTTGCAGGCGGAAGGTCCTGAGTTCTGATCCCAGATCCCACGTATAGACGCCAGGCGGAAGCGGGGGGGGGGGGGGGGGGGAGCCTGCCTTTCCGGTCTTGGTAGGGCGGAGCCTGTGAGTCCTGGGGCAGAGTAAACAAGGAGGAGGTGGAGGCGGTCCATGGTGGTTCCCGAATTTGTCCGTGGTTACACACACACACACACACACACACACACACACACACACACGCACACACACGCACAATTGAATAAAAAAAAAGATCAAAGCAACATTGAAGAACTCAGATAACACGGTTCCTATGAGTTCTTTTCATATAAGTGAACAAATAAAAACTCCTACAGATAAATGCTGTAGAGCATCAATGAAGATTCTGTAACTAACCCCTCAGCACAGTGCTCAGGCTGAGAGAATTGCACTTATACTCATCGGTCTTCAGGCCAGCCAGCATCACACATGTCTGTTACAGGCACAGTGAGGCTTCAAAGTCATGCTAAGTTCATGGCATCTGGTGCTTCAGCTTCCGATGCTCACGTACAAACTCTGGGGAGACTATAAGAGGGTCGATAATGGGACTCAGTTAGCTATAGATTCAAGGTTAGGAAGTTCAGAAAAATGTCAGCCTGTTGAGGAACTCTGCTTATAGTATGACCCCTCCCCTTGAGAAGAACACCCCTCCTCCCCCAGCTCTGACACCACACCTCAGAGGTCCATGGTGCCAGCTTCTTGTCTAAGCACAGGTTGTGGTGGCTGACTGTGGTGGAGACCATCAGCCTTGTGTGACTGGGTTAGCAGAGCAAATTTTATGTGTTCTTTTTCATTAATTTATGTGTGCTTACACATCCACAAGTGCAAGTCAGAGGCCAATTTACAGGAGCTGGTTCTCTCTAACCATGTTGGTTCTAAATTCAAACTTCGATCTTCAATCTTGGCACCAAGCGATTTTCCCACTGAGCTATCTTACAAGTCCATTTTTTAAACTGGTTTCTAGGCAGTCTGGAAGCCTAGAAGGCTAACCCCTGATTGCCTGGGTTCTCTCTGACACTGACCTAAGCACCTGGGTAGGGTTGAAGGTAGGAAAAAATTTGATTTGAGCAACCAATAAAGACTTTAAAGACTCTTACAAATAATATGAATTGAGAGTTTAAGATATTTCTCAGGGGCCAGTGAGCTGGCTCAGTGGATAAAGACTTCAGTGTGCAAACCTGGCAACCTGAATTCGATCCCCAAGTCAACATGGTAGAAAAATAGCATCAACTCTGACTTCCACCTCTTTCTCTCTCTCTTTCTCTCTCTCACTTTCTCCCTCTCTCTATGTGTATTTCTCTCTATATATCTTTTTTTCCCTCTCTCTCTAGCCCAAGCTGGCCTCAGACTCTCTATATAGTTAAGGATGACTTTGATCCTCTCGCCTCTATCTCCAGAGTGCTAGATTATAAGCATATACCATAGTTGGTTTAGCACTTAACCAGTGAAGCTATATTCCTAACCCTATTTCTGTTGATATTTCATCATCCTTTAAAAATCTTTCCATTTTAAGGCATTTTAGCAATAATCTAAATGGATATAACCAGATAATAAATATTTGTATGTTGGGTCATGTGCACACATATTTTTGACAGCATCACATTCAAAACAGAACACGGGACTTCTGCCTGCAGGTTGAGGAGTAAGGGAGTGCTTTCTTGTGTGACTAGTGGAAACCATTCCTGAAAGAGCAGCTCCAGGACCCAGAGCTGCAGCCTGGATCTCCTCCTGGCACGCACCACTACCCAGCCCTGCTTCTCTGTTTGCATGCCCAAGGACCACCAGGATGGTCCAAAAGGAGAGGGTCCTCCCACAGTGTCTGCCTGGCCATAATTGCCCATTACTGAAAGGTCAGCCATGAATTTATCAAGCCCTTGTTTGAAGCCATGGGGCTCCTCCGGCTGCTCTGACTTACATAAAGTTCCCCTAAGTTCACTCCCCTCCTGGAGAACAAAGCTTATTAATATGAGTCATTTCTCTTTCAAATGTTCAACTGGAGGCGGTGGGGAGCATGCTCTAAATGCTGCCATGTGGAGCCCAGCATGGCGTCTTCTGAACCCACCCTGGCTCCAAGCCTCTTTGCTTTTCCTTCCTGTATTCTTCAGCTCTCGCAGAGCCTTCGCTGATGGCAGCATCGAGAGCAGCTCCTGACTACTTCCCACTGTGGACCAGCAGCCGCATCCCCTTCCCTGATGGCCCAGCTGGTGACCCGTCTGCAGTGTCTTTTAGTCAGGAGCATGTGTTAATTCTCCCTCTTTCCTGAGGGCTGCGGCAGACAGGAGCCCAGCCTCTCCCAGTGCAGTCTCCCAGTAGTGGTCATGCGTGGACCATAAGGCCACAGGGCTACCCAGGACCAGTGAGGGAGAGGCAGGTTGATTTGGCTCTGAATTCTTCTCAGACGGGACTAGAGGGGCTCCTTTCTGCTTTGGCAAACAGGGTAAGATGGTTTCTAATCAGTTCATAGCCCCAAATGCTGAAAGGAAGGAGAGTTGTCAAAATCTGGCATTTTCTATTTCCTCTACCTTTCTTGGCCATCTTTAAAATGTATTTCTCTCCAGATAAGGTATTTTTAGTTTCCCTTGTTTGGCTTCTAGCCACTCCTTCATATCTACACCCTCCCTCACCAACCTGACCTCTTCTGTCTTTTCTTCTTCATGGCAGTGACCCTCTTTCTATTTTCACATCATCTTTACCCCTCCCTGAGACTGCGGAGAGGAGCATTAGCCTCAGCAGCTCCATCGATGGTCCTGTCTATGAGACTAGATCCTCCTTGGAACAGATTGGATCCCGCATGTAAATTCCTCCCTCTCCTCTTCTTTGCTTCTTCCTCTTTCCTGCCGGCAGCCATATTTTGGTGGAAACTTTGTGTGAGTCCCCTTAAGGAAGGCCTCAGAGAGCTTGTCTCCTCCACCCTCAGGCTGTCCTTAGTACTTGGACTTGCTTGGAATTTGTGTCCAGACAATCATGGCTTCTGAGATCTGCTATGATGGGAGTTGCGTTCAGCAGGACAAGAACCAGATTGGGTTTGAGGCAGTACCTGGGAGTTCACACCATGCGGTCCTCTTAGGGATAGCCATTTCCTCCTGCAACGTCTCGGCCTTGCCCTTCCACTTCAGGGAGAACAGCTTGTCCTTTAAGACCTAGTATAGTATCTCCTTGTCCTCCTCGGAAACATGTGGCAGCGGGCCTCACAGTGATTTGTTTGCACATCTGTTTCTATTCTGGACTGGAGGCTCTCAGAGGATTGGATCTCTGTCTGATTTACTTTTTAAAAAATTCATGGTAATTAAATATTGAATAGGTGTTTATAATGAATATAAGAAGACTTATAAAATATGTATACACATAAAGAACAACGGTATGATGAACACCTGGAGTCCTAACTACACCCTGAGAGATTCTAATGCTTCGGGGCATGGCCAATCTTTTGACACTGCAGCGTTGTCATCTGAAAAGTTCATGTTCAAGAACCATGCAACCGAGATACAAACAAATTCACAAAAAACGTTCAGAATTTGAATAAGTTTGCTGTTTTGCGTTGGGCTGAATTCATAGTTGTCCTCAGCCACACACAACTCATGGACAGCTAGGATACACTTTTAGGACTAAAGCCAGGTCAAGGGACCTGGATCAAGTCCAAGGGTCAGTAAAAGTTACCGACTAAAAGTCTTGAACAAATGACTAAATGAATGAATGCCTATCATTGAAATCTTTTTTCTTCTTCTGTGAGTCTCAGATACTGAGCAAGTCCCAGGTAAAGTAGTAGTAATTGAATGAGGTCATTGTCTTAGCTTGGCCCTACGTCCTGAGCTCACTAGATTGCTCATTCTGATATGTTTATTTTGAGTATCCACCCAGCATGAAGCACAGTGCTGGTCCCAAGAACGCAACTGGAAGCAAAACAGTCGGAGACCTTTTCCTAGGAAACTGCCACTTAAACAACTCTTTAAAAAGAAGAGGGTGGAGAGATGGCTCAGGGGTTACGACTCTGTCAAGAAAGCAGAAGGTCCTGAGTTCAGATCCCAGGTCCCACATAAAAATGCCTTTTGGTCCTGGTGGATGGAGCCTGGGAAATCCCAGAGCCAAGCAATGAGGTAGAAGCAATCCAGAATGATTCCTGAAGCCACCCTTGGTGCTCCACAGGGACACACAGTGCCCTCTGACACACACACACACACACACACACACACACGCACACACACACATACACACACACACAAATAAGTAAATAAAATAATTTTTAAAAAGCCCAAAGAACCCAAATCGCAGCGCCTCCCACCCTTCTACAGCCCTTGGATAAACAGTGCTGAACTGGTTAAGGATATGGCCTGGGGCCTAGATACTGGAATCCCAGCTCTACCACTTGCAAGCCTCAAGAGTTTTGTAAGTTCCTTAACTTAATATGCGCAGTAACATTTGTCTGTAAAGAGGGCAAAATCAATCCTATGCCATGAAGTTGCAGTGAGCTTAAAGGACTTCATATGTGACAAGTAACTTGTGCTGAGAGTTCAGTCACCATTACAATCATTATTGTACGTTCTGGGTAGTGGGGCTGGGGCTTGAGGACACTAATGTTGCTTCCTGTGGCTCTACCCTACATGAAATTATATCCAGAGAAGAGCTGAGCATCACACCAGGCCTTTGCAATGCTTCCTCAGCTTTAAAATATTTGGACCATATTTTGATGTTCTGAACCATGATATACCTATATATTTTAGCCAGTCAGAAAATACAAATTGAGCATCCAGTTTGTGTCAGGCCCTATAATTGTGTAGAATGTCTAAGGAAAGACTAAATTTTTATGTAACACTGAATTTTTTTAATATTTATTATTTATTCAATTATGCGTGTATGCGTGTGTGCGCATGTGTGTGTGTGTGTGTGTGTGTGTGTGTGTGTGTGTGTGTGTGTAGAACCACGGACAAATTCGGGAACCACCATGGACACCTCCACCTCCTCCTTGTTTACTCTGCCCCGGGATTCACAGGCTCCGCCCTACCAGGACCAGAAACACAGGCCGCCCCCGCTTCTGCTCCACGTCTATACTTGGAGTCTAGGATCCGAACTCAGGACCTTCCGCCTACAAGGCAGAGGCTTAATCCCTGAGCCACCTCTCCAGCCCCGTAACACTGAATTTAAAAGCCATGTATGCAAGGCATGGCAATTCACACCCTGTAACCTCAATAGGAAGCAGAGGCAGGAAGACTGTCTCAAGTTTGAGACCAACGTGAGCTACATAGCAAGTTACAGGTCAGCCCGCGCTACAGTGTGAGACCCTGTCTTTAGAAAGAAAAAGGGCAACATGTACACAAGATTGCCTGTTACCAGGCAACTCAAATACAGCAGAAATTGCTATTTCCCAGAAAGTCTTTACAGCTAGGGGCAAGGGCCCACAGCCTGTACATATGGTAAAAGGCTATTGGTACATTCTGATTAACCTTCAAGGGCTGCTTTCAATTCCAGCCACAAATAATTTAAATGAAAAGTGAAACTTAATTTAACCACATGGAGAAATTTTTTTTAGGATACTCTGAAACTGGCCTATTGAAAGATCCTAGAGGAATCTGGTTTTTTTAAATTTTATTATTATTATTATTTATTATGTATTCAGTTGTGCGTGTATGTGTGTGTGCATGTGTGTGTATGTATGTGTGTGTGTGTAGAACCATGGGCGAATTCGGGAACCACCATGGACCACCTCCACCTTCTCCTTGCTTACTCTGCCCTGGGATTCACAAGCTCCGCCCTACCAGGACCAGAAACGCAGGCTGCCCACACTTCCACCCGGCGTCTATACATGGGGTCGAGGATCCTGAACTCAGGACCTTCCACCTGCAAGGCAGAGGCTTAACCCCTGAGCCACCTCTCCAGCCCCTGAATCTGGGTTTTGAATGTGGGCTGGCGATGCTGTGGCCTCCTTTATCCCATGCCTCACAGATGGTAGCAATAATGGCCCAGAGGGGTTAGACTCAAACTCTGGCCGCCTTGAGGAAGAAAAAAAAGAACTGGTGTATACATGATGGATAGATGCGTGTTGTTGGTAGTTGATGGAAGGTTTTTTTTTTTTTCAGTTTTATCGTTGATGGTGGTGCATGATGCATGCCTGTGGAGGCCAAAGGTCGATGTCAGGTCTTACTTTTGTGAGGATCTCTCACTGAGCTTGGAGCTATTGATTCAGCCAGGATGGCTAGCCAGCGAGCCCCTAAGAATCTGTCTCTGCTTCCCAAGTTCTGATCTGTGGGATTTCAAACCTGTGCCACCATACTCAGGTTTACTGGACATCCAGTCTCAGATCCTGAGGCTCGTGTAGCAAGCACTGTGCTGACTGAAGCATCTCCTTGCTCTTTAAGGAGTGTTTGCAGAAGACCGAGTGGTAAGATCGTAAGAATGTAAGAACTAGAAGTGGGACAGGGTGCAGTCAGTCACTGTCTTCTGCACGTGACAGGGCTGGTGTGTTTGCGTATTTGTGAGCTATATATATCCCCCACAAGACTTACATGGGAATTGACCAGCAACGTTTCATCATGGAAGGGAAAAACCTCAAGAGACCACCCTTCCCTGAGAGGGAGCGCAAGGGAGGAAATGCGAGATGCCCCCTCAAGGAGTGCCCCACTTAGTATGTAGGCACATGACATAGAAAACAAACTGGACGAAACTCAGTGGGCTCCAGATATAAAAAGACTTGAAAACAGAAGAGGTCTGGCAGGGGAAAGGGGAGCTGTAATGAAAAGAGGAGGGGGGATAAAACTGGGGGTTAAAGTATGAAAATTTTTAAGTTAATTGTATTCATGTATGATACATAAAAATGATAATATATGATATATGTATGTATGTAAATATATGGAATGTTTGATGGACATATAATATTTTTTCTTCAGAAGAATCTTAATTAGACCAAGGTTATATCTCTCAACCTCCAGTTCCTCAGAAGGGAGGAAAGACTGGATGGCATCTTGGTGTGGGTTTCCAGTGGGCTTCTCGTTTCCCCTCTGAAGTGGCTTGCGATAAGATACCCTCCCTCCCAGCTGGCTTCTATTGATTTACTTATTCATTATTTTGGCTAGCAGGTGGCCTTCAGCTGGGGACAGACTCCTTTCTGTCAGAGTTTCACGGACTGGAGGCACTGGGACGACAGCGGCCAGAGCAGGGTCTGCACAGTGGCTCTTAGCAAACCTGCTCTGTCTTTTAACTGTCAGCAGTTACCCAACCGCATCTTTTCAAAAGCAAACATGGACATTCTGGGAACTCTGTGAAGAATTGTTTGTGGCTTCGGTGCTCAACCTCTTTTAAGTTGGAAAAAAGGAAACAAGCTTAGCGGAAATATTGGTTGGTTTCACGTGAAGGAATGTGGGAGTTGAATTTTAGCCTGAATGTTTTTCTTTCACCTTGTTGAACTACTCAACTCTGATGACTCTTCTGCAGTGAGACCGTGTTGAGATGGATGCAGTGTCAGGCACATTGGGCTTCCTTCAGTGGTTTCTTAAGGACTGAATCTCAAACTCCATCCAGCCTCATGCCAGCAAAAAAGTAGCATTTAATTCCATTTTTTAAAAAAATAAATGTTTCAATGTTTTTTTTTTTTAATTTTGCATGTGCACGAATGTATGTCTACGTGTTTCAGAGGGCACTGTATGTGCTTGTGGAGGCCCAAGGATGACTTTGGGTGTCATCCTGACTTTGTTCTCCTCCTTCCAGAACTGGAAATGCAGGCCCCCACCATTTCACTCTGGTATTTTTTACATGGAATCCAGGATCTGAACTCAGGACCTTCTACTTGTAAGGCAGAGTCTTAACCCCTGAGCCATCTCTCCAGCCCCTTCATCCCATTTTCTTTGTAAGACTTTATTGCATCAGGCTTGTTGGAGCCTGTCAGAAGTGTTGACTTTACTTTGGTTTTCTTAAAAATGCAGTTCTTGGCCTGGAGAATAGCTCAGTTGCCCAGTGTGTACTCAAAGCCCTGGTTCAGTCGCAGCACTACATAAATCAGGTGTGGTGGTGCATGTCATATTCTGGAAGTGGAGGCAGGTGATCAGAAGTTCAAAGGTTGTCTTTGGCTACACAGAGAGTTTAAGACTAGACTGGAATGTGTGAGACCTTATCTTCCTTCTGCTTCCTTCCACTCTAGACTACTACCAGATTTACTGATGAAAATCTGTTCTTTTTCAGAATATGAAAGGGACACTTGTGATCCTGCCACATGACCTGGTGCCAAGGGTCATGTGCTTGTTAAGGTGCTTGTTGAGACTTGATGTAGGACTTGACACAGGGACAGCAAACAGGGATCTGACAATGCCACAGTGCAGGAGAAAGGGTAGTGGTGGGATTTACAGGGATCACCCGGCCAAGTAGAGACCTCTGCAAGATGCTTCTGTGTAATATGTTTCTAACTGTCATCTTTCAATGTCATTTCAGTGTTGCTCGGAGACTGGACCCCAAGGAATCCCTGGGTAGCCAAAGAGCAGCTTCCCCGACCCCAAAGCAAGCTTCTGCTACTGCTCCTGGTCGTGAGAGCTCCCGAGAGACAAGGGCTCAAGGCCCAACAGGCCAGGAGGCTGATGGTCCCCGCAGGACACTGCAGGTAGACAGCAGGACTCAGAGATCAGGACGATCCCCTTCAGTGTCGCCAGACAGAGGCAGCACCCCCACATCACCCTACTCTGTTCCCCAGATTGCTCCCCTTCCCAGCAGTACCCTGTGTCCCATATGCAAGACCTCGGACCTCACATCGACTCCCAGCCAGCCAAACTTCAACACCTGCACCCAGTGTCACAACAAGGTCTGCAACCAGTGTGGGTTCAATCCCAACCCTCATCTTACCCAGGTAACGACCACTTCACTACCATGTCTCTCTGGTTCCTTTCTCTCTTCTCGCCAATCCTAATCATGACCATTTCATCACCACTTCACTACCATGTCTCTCTGGTTCCTTTCTCTCTTCTCGCCAATCCTAATCATGACCATTTCATCACCACTTCATTACCATGTCTCTCTGGTTCCTTTCCCTCTTAGCACCCGTCCTAATGACGGCCATGTCGCCCAGCCACCAGCATCTGTGCCCTCCTGGTGGTGGTGCTGGGAATGGTGGTGTCACGGCTCTGAGATGTGCTATCAGAAGACAAGGCCCAGCCCCAGATCTCCTAAGGGGTCTGAAAACTTGGGAAGAGAACTAGAGTAGAAGCTGCTTTCTTACCTAGTTCAAGTTTGGCCTGGAAAATGGCCAACTTCCCCCAGTGGTTGTTATTAGGTACATCGGTGGTACGGAGGTGAGTGTAGCTGTCTTCCAGTGGCTGCTATTTTCGAGAGAGCCATATCTCCAAAGGGATTCATATTTACCCCTGAACCCCACTTCTTGACAGTGACCCCTGAGGGGTTGCTGGAAAGGGAATAAACTTTGAAAGCAGCACTCCCCCAAGGCTCTGGGCAGCTCTTCCTCTTGGTTTTACTTCCAGTTAGCTGGAGACCTTAGGTGTTAAACTAGTCTTTCTTTCCAGTCATGGGATAAGTATCATGGGATAAGTACATATCTAAGCTGGGGCCAAGCATTCATAAGGGTATCTATAGGACCATTTCTGAGTATACCCTATTGGTTTCGTTTGTTTGTTTTGCCCTCAGACAACTCTAGGTCCACAGCCCCATCCTGACTTTGTTTAGCATGCTTTCCTTGGAATGGGATGCTTAGCCAAGCTCTTGGAGGCTTCCTTCAGTTACCTGGAGGTCAGATGCTCCTATGTATATCACCTTTTTGAAATGAACCAAGTAGAGTGTTTGTCTTCCTTAAACATCCATAGGGTAATGCATGGAACTCTCCGCTTCTCTCCCAAAGTTCTGCCTTGGACAGGATAGAGAGTGGCCGACTACAAGCAGCCACTGGAATTATCAGCAGCTGGAGTTGTTTGGACCATGTGGGAGGGGGATAAGTGAGAATAATTGTTAACAGGTCAGGGTCTATATATGCCATGAGGTGCTGTGGGTGTAGGATGTGTGGTTTGCGAGAGGTAAGTGTGAGATTCCAAGGAAGGAGCTGTTGGTGGGGAGATGACTCAGTGCGTTTGGAGCTGCTCCTGGAGTGTGGAGGCTTCCTGAGGAGGCGTGCGCGCTCGTGATTATTGCATCTGCGATAGAAACAGGCCCAGCTCTGCACCAATCAGTTAAGTAAGTGTTCGCTGTTCAGTACTGAGAACAGCGTGATTAAGGTTGGGGCAGCTCACCTATGCGATCTCACCCGCTGAAAGGTCAGAAGTGCCTGATCTCACAGCAGCAGGGAAGCTCGGCAGGTGGCCCATGCTTCTGTAGGACACACACACACACACACACACACACACACACACACACACCGTGCTTCTCTGGCCCCTCTGCAGCCCTCTGAGCTTTCAGACTCCAGAGATGCTCACTTGTGCTACATTCCTTGGCGACCACTGGTAGGGGGAATCAAGAAAGAACCACACGTGGCACCAGCCTGGTGGACGTCTCAGCCTCACGATACCACAGGCTCTATTCTTGGCTCCTTCGGGCCCAGAACCTTTAGTGAGGTGGGAAGGGAGCCAGCTCTTGGCTGTGCCTGGAAAAAACAGCAGAGTAGGAGGACCTTGGAGACACTCAGTCCATCTGCCTCGTTGCATTGGGCGGAAGCCGAGGCTCAGAGCCAGGAGGAAAGGGGCTTCAGACTCACTGCAGATGCACAGGATTTGGTGGAGAGCGAGTCCTTGGCCAAAGAGTCCACACAAATTCTAGGCTGGACAAGTCAAATGAGGGTGGTTTTTTTTGCTATAGATTTCTCAGTACATTTAGCATCTTCAGGGCATCCAGAGCTCCAAGATAGGGCTGTGGTTGGCAACCTTCCCCAGATTTACTCTCACAGAGCATAGTAGGGTCTGCTGTTCCATGGTACCCACTGTTGAGAAATGCTGACCTGGTTCATTCTCCAGGTTCACACCAGCGGATGTTCTATTCTGCTTGGGCCTCTTGGCAGAATCTTCGCTTCTCCGTAAAGGGCTTCCAGTAGTGTTCTCACCAAGGAAAACTAACCCTCGGCACATTTTCCTGAGGCATGGTAAAGCAGAATTCTCTAGTTGGGACCATTGCCCTTTGTCCTTTGCTAAGAGTAGATTCACCTCCCTGGCCATACTTCCACATGATGAGAAGACAGTTCACGCATCTGTTCACACAGTTATATCTGTCCTGAGAGACCACACTTGTTCTTCCTACCTTCCATCCAATGTTATGTCGGCCAAGAAGACTTTTCCAGGATTGCTCTGTACCAGTGCGTGGAGCACCTGCCTAGCCCGAGATCGTGTGCGCATGCAGCAGGGTGGTTCTGAAGTCAGGTATATTGAGTATCGGGGGTCAGGGACAGTAGCCTTTACCAAGAAACTCAGCTAACATGGCACACTCCCTAATTTGTGACCTAATTGGAGTACAAAAGGGTGAGGTACTACCAGTCTCAGCTCAGATGCACTGAAAGTAGCAGCCACAGGGGACTATCATGGCGACCCTGTCTGGCATGGGAAGTATACCTGGAACTGTTAGAAACTGAACTATTCATAATGCTGAACCCTGGTTGAAGTATGGCAGCCCAGGTCCTATGTTCAGGACATGTCAGCAGGATATGTATGGATGTAGAAGTCCCAGAGTCTTGGTTTGTTCTTGTCTATTCTGGACAATAATAATAATAATAATAGTAATAATAATATAAAAACTACAGACCCCCCCCCAAAGAATAGGTAAGTATACAGTTTCCCCCAGAGAATCTCATCCATGGTTTGATTTTACTCAGAATAACATAGGTCCAGAATAAATGAGACTAGGTCCGTCACTCATCTTGGTAGGCTATTTGTCCCTAGGTAGCAACCAGTTCATGGCAGGTAAAGAATGACATTTATAAGAAACCTCAGCCAAAGAGTATGGAGTTAAATTTTGAGTTATCATCACCCATAAGAGACCCTCTTCTTGACTCTGCATGTTACCAGAAGGCCAGAGCTGTTAATGTGCAATGCCAGGAATGGGGAGGAAGTGGAGAAATGCTTTTTTCCTCTTCTCTTCCTGAATATAGGTTTAGGAAAAATACTGTAAACTACCTAAATATCACACTTCTCCAAAGTAGAAGCAAGCATGGTCTAACCTCATGAACTTGCTGATACCCCAGGCTGCTCAGTGTATCCCTCCAATCTTACTTTGGGCCCACCATCCCCTTCTGCAACAGAGAGGAGGCCTTTACTGGCTTGTCGTGCCTCTATTATGACAGTATGGGGAGAAGTCAAGGTGTGGACATGCAGCAGCTGGGCAGAGGATGGGGTAGTGAGTAAGGCTGGGAATGAGCTGCAGGAGAATGAGAGCAATGATCTGGGGTAACTGAGCCCACAGAGCCTCTGTGCCCACTTAGAGCAGCCGGGCCCCCCCCCCCGTGCATCCTGGCCTGGTCTTTTCTCGATGAGTCTGGCCTTGACCAGTGAGCAGTGTCCCAAGAGGAGTGGGAGTGCCATGTGGAGGCTGCTTGCACACTTAGCTTCCAGTCAGCCAGGCACGTCCTCCCTGAGGACCTCTGACAGGGGTCACTCCATCTCCAGTCCACCAAGCCAACAACACATCTGCTCCCAGCCCCTTGCTTCAGGCACACCCCTTATAAGACCCATTTAAGAAAACTACCAAGTAGTGAGTATGGTCTTGACCTTACTTGGTCCAGTCTTGAACTTTGCTGAGACCAAACCAGGCACATTTAACTTGCTGTACCCTACCCCTAACTCTCATGCCAAGTTTTAAGTCTAGGCACTTACCCGAGTGAATAGTGTGAAGAAGACAGCCAATGCAGTATGTCTGAGCCTCTCCCCCTAGTGCCTACACCCCACTCTTCAATGCAGTGCTCTGACCTCTCCTCTAATGCCTGCACCCCACTCCTCAATGCAGTGTGTCTGAGCCTCTCCCTCTAATGTCTGCACCCCACTCCTCAATGCAGTGCTGTGAGCCTCTCCCTCTAATGTCTGCACCCCACTCCTCAATGCAGTGCTCTGAGCCTCTCCCCTTGATGCCTGCACCCTACTGCTCAATGCAGTGTGTCTGAGCCTCTCCCCCTAATGCCTGCACCCCACTCCTCAATGCAGTGCTCTGAGCCTCTCCCCTTGATGCCTGCACCCTACTGCTCAATGCAGTGTATCTGAACCTCTCCCCTTAATGCCTGCACCCCACTCCTCAATGCAGTGCTCTGAGCCTCTCCTCTAATGCCTGCACCCCATTTCTCAATGCAGTGTATCTGAGCCTCTCCTCTAATGTCTGCACCCCACTCCTCCATGCAGTGCTCTGAGCCTCTCCCTCTAGTGCCTGCACCCCACTCCTAATGCAGTGTGTCTGAGCCTCTCCCCCTAATGCCTGCACCCCACTCCTCAATGCAGTGTGTCTGAGCCTCTCCTCTAATGCCTGCACCCCACTCCTCAATGCAGTGCTCTGAGCCTCTCCCTCTAGTGCCTGCACCCCACTCCTCAATGCAGTGCTCTGAGCCTCTCCCTCTAGTGCCTGCACCCCACTCCTAATGCAGTGTGTCTGAGCCTCTCCTCTAATGCCTGCACCCCACTCCTCAATGCAGTGCTCTGAGCCTCTCCCTCTAATGCCTGCACCCCATTCCTAATGCAGTGTGTCTGAGCCTCTCCTCTAATGCCTGCACCCCACTCCTCAATGCAGTGTGTCTGAGCCTCTCCCTCTAATGTCTGCACCCCACTCCTCAATGCAGTGCTGTGAGCCTCTCCTCTAATGCCTGCACCCCACTCCTCCATGCAGTGTGTCTGAGCCTCTCCCCCCTAATGCCTGCACCCACTCCTCAATGCAGTGCTCTGAGCCTCTCCTCTAATGCCTGCACCCCACTCCTCAATGCAGTGCTCTGAGCCTCTCCCTCTAGTGCCTGCACCCCACTCCTCAATGCAGTGCTCTGAGCCTCTCCCTCTAATGTCTGCACCCCACTCCTCAATGCAGTGCTCTGAGCCTCTCCCTCTAGTGCCTGCACCCCACTCCTCCATGCAGTGCTCTGAGCCTCTCCTCTAATGCCTGCACCCCACTCCTCAATGCAGTGCTCTGAGCCTCTCCTCTAATGCCTGCACCCCACTCCTCAATGCAGTGCTGTGAGCCTCTCCTCTAATGCCTGCACCCCACTCCTTTTCAGCAAGGGCCAGGGCACCAGATGGCCCGGGGGTGGTGCTATGAGTTCAGCACAGAACCCTCTGCTGTAGCCAGCAGCTTTGCCCCCTTTCCTCTGGCCCCCTCGTGGCCACACTGTCATTTGGGCCAGATAAGGATGAGAATCAGATATTAGGACATAGGACTCAAAATAAGCTGAAGAGAGGTACAGATACTGCCTTACCAAGACGAGGGACCACACATGTTTCTAGCATTTTGTATCCATCCCCAAATAAAATGGAAGTAGACCTCCAGGTGGTAAATCTGTGGGGAGTTTTTTACCTACCATATGTCTTTAGTCCTGGGCATTTTGCCTTCTAGTAGCCACGCTGACCCAGAAAAACTTTCATTTAATAGGTAACTAGTCTCCAAACTCCCACCTGCTCATAGGTGGCCAGCCCTGCTGCTAGCACATATCCCCAGGCTGACCGTGTTCTCAAGACAGAATCCTGCTCGGACATATAAGGGGGGACGTCAGGAGGGGCGACTGTGCCAAAGCCAGTAGGCAGGGAGTGTTGCCTCCAGCTGTAAAAATGAATGTAAAAGCAATTCAGAGCAGAAATGTGGAATTTTTCCCATTCTGTATATGGGATGTGTGTGTATGTATGTTTTTCGCATGTGGAGGGGCACATGTGTGCATGTGGAGGTTTGCTCTGGGGATTTCCAGGCTCTATCGTACAGAGCTAGAATTACAGGTGGGTCACCAGCATTTTATGTGGGATCTGGGGATCCAAACTCAGGTCCCTTTGCTACATGACGAGTGCTTTAACCACTGAAAAATCTCCCTAGACTCATAAAATGTGGAATTTTATTCCTAAAACTCTTACTTTTATATGTAAAGGCAAAAGAAGCAGAATGAAAGAAGGAGTGGGGAAGGAAGGAGGTAAGGATAAGTACTCAATATGCTTGTAAAACTAGGAAAAAGTTTTAAAAGATTAAAAAAGAAACAGAATAAAGACAATAGGTTAAAGATGGCAGAGAAGAAAAAGATTTAAAAAGTACCATAAAGTGAGTTGAAGAGATGGCTCAATGGCTAAGACTCTGCCTCACAAGCAGAAGGTCCTGAGTTCGGAACCCAGATCCCAACGTAAAAACAGAACTGCCTGCACTAACTGCCCTGGGCAGAGCCTGGGAAATCCCAGAGCCAAGCAAGGAGACAGAAGCAATCCAGGATGATTCTCGAAGTCATCTTTGGTCCTCCACAGGGACACATGTGCCCTCTGACACACACACACACACTCTCTCTCACATAAATAAATAAATAAATAAATAAATAAATAAATAAATAAATAAATAAAGTCTAAAAAACAAAAGATGTTATTAATGAAGCAAAAAGTAAACCCAAAGAATGGAGAGAGAAAACATTTGTCAATCGTATAGCTGTTTGGAGTATATGATCAAGGCCTACAACTCAACAACCAAGACACCAGGAGACCGTCAGAAGAGCTCCAGTGCCTTGATGGTGGAGCAGCGTCGATCAGGCAGATAATTGTTCTGCACCCATAGTGTACCGTGGAGAAGTGCTAGACCACAGAAGAGCTGAGAAACTTATACAAAGGAATGCCTGCGAATCTACCACCTGCATCTGTCAGTGCCCAGTATCGTCATAACACATCTTACATCTGCCTGCCTCTCCTTCTGCCTGTCTAGCTCTCATTATCTTGTTGCTGTGTTGAATTTTTTTTTAATTTATTTATTCAATTGTGTGTGTGTGTGTGTGTGTGTGTGTGTGTGTACATGGGTGTGCAGCTTTGAGTGTAAGAATGCCCTTGAGTGTATGTGCCCAAGGGTGATATCAGGAACCATCCTAGGTTGCTCTTCCACCGTCTGGCTTTGCTATGGGAATTCTCAGGCTCCACTTCCGCTACCATATCCACTAGGCGTTTTTCGGTGGGATCTGTGGATCTGAGCTCAGGGCCTTTTGCTTGCAAGGGAAAGGCTTTAACTCTGGAGCCATCTCGCCAACCCTTAAAGTTGTTTTCAAGTGAAATTTTACATGTAATGAAATTTTCAGGCTTAAAGCTCACCGATCAGTGAGCATTTCACAGGGCAGTGGATTAGCCCTGTGGGAATTGTGGGTCATTGTCCATGGAAGCCTTGGAGGCAAAAGCCAAAGATTTTTGAGGAGAGGCCAGGATGAAGGCACGTGGAAAGTAAGGAGAGTCAAGAGGGGAGAAGAGTATGAAGCCAGAGGATGAACCCTGGAGATCCCAGGAAGTTTAAAAAGACTAATATAGTGGGCTCCATAGAAGCAGACAGGCAGGAGGGTGGGAGGGAGTGGGATAGATTGAGGAAGGGTGGGGGGATGGAAGGGGGATGGAGGGAAGCAGGGATAAGTACTTAATATGCTTGTAAAACTAGAAAAATAAAATTAAATTAAAAAAAAAAAGACTAAAAAAGTTCAGGGAGCTGTCCTGGAGGGAGAGGTTAAGCACCTAGAGCAACGACTTGCAGGAAACCCCGGAGACCAGAGGATCGGCCTAGCAGGCAGGTAAGGCTGTCTAGAGCAGTGTGGGAGAGGTTAGAGGAAGTGAGGAGGTGTCGAGAGAAGTGTGCTTAGGGATCAGGAATCTGACAGAGTCTCTTCACTTCATGGAATTCCAGGTTAATGAGGCCTTCTAACTTCATGGAATGATTACTTTCACTCCACAGCCCTAGCCTTGGATTTGGGGTACATTTCTCAGGTCTCTGTAGGCCCTGTTTGACTAAGTCAGTGCATTCTTCCCTGCTGGATGTTGTGGCACCTACCCCGTAAGCCTGATAATCAGCCAACTGACAGGCTAAGCAGACTGTTGGCGAGCCAGGGCCAGGAGATGTTAGACGAGGCAGGTGATTTATCCACCGCTGCATGAAGGCTCAGGCCTCCTGGCCTCTTTCCCTTTGGCCTCTCCGCGTCTAGGGATTGGAGCAGGAGTTCCACCTCTTACTGAGACGAGTGACTCATAGCCCAGGAAAGTGTGGAGTCACACTGGCATGGGGTCATTCCAGGAACCTCTGGCTTTGGTAGCAGCAGGAAGGGCTGCTCTGTAAGCGGCCTCTGTGATGTTCAAACGTGTATGAAAATGGAAAGCATGAATGCGGTATCAGGCATGATGTCAGTGCAGAGTGATCCAGCAGTGAATGCTACTCTCCCTCTGGTCTGGGACTCAGAGGCTAGTGTCTGCTCTCCCCAAGAAGAAAGACTAAGTAGTGTACATATGTAGCCCTCCTGGCAGTGGGGGGAGGGAGATGGCAAGAAAACCTGTTACGGCTGGGGCCCTCAGAACTTTCTGGCAGCCTTCTGACAGCAAGAAAAGCTCTACCTTGGGAACATCCTTTGGGGCACAGCTGTGTTCCACCTGGGCGGAGACACAGGGTGAGAGGTCCTAGACCACCAAAGTTTCTATGTGGAGGGAAGATAAAAGCTTTTCCTACTCCTCTCATCGCATCCAAGTTCAAAGGAAGGAATGGCAGGGAGAGGCCACTGCAGTCAGATTGCTCAGAGCTGCTCACTCAACTTGAGGTTCACAGAGGCCACGGCCTGGTCCCCAAGCCTCTCACTCTTGGTTGGGCTCCTTAGCAGCACTTCTGCACATTGAACCGTTTGAGGAAGGGAACAGTGGGAAAGAGTCTTCAGGAGAAAGTCCTCTCGGAGCCGCAGAGCCCACGCTGCTGCCCGTACAAATCCCCAGCACGCTCCTAGCTGAGCAGGCACAGGGCCACATGGACAGTAGCGTTCCTGCAGCCTCTGCTTCTCCTGCCTTCCAAAGCTCCCCGATCGGTGTGCCCCAAGGAGCCCTGCCCTCCTTGCTGCGATGCACTGGGCAGGGCTGGCCTGAAGAGCGCCCATGAGGGTCCTCCCAATGCTCTGAAACACCAAGATGGGCTTCCTCCTGGCAAGAAGGGTCATCTGAACAAAAGCTAGTATCTACAGAGCCACTCACGTCAGAGTAGCCCAGGAAGTTCCCCCCACTCCACCTCTGGCTCCTGGACCACATGGCATGAAGCCTGTGCATCTCCTGGGATGTCAGGGCAGCGGTTTCCTGTCACACTGGTAGAAAATTAGCCCCTTCGATTCTGGTGAGTAGCTTAGCTTAGAGGGTGTGGGGGAGAAGCCACAGGGCCTCTTGGGCTGAACCTTTGATGAGGAGCCATCACTGTGCGTAGCTAAGGAAGGTTGTAGCTGCTACTGATCTCAAGGTCAGAGGGGTCCGTCGTCTCAGTGTTGTGCATGCGCGCTATGCCTGGTTAGATAGGTGGCAGGGGATGCACAGTCAACCTCTCTTTACCCCGCTAGCGTGGGCCTGGTAGGGACCTTGGAGTAGGCAGATAGGCCCCTCCCAGCAAGTTCCTGGGGATCTACAGGAAGGCAGAGGGAAATCTTGTTGGGTTCAGAGAACTTCCTTTGCCAGTGTCCTCCCGGGAGACCTCGCAGGCCAGGCCTCTCTCCTGGGCCAGCCTGAGCCTGGGAGGGACCGGGGGAGAATGCGGTCAAGGCTATTCGCTGCCGTCTGCAAGAGGCTGGATAGAAATAGCTGCTCCCATCTGGGAGATGAGTCACTGAGGGGCGTTTCAGTCGTTCCTTGAAGAGGTTCTATTTTAGGTGAGACGCCTGTGGCACAGCCTGGGTGATGGAGGCTGGGAAAAGGAAGGTGTGGTAGTGAGTGCGGGAGTGAGCACGTGCCTTTGTTCAGCCCAGTCCAGAAGCCTAGACGGGGTCATCCTGAGTCCCAAGACAAGGAACTCACCCCACTCACCCCAGGGTGTCTTACTTACTTCAGGTCACACCGTAACCCATCGGCGCCTGACATGAATAGGGCCTTGGGTGTTGGCTAGGTTACAGGAGCCAAAGGTGGGGCCTTCCATTAGGAGGTACATGCCTTCTTACAGTCCCTCTCAAGATGAGCAGGAGCAGCCTACCCTTAGGAACAACCAGTTTGATGGGGGTAACCCTTCCCCACCCAGAATGAACTTTTTAGAAGGGTCTTCAGATGGGGTCCCAAAGACTAAAATGTTTCTTCTATGGTTTTCTCTGCCCTTAGGTTTTCAAAAGCATCTGAGTGGGTTAACAGTTCCCAGCTGGGACGAGCTTCCTGCTTCATTGCTTCAGCATCATTGTTCTTAGAGTTTACAGAACTGCACTTGTTTGTGGGGGTTATGCTAGTGTTTGTAGCAGTGATTCCTAGACCCCTGACTTGGTCTTCAGAAGGGGCTGCCCAGACTAGAGAGTCTTGGATTGTATAAAACTGTTAGGCCCAGGGCTGGAGAGGTGGCTCAAGAGTTAAGCCTCCGCCTTGCAGGTGGAAGGTCCTGAGTTCGGATCCCAGATCCCACGTATAGACGCCTGGCGGAAGCGGGGGTGGCCTGCACTTCTGGTCCTGGTAGGGCGGAGCCTGTGAATCCCGGGGCAGAAGGAGGTGGAGGCGTCCATGGTGGTTCGCAAATTCGTCCGTGGTTCTACACATACACAGACACACACACACACAGACACACACACACACACACACAGACACATACATGGGCGCGCACATACATACGCACATGTGCACAGTTGAATAAATAATAAAAAAAAATTTAAAAAAAAAACCTGTTAGGCCCAATCTTGCTAGCAGTACTACTTGTTAGTCAAGTGACTACAGAAGCATATTGTCATCTCATTTCAACCTTAGTTTCCTCTACTGTGAGCACAAAATGTCTATGAGCATGTCTGTGGTTTTTGGCACAAGGGGGTACTCACCAAAATGGTCCATTCTCCCCATCGCTGTGTGTGCTCTTGGGCTACTGGTTTGGGGTGCTGAGCTCAGACTCCCCATCTGACAAGTCAACCCACAGCAACAGACACATGCTACAGCCCTGGGGCTTCATTCTGGGAGCAGGTCTAGGGCATGACAGGGTAAGCAGAAGGAGTTTCTGGCCAGGAACAAAGTCAGATCTTTCCTTGGTGTGACCGGACCACCAAAGTATATTCAGAACCTCATAATGACAGGGAACAGCTTTGGCCTCCCGCCTCAACAACTTGAGGCACCAAATCAGCCTTGTGAAAGCTGTGCTCTGTATCATGAGCTGTCAGGCTGACGCTCACACACAAGCCTCGGTGGAATGAGCCCTGCTTTATGTTTGCACCTGCACAGTAACATGTTTGCTCATACTGCAGACCAGGAACAGCTGTCCACGAGCTCACAGGCTGGAAGGACAAGGGATGGACAGGAGATGCCCAGTAAACAAAGTAGTAGATAGTTTGGAAAACAAGGAGCACGGCGGGTCAGTGAGAGGGTAAAGGCACTTGCTACCAAACCTGACGACCTTTGTTTGATCACCACAGCCCACGTAATAAATGGAGAGAGCCGGGGCTGAGGGGTTAAGCCTTTGCTTTGCAGGCGGAAGGTCCTGAGTTCAGATCCCAGATCCCACGTATAGATGCCGGGCGGAAGCGGGGGCGGCCTGCGCTTCTGGTCCTGGTAGGGCGGAGCCTGTGAATCCCGGGGCAGAGTAAACAAGGAGGTGGAGGCATCCATGGTGGTTCCGAATTTGCCCGTGGTTCTACACACACACACACACACACACACACACACACACACACACACGCACGCACACTTGAATAAATAATAATAAAAAATAAAAGAATAAAAATAAATGGAGAGAGCCAACTCAAGCAGTGTTCTTCCCTCCATGAGTATGCTCATGGCACACATGCACACATGCACACATGCACACATGCACACATGCACACTTCAATAGACAGATAGATGATAGGTAGATGATAGCTAGCTAGATAGATGATAGATAGATAGATAGGATGGATGGATAGATAGATAGACAGACAGATAGATAGCTAGGAAGAACATTGTAAAGACTATGTTAGAGAGTTCCTGGGGGTGGTGATCTAGCCCCTCATGGCCCTTTAGTGCCGTGAGTCCGTTTCCAGCTGCCTACTTCTCTTGGAGGCTCCCTAGCCCCTCATGGCACTCCACGTCTGGAGTCTGTGAGTTCCAACCTTTCTCTTCTCTAATGAACTCTATCTTAATTCTCAAAAAAAAAAAAAAAAAGAGAGAGAGAGTTCCTGGGGGTATCCTAGATTGTGTGACCAGAGCAGGCTTTGCTGGAGAAGTTATCCCTGATCTGAGATCCACACAATGAGTTAGACCAAGAGGCTGATACAGTGAGTGCAAAGGTTTAGAATGAACCCAATGCTTCAGGAGAAAGAGGCTAGAGAGAGGAGACAAATTGAAGTGGGCTTTTGAGATCATGGTAAAGCATTTCCTTAGTGTGACAGAAAACTAGAGGAGCCTGTAAATGATTTGCTACAATTTACATATTGATCTATGTAACTGGAAGCTCAAGGGTTGACTTAAGGCACAGGCAAATCCAGAGAAGGAAGGAAAGCTGTAAGATCTGTTTCTTTCTCCTTCTTATGACTGCTGTCTTTCTGTATGTCGGGAGAGAAAGTAATCCAAAAGGAAAAGCCCTCCTCCTGTTACTCATTTCTCACACACGTGACCTAGAGGACTCTGGGTGGATCTCAGTACAGGTTCCTGGCCAAGGGAAACTACATGCTTATTGCATGAATAGCAGCACATGTCTTGTTTGTCTTGGAGACAGAAATTGTTTCATGTTCTTTGGGAAAATATCTGTCTTCTCAAGACTGGATTGGTTCAGTGGTAGAGGCTTACCTAGCATAGACGAGGTCCTAAGTTTGATCATTAACACCATAAAACAAGCAACAACATAGCCCATCCCCAAATTCATCTTTAAGAAATTCAAAGGGTTAATTTTATTCAACTTCCATCAGTTGCATCTCATCACTGTCTTTCGCTTATTCTGTTCACAAGAGGTTTTCTTTTTATTGTATATCTTATCTCTCTGATGAGACTGTAAGCCTTTCCAGGACAGGAATCTGTTTGTTTGTTTAATTCCCATTGTGTCCCTCTTGCCTATTATTCTTTACTTATTTATTCTGCACGATTTGACTGAACACCTACTGGGCACAAAGCACTGCTGCAGGGGCATGATTTTCTTCCTGGTTGCCCTCCATCATCACTCTGACTGCCAGTGGAAATGGCCCGAAGGGGGCAACAGGGAGAAGAAGAGTGACCAGTCGAAATCAACTGGGGCCATCCAGCAGGAGGATGTTAACATGTTAAAAAGACAGGACACGGAGGTGGGATGCTGGACGCAGAATCTGACATACAGGCAATGAGAAGAGGAGAGAACTTGATCAGGAGGGGCTGGGCTAGTAGATAGTAGGTTGGTAGCTGCAGGGTAGGGTGGGCTGGGGAGAGCGGGAGTCCCTCTGTTCTGCCCTGTGTGCCTGGTAGCAACTAAAGGGCAGGAAAGCACAACCTGCCTTCAACCATGCCTGCTGGTAACACAGAGACATTCAAGCTGCGTTTGATGCCCTGCTTGTGATAGGAACCAACCGTAGGCTGGGCTAACTTGGACCTGGAGCATGGCGGCCCTGGCCCTGCTGTTGACTACGCTGTTTCTTTCCTCAGGTGAAGGAATGGCTCTGTTTGAACTGTCAGATGCAGCGGGCTCTGGGAATGGACATGACCACCGCGCCCCGCTCCAAGAGCCAGCAACAGCTGCACTCCCCAGCCCTGTCTCCTGCCCACTCCCCAGCCAAACAGCCTCTGGGGAAGCCGGAGCAAGAGAGATCCCGGGGCCCCGGGGCACCACAGACTGGACCCCGCCAGGCCGAGACAGCCAAGGCCACCTCAGTGCCGGGGCCTGCCCAGGCAACGGCCCCTCCAGAGGTGGGGAGGGTGTCTCCTCAGCCCCCTCTCTCCACCAAGCCTTCCACAGCTGAGCCCAGGCCACCCGCAGGAGAGGCCCCGGGCAAAAGTGCCACCACAGTGCCCTCCGGGCTTGGTGCTGGTGAGCAGCCCCAGGAGGGCCTCACTGGGAAGCTCTTCGGCCTCGGCGCGTCGCTGCTGACCCAGGCGAGCACCCTCATGTCTGTGCAGCCCGAGGCTGACGCGCAGGCGCAGTCTTCCCCCAGCAAGGGGCCGCCCAAGATCGTCTTCAGTGACGCTAGCAAGGAGGCAGGTCCGAGACCCCCAGGCGCAGGTCCTGGAGCTGGGCCAATACCTGGAGCCAAAACTGAGCCTGGAGCTAGAACGGGTCCTGGAGCAGGGCCCGGAGCCCCGGCAAAAACTGGAGGAGCCGCCAGTCCAAAGCATGGCAGAGCAGAACACCAGGCAGCATCCAAGGTGGCTGCCAAGCCAAAGACCACGCCGAAGGAAAGGGCCACCTGTCCACTGTGCCAAGCCGAGCTCAACGTGGGCAGCAAGGGCCCAGCCAACTACAACACCTGCACCACCTGCAAGCTCCAGGTGTGCAACCTGTGTGGCTTCAATCCAACACCCCACCTGGTGGAGGTAAGAGATGCAAGCTAAGCACCTCCCTTGAATCTTGGGGAGGGACCAGGGCCTGGAGTAATGGTAGGGAACTGGGGGAGCCAGAAGAGGCCCAGAGCCCTCTGGTGGACGCACTGCCCTAACCGCCAGTGATACAGAGGGGCTGCGGGCCCTTTCCCATCCCCACTTTAGTCTTTCCGCTCAAAGAACTAAGTGGCACTGTAGGTGCAAGTAGAGGCGTCTGCTGCCTCTCACTGGCGAATCGATGCCCTGAGACTGGATCTAGGCCCTCATTGGCCTTCCCATTACCAGTGACATGAGCATGGCCTTGATGAAAGATGCCAACTTCCCCTGAGCAGGTAAGAAGATCCTGAGGCTCATCCTGCTGTGGATCTGACACCCTCACAAGGGTAGAAACTGAGGACCCCGAAACAGGAGGCTGTGCTCCATGCTCCAGAGGCCTGGGCTTTCTCACAGTGAAATAGACTACACCCTGTTGCCCCTGCTGTAACCCATCCAGTTGATTCTCATACTCGCTCCTCTTTTCTGAGGTCTAGGTATGGATCTATCGAAGCCCTAGCCTTGATCTATATGTTTATTTCTCCTGGTTAGGCCAAGGGTGAGGATACACAAAGATGTTCTTACCTATAGAAAGTTAGAGAGGAGAGAGAGAGAGAGAGAGAGAGAGAAAGCCTTGCTTCAGGAAAAGGTACTAAGTACTAGGAAGAAAAATATAGAAGGGACAAAGAGGTCTGCTATTAGGTTCAGTGTTCTTGTGAGACTCGGAGTCTAGCTAGGAAGGCCTGAAAGGAGAGAGGTACCCAGTCAGAACTGGACTATCTTGGGCTCTGAGGTTTCTTCTGTTCCCATCACAACTCTTTCTCCATTGCCCAAGTCCACTCATGCGAATTTCAATGTGGACACCTCTGACATGGCTGAGCATGTCCCTTGGGAGAGGGGGAGGGTCCATGAGTGACTTCTCCTGGCAGGTAGACGTATGTTATGTTTAGAAGCTGACTGGGCCACGCCTGCTTCCTGCATGTGGGAAGTCACCTAAGCTGCTTGGGTTTTCCAGCTAAGCCCTGTGCATGGTCGAGGATGGAGCAGGAAACACAAACCATAACTGGTCTGGGATGGGACAAGAGGAAGAGCGTGGAGTTGCCTGTCACTGTGCCACCTTGTCTTGACTTGAGCCAGGCCTCCTTGAATGTCGCATGAGAGCCCCCCAGTGTGACCAGGAAGACTACCTGACAACCACAGGCCACCTTTTTCAGCATCTGCAGAGGGCAGCCTGAGCGAGATGAGTGACTTCTTAATGTAATATCCACATGGCCTTTTGTTGCCACTCTCCAAACATAGTAGCTCGCTAGAGGACCTCTGCCTGGCCAACAGCTGAGGAAGGATCTACCAAGGAGTCACCCCAGAGACTAATCTAACCAAATACCCCTAGAAAGAAGCTCACCGCTGGTCGGATGGAGTTCCCTGACATTGAGGGGCTGCGAGCCTTGGTAGATTCCTGAATTGACCTGACTTAGAGAACCCTTGTCCCCAAAAGTCCTCTCAGTCTTTCTCATTAAGCAGGATGAGGGAAACTGTCTCACCGGGAGCATAAACGTTCCTGACGCTCCTGCCGGCAGCCTCTAGGGCAGCATGGGAAGTGCTGCATCAGCACAAACAGAACCGTTCCAGTCACATGGGACTTGAGATGGAAGCGTCTATATTCTGCTGTAGCCTTCTCTTTGCCTAATTGGCCCTGGATTTCCTGGACAATGGACTTTCTGCCTCTCGATGGCCAGTATGACTCCCTGCCATTCTCCGAAGTCTCATGCCCAGTGTCACTGCTACCTCCTTGCCCAGGGAAGTCCTTGACCCTACAGCTTGACAGGTTCCATGGAACATAAAGTCTAACTGATGAGGTATTGATCCTAGCTGCTCCCAGAGTCAGGTCATCTGGCTCCCTGCCAACCACTCCCAATGGCAGCCAGAAGAGGGTACAGCCTCTCTCACCCCTTTATCTCAATAGCTCTGCTTGTTTATGCTGCTGTCCCCAGGGGACTGTGGCTGCTCAGGAGGTGTCAATCAGCAGTCATAATGTCCTTTCCTATGGCTTCAGCCATGGAGACTCTGCCATAGTCCATTGTTGGTCATCAGCAGTACAAGCCTGAGTCATCCTCAGGTTCCCTCAGCATTCTCTCCTCAGACCCAAACCCTCCCAGCCCCCATCCTGCTACAGGAACTTGGCATCTGCTCTCAATCCTATGGCCATAGCCCTCATTGCCTTAGGCCTTCCTTCCTGTCTTTTCATCCACAAAAAAGGCCCATGCGATGATCAAACCCTCTTCACTTGCCTTGGGTCTTACAAGGGCTCCGACAGTGGGATGTTCTTGATGTGACCTTCTTTCTTGCTCTCCAACCTTGCTCTCTTCACTGAAACTCTTCCCTTGTGACTGCTTTGCATGTTCTTCGTTAGAGTCTTCTTATTTCTCCCCACGTGCTGCAGACCCTCCTGCCTTGGGGGTAAGATGGGAGTCAGCATGCTGGTCCTCGCCCGGCATTAGGGGTTGGCCTGCTATGGCTGCCTCTTTCCATATCTTGCCTGGCTGAGGTCAGCTGCTAACTCAGAGTAACTGAGCCGTTTCCTCTGTGCACAGTGTAGATACTAATGTCTGATGAAGGTACAGACCAGGGCAGCCCCATTGTAGCTCCCCACTTGTCTGGTAGACCTGCTGAGGTTTTAACTAAGACCACGACCAGCTGTCTAGACCAACAGGTTGTTTGGCTATTACTCTCAACATCTGTAACTCTAAAAATCTTTTTCCTTCTTTCTAGATAAGAGAATCCAGAGCATACCATAGAGGAGGCACTAAAATTGAGCCCTCTTTTCTTTGAAACTTTCTCTGGAAAAAAATAACCATCATGCTATTTAGTGAGTCATTTCATAATTAAGAGTGTTGGTTCCAATTTTTTTTACCTATTTATCTTTTTGAAGGATAATAATACCCTCTAGCTTATTTTTTAATTGACTTTCAGTTCAAAATAGTGTGAAGAAATTAGGGTACTCGTTACAGTAATATCACCAGTTTCTTATCTCATTATCATTGCCAGAATTCCAGCTGTGCCCTTGAGAAGCCAGGCTCTCAGGCAAACAGCCTTTTACCTGTGATTTTGGGGTTGGGCTGAGATTATGCACAGAAGCTATTGTCAGGGCTTAGGGCATGAAGCCAGCAGTTGCCTCTGCTCCTGATTCGCCTCAGGCTGTCTCTGGGGTGGTGTTCTGGGTGGGGGGAGCCCTGTCTTTTCCTATGTGGTATGAGGATGGTTAATACACCTCTTCGGTGTTCATGTGAACAACTGTGCCTCAGATTCTTACGTCAACCCTCACAGTGGTTAAAGGTGACTAGAACCAAGTCTCCTAAGACAGTGTCTGCGAGAGGAAGAGTCTCTACACGCCCCACGCTTCTGGATATCCGTGGTCATTGTGCTGAGGCTCTTGGACTTCTGAAGGCTACTACACAGGGATCAGACACGGCCTGTGCTAGGGAATGAGGGACTCACACCGGGGACACCCAGTAAGATTCTCCTTGTAGGAAGAAGACATCCAGAAAGAAAAACTTAGGCGTGTCCGTGGACACATCACAGTTAGAAGAGGCTAGCTTTGAGGCTAGCCCTGCCTGTGCCCCCGTGAAGAGTGTTTATCTCTGAGTATCCTTTTTGGTAGGCATTCTTTTCTTTCTCTCTTCTTTTAAGCTTGTTTTATTCGTTTTTATTTTGGTTTTGCTTTTGTGAGACTGTAGTTCAGACTGAACTCAAACGCGTGGCAATCTTCCTGCTTCAGCCGCTCAAGTGCTAGGATGACGGGGTTCTTATTTGCTACCATCTGGTCTGACGGAGAAGTTAGGGGTGTATAGATCAGGATAGCATCATGATAACAAGACTGGCACAAAGACCAGCTCCACAAATAAAGGAAACATGTGAACTGCAGTCTCTTTCAAAAAGGGCAGACTGCGGTGAGGACACCCAGCATTGGGCACAGTCCCCACCCAGCCTTCCTTGGGCCCACAGGGCACACTGGCCAATGGTTCAGAACATAGCTGCTCTCACACGCCTATGGGGCGACGCTTTCTCATTCAATTCGTTTTACCTCCCAATGTGGAATGGGTGCGATAACATTCTTCCTAGGCTTCCATGAGAGCCAAGGGAGACGCCGTACCATGGATGTTTGTACCCAAGCGGACCCTGAACTGCTTAGCTCCCACCTACAGGTGGTGATGGTTCTTAGAGGGTTTGTATCTGTCCCTCCACAGGACTAGACAGAGGGACACAGGACAGAAATAATGATCCACCTTCTCTATTGCCCGTTCTCTAGCTTCTTGCCAAGTGTGAGTTCTCCATAGCCTCATGTGTTTGAATCCTTAGTTGATGTTTGGGAAGGTCATGGCACTTTTAGGAGTAGCACCTTGCTGGGACACGTCACAGAGGGTGGCCTCAAAGTTGGTTAGCCCCACCTTGCGTCTACTAGGAATCTGCTCTCCAAGTGTGCAGCATGCTCTCTCAGCCTCCGCAATACCTGCCTCCAGCTCTTGCCACCTGCCACGCCTTTCAGCCATAACAGAACCGCAAGCCAAGTAAATCTCCCTTTTTCCCTTGAACTGTTTGTTCGAGTGTTGTCTCACAGCAACGGAGAGAGAAACTGACAGGAGATAAGCAGAAGGACCACAGGTAGCCATGCAACTGGAACTGGCTGGGGCTCAGTGAGGGAGAATATGAAAGAATATGCAAATGAATAAATGAAGAAGTATGAACATGACTAAAACGAGAGGATGCATGAGAAAGAAGAACAAGGTAGTGAATGATGGGGGAGCAGATGGGGGTACATTGAGGTGGGGGCGGTTAGACTAGACCAAATCAATGAATTGGGGCAGCAGCAGCTGTTCTCCAGCCCCCAAGCTCAAATGGTTGGCAAGGCCAGCCCATCCCCAGACCTCAGAAAATGTGAGCCTGTGCCAGTCTCCTGGCTGTACCCTTCCCAGCCCCGTGTCTTGTACACTTCCCCTCCCACTCCCAGTGGGCTGGGAAAGGGCCTCCAGTAGCCAGGTCAGGTATTTATTTTTAGCTCTTACTTCACACACCCCCCTCCTGCCCGCCTTTCTCACTGCTTGCTAAAGCAGGAGCAAGAGACCTACCAGGCAGCCCTTCTGTAAGCTGTCTGCTTCCACGAATAAACCTGTGAAGAAGCGAAGCCCAGGGAGCGTGTGACCGTGGGTGAAATGCCCCACTGAGGGCTGTGCCCACTGGCTCACCGCAGCCTCTGCAGGACACTGAACCCTGGGCTTGCCTCTATCCACACCCCCCTTCCAAGGTGCCTTTGCTTCATTTAGATTATTGCTTCTGGGGTGAGTTCCACAGACCAGAGGTAGGTTAGGAATTTGCCAGGCCACCAAGGTGGGCCGTGGAGGATGACTCAATTGCAGGAGGCTCACCACAGGATGAATGTGCAAGGAGCCAGGGAGGAGTCAGGGCGGCTGCCTTTAGGTAGCTCCTTGTCTGGACCCAGATCTTGCCGAACCCAGGACCTAGTCGTTCATTTCCAGAACTCTCTTTTGGCCTCTGTCTATAGCCCTCTCATCTGCCCATGGTTTTTATGCCATCTTATAGACCGCTCTTTCATAGAGGAATTTTCACTGTGTCCTCAGGTGGTATTGGGACATATAGCTGGAATTTCTGAATCAGCTTTCATGCTCTGTTCATTCCAGGGATGGGCCTCTTTGTCCCCAGCATTATGCTTAGGCACTTCTGGGATGGACCCTGTTGGGTCAAGTGAACCCAAGACCCAGTAACCAGAACTTATGTGGGGAGCCCTTGGAGCATCTGATATGGTCCCAGTGAGTCATGGTGATGTTAGGGTTTTGACCATGTAGGGAGCACAGTGAATCTACACAAGCACTCTGAAAGATGCCCTTCACTGTTCCCTCCCTCTACCCAGGGTTTCCGCAGGAGATTTGCCAGCACAGAAACAGTCTCTTCCCTGAATCGCAAACTTGTAGAGCAGGCCTCTCTATTCCTCTTGGCAGATCAGGAAACAGAGCGCTTTGGCGGGAACTAGAATTGGGTATCGTCTTCAAGGCCTACCCCTCAGCGTCCTCCTGCCCGTTAGGCTCCCTGTCCAGAAGGTTGCACGACTTCTCAAACAGCATGACCAGCAGGGGACCAAGTGTTCAAACACGTGCCTCTGTAGGGGCTGGGGGGGGTGTTCCTATTTCAGTTGTGATAATGCTGGTCCCTGTGTCTGTCTTTATCAGGACGACCTTCACTTCATCCTGGTCTTACAGCAATAGACAATGAGTGTGGCAACTAATGATAAAGAAATGGAGGGAACAAGGCTTTTGGCTCAAGGGTCGCCACATACAGTTCCCCGCCACAGCCCTAAAAGCAGGAGGAGATCTTTTTCTGGAGTTCTTTACTGGCCTTAAACAAGACTTGTGTTGGCTGCGTGAATCAAAATGACTGTTCAGCCTTCGCATCAAATAGGGCTTCTCCAGACAGCCTTTTCTGATCCCAAGATGTCCCCCACTTCACTTAGTCCTTACTTGAGGGAGAGTATGAGCCGGGGGATGGCGTCAGACCTGGGAGCTAGGAGACAGGCAGAGCTTCCCACATGTCCAAATGCCGTTCCCGTTCTCTTGACCACCTGACCTCACGCAGCCCCTGAAGTACCGTTTAATCCTTGAGGTTGGATCCCACTTTTCCCTTGTGCTTTGTCCCTCTGTTAATTTCATCTTTCCTTTGAAAAATGAATACAGGACTCAAACATAGGAAAGTGGCTTAAGGGAAAAGGGGTTTATTTTCTTACTGATAGTCCAGTTACAGTCTGTCCAGTTTGAGGGGACAGCATGCACCAACACCAGGGCCAAGGGAACTGGCCACACCATCTCTACGTAATGGCTGAGAAAGGGATGATCCTTACTTGCCAGACCAGCATGTGTGACCAAGTGTACACAAGGATGCCAACTTGTTCAGGGCCTAGTCCCACCCACCACAAGCTGGCCTTCCCCATCAGCCAGACAGTCTCCTGCAGGTTTGCTCTGGGCTTAACCCAATCCACAAATGTGCCCAGAGTTCAAACCCTCAACTGTCAAGTTGACACTTGTGCCTAACTATAAGGGGGAGGGGAAGGGGAGAGGGCAGGGCCAAGGAGCTTATTCTTGGCTTACTGTTGTTGGTTACAGTTCAATAGCATGACAGGAAAGTTCATACATCAGGAGCCAAACTGACCACACTGTATCCACAGGAAGAGTTGAGAAAGAAGCATATTTTCTCACGTGCCAGTCCATCAAAGCAAACCAAGTCTCTCTCCATCTTACCCAACTGCCCTATGCAGAACAGTCCTGTGTATTATGGGCTGGATCTGCCCGAATCGGTTAGATAATCCCCCCAAACTTCCTCAGAGTTCACCTTAACTACATAAGTATTCATAGATCTGCTCAAAGCCTCAACTCTCAGGTGTCAAGTCAACACTACATTTAACAGGTGTAGTCCCAGACCTTTGTGTTGTCTGTGGTTTCTCCTCCCACTTAGTTCTCCTTTTCTGGCCTAGTGAAAATTTCTCTATCAGTTAAGGAAGGGAATCTTCTTCTTTAATTTGCCATTTGCATTCATTTTTGACTTTGCATATGTCCCTGGGAAGATATAATTTGGAGACAATAAATCTGTCAGTCTTTTTTTCCCCTGTTCCTTTGGTTTCGTGCTTTGAAAGACATCCTCCAGCTGGGGCCTGTAGACTGGTTGCCTAGAATGGGCAACTGGGGTCAATCCACCCAAAGAAAAAAGGGAGATTTTTCTCTTCCTGGAGGTTATGGACAGTTGTGGAAATATTCTCTATACACTCCGGAGCCTGTGTTTTTCACTGGCTTCCTTCTCATTTCCTTGCAGAAAACAGAGTGGCTCTGTCTGAACTGCCAAACCAAACGGCTGCTGGAGGGTAGCCTGGGAGAGCCAACTCCTCTGCCCGTGCCCACCTCACAGCAGCCCCCTGCGGAGGCCCCTCACCGTGCAGCTGGAGCAGCTCCTCTGAAGCAGAAAGGGCCACAGGGGCTGAGCCAGCCATCAGGCGCCCCACCTGCCAAGGCCGGCCCCTCGCCCACCAAGGCCAGCCCCTTGCCCACCAAGGCCAGTCCCCTGCCCACCAAGGCCAGCCCCCAGGCCACCAAGGCCAGCCCCCTGCCCACCAAGGCCACCCCCCAGGCCACCAAGGCCAGCCCCCAGGCCAAACCCCTTAGGGGTTCTGAACCCAGCAAGACCTCAAGCAGCGTCCAGGAAAAGAAGGCGGGAGTCCCTGCTAAAGCTGAGCCTGTGCCGAAACCACCTCCAGAGACGACCGTGCCTCCCGGGACCCCTAAAGCAAAGAGCGGGGCGAGAAGAACGGAACCTGCCGCCACAGTCACCAAGGCTGCTCCAGAAGCTCCCAAGGGCGGGGGGGCAGAGGTCAGTCCTATTTCATTTCCAAGGACCCTAGCTTTCAGGTGGGATAGTCTGAGAAAGGGCTTGTCTGCGCAGCGTTGAGGTGGCAAGCCCAGGACAGGATCATTTGGGGTCACAGAGATGCTCCGAGAGAAGAGAAGCCTAGATTAAGCTCGGGACGATGCGGAGACTCCCAAGACCAGGCCTGGGCCTGGCACCTCGCTGGATTCTTGGCTGTTTTATACTCTTTGATCTAGTGAAGTTTCTCTTTGAAGATCTAGGGTGGCTTGGGGCCTTCCATGGAACTGTAAGTTATTCAAGACCAGAGAGCTATCATGGGTGGTGAGTTCTAAGCCTTTGGGAAGTGGGCGGAGCCCCCCCTCAGTCCAGGGGATCCGCAGAGAGCGCTGCAAGTCAGCTTCTGCTTCTCACCTTGTTGCAGGAGCCGGTCGGCAAGCCTTACACTCAGGACCTGTCTCGAAGCCCACAAAGCCTCAGCGACACCGGCTACTCCTCCGACGGCGTCTCCAGCTCCCAGAGTGAGATCACCGGAGTGGTGCAGCAGGAGGTAGAACAGCTCGACAGTGCGGGGGTCACAGGGCCCCGTCCCCCCAGCCCCTCCGAGCTCCACAAAGTGGGGAGCAGCATGCGGCCTTCATTGGAAGCCCAGGCTGTGGCCCCCAGTGGTGAGCGAGGCAAGATACCCAGCGGCCGCGGCAGCAGCATCGAGGAGCAGAAACGGCGGCCCCACTCCTTGTCCATAATGCCCGAGGCCTTCGACTCAGACGAGGAGCTGGGGGACATTCTGGAGGAAGAAGACTCTCTGGGATGGGGGCGTCAGAGGGATCAGGGGGACACAGCTGAGTCCTCAGATGATTTTGGCAGCCAGCTGAGACATGACTACGTGGAAGACAGCAGCGAGGGTGGCCTGTCCCCTCTCCCGCCCCAGCCCCCAGCCCGGACAGAATTGACGGATGAAGAATTCATGCGCAGGCAGATCCTAGAGATGAGTGCTGAGGAAGACAACCTGGAGGAGGATGACGCCGCTGTCTCCGGGCGTGGCCTGGCCAAGCATGGCATCCCGAAGGGCAGTGCCAGGCCCAGGCCTGAATCCAGCCAAGAGCCAGTAGCACTGCCCAAGCGGCGCCTCCCCCACAACGCTACCACGGGTTATGAGGAGCTCCTCTCGGAGGAAGGCCCAGCCGAGCCCACCGATGGCAGCGGCGCCCTGCAGGGTGGTCTCCGTCGCTTTAAGACCATCGAGCTCAACAGTACGGGCAGCTATGGCCACGAGCTGGACCTGGGCCAGGGGCCTGACCCCAGCCTGGACCGGGAGCCCGAGCTGGAAATGGAAAGCCTGACAGGTTCGCCCGAGGACCGCTCCCGCGGGGAGCACTCCTCCACCCTGCCCGCCTCCACGCCCAGCTACACCTCGGGCACGTCGCCCACCTCCCTGTCCTCCCTGGAGGAGGACAGCGACAGCAGCCCCAGCCGGCGGCAGCGGCTGGAAGAGGCAAAGCAGCAACGCAAGGCCCGGCACCGCTCCCACGGGCCCCTGCTGCCCACCATCGAAGACTCGTCGGAGGAGGAGGAGCTGCGGGAGGAGGAAGAGCTGCTGCGCGAGCAGGAGAAGATGCGCGAGGTGGAGCAGCAGCGCATCCGCAGCACGGCCCGCAAGACCCGGCGCGACAAGGAAGAGCTGCGCGCCCAGCGGCGCCGCGAGCGCTCCAAGACGCCGCCCAGCAACCTGTCGCCCATCGAGGACGCGTCCCCGACCGAGGAGCTGCGGCAGGCGGCGGAGATGGAGGAGCTGCACCGCTCGTCCTGCTCCGAGTACTCGCCCTCCCCTTCTCTGGACTCGGAAGCCGAGGCCCTGGACGGCGGCCCCCCGCGCCTCTACAAGTCAGGCAGCGAGTACAACCTGCCCACCTTCATGTCCCTTTACTCGCCCACCGAGACGCCCTCGGGCAGCTCCGCCACGCCCAGCTCTGGGCGCCCCCTGAAGAGCGCCGAGGAGGCCTACGAGGAGATGATGCGGAAAGCCGAGCTGCTCCAGCGACAGCAGGGCCAGGCCGCGGGGGTCCGCGGACCCCAGCCCGTGGGCCCCCGGGGTCAGAGCGCCTTTGACTATCAAGACACCTCCGACTACGGCAGGGTCTCTCAGCCCGCCGCAGACGGCACCCCTGCAGCTCTGGGAACAGCGGTGTATGAGGAAATCCTGCAGACATCGCAGAGCATAGCCCGCATGCGGCAGGCCTCCTCCCGGGACCTGGCCTTTCCCGAGGACAAGAAGAAGGAGAAGCAGTTTCTGAATGCCGAGAGCGCGTACATGGACCCGATGAAGCAAAACGGCGGCCCGCTTACTCCCGGCACCAGTCCCACCCAGCTGGCTGCTCCTGTGTCTTTCTCGGCTTCCGCCTCCTCGGACGGCAGCGCGGGCCGAGTTATCCCCGATGTCCGAGTCACTCAGCACTTTGCAAAAGAGCCTCAGGACTCCCTCAAATTGCACAGTTCTCCTGCCTCCCCCAACCTGGCCTCCAAGGAGGTGGGCGTGTCCTTCTCCCCGGGCCCTGGGACCGCGGCTGCCACGGCTGCGGCTCCTTGTCCAACCAGCCTGCCGCGAGGGTACATCACGCCAAGCTCCCCAGCCGGCTCTGAGCGCAGCCCATCACCATCTTCCTCAGTGCACAGCTATGGACAGACCCCAACCACCGCTAACTATGGGTCCCAAACTGAAGAGCTGCCCCAGGCTCCCAGTGGCCCTGCTGCGGGTGGACGGGTGCCTTTGAGCGGGACGGAGGGTGAAGTTGGCACTGCCCAACCTTCCCGGGGATATTCCTACTTTGCAGGCTCTAGTCCACCTCTCTCTCCATCTACCCCCTCAGAAAGCCCCACGTTCTCCCCAGGAAAGCTGGGCGCAAGGGCTACAGCAGAGTTTTCTACACAAACGCCAAGCCTTGCACCTGCCTCGGACACCCCACGGAGCCCAGGCGCCCCTACTCCCATGGTAGCCCAGGGCACACAAACACCGCACCGCCCCAGCACGCCTCGACTGGTGTGGCAGCAGTCTTCTCAGGAGGCCGCCCCCTTCATGGTCATCACGCTAGCATCAGATGCCTCCAGTCAGACCAGGATGGTGCACGCCAGTGCCTCTACCTCCCCATTGTGCTCACCTACTGACACCCAGGCGACCACTCACGGCTACAGCCAGACGACACCTCCGAGTGTGTCAGAACCACCTGGTCCACCTGGTTTCCCACGGGCTCCCAGTGCTGGGACTGACGGGCCCTTGGCACTCTATGGCTGGGGTGCCCTCCCCGCTGAAAACATCTCCTTATGCCGGATCTCTTCTGTCCCGGGAACATCCAGAGTTGAACCTGGGCCCAGGCCCTCCGGAAGTGCGGTGGTAGACCTCCGCACAGCCGTCAAACCCACACCTATCATCCTTACAGACCAGGGCATGGATCTGACCTCTCTCGCTGTGGAAGCAAGGAAGTACGGCCTGGCACTGGATCCAATCCCAGGGCGTCAGTCCACTGCCGTGCAGCCTCTAGTTATCAACCTCAACGCCCAAGAGCAGACCCATACCTTCCTGGCCACGGCCACCACCGTGAGCATCACCATGGCCTCATCTGTGCTCATGGCTCAGCCAAAGCAGCCTGTGGTCTATGGAGACCCCTTCCAGAGCCGCCTTGACTTTGGCCAGGGTTCAGGTAGCCCCGTGTGCCTGGCCCAGGTCAAGCAAGTGGAACAGGCTGTCCAGACAGGCCCATATCGCGGTGGGCCCCGGGGAAGACCGAGAGAGGCCAAGTTTGCCAGGTATAATCTTCCCAACCAGGTGACACCACTGGCTAGAAGAGACGTTTTGATCACTCAGATGGGTACCACCCAGAGTGTTAGTCTTAAGACAGGACCAGTGCCAGAGCCTGGTGCTGACGCCCATCGGGCCGCTCCTGCAGAGCTTCGGTCACATGCTCTGCCAGGTGGCCGGAAGCCCCACACGGTTGTGGTGCAGATGGGAGAGGGCACGGCAGGCACAGTGACTACACTGCTTCCAGAAGAGCCAGTGGGTGCCCTGGACCTCACGGGGATGCGGTCTGAGAGTCAGCTGGCATGCTGCGACATGGTCTACAAGTTCCCCTTTGGCAGTAGCTGCACTGGCACCTTCCACCCTGCCCCCAGTGCTCCCGAGAAGAGTGGAGCAGATGCTGCTCCACCCGGCCAAAGCAGCGGCCCCTTCTTTAGTCCCAGAGACCCTGAGCCCCCTGAATCTCTTACCTACCGTGCACAAGGAGTCGTGGGACCTGGGCCCCATGAGGAGCAGAGGCCCTACCCACAGGGCCTCTCTGGTAGACTGTACTCCTCCATGTCTGATACCAATCTAGCTGAAGCTGGCCTCAACTACCATGCCCACAGGATCGGGCAACTCTTCCAAGGGCCTGGGCGAGATTCAGCTGTAGACCTCAGCTCACTGAAGCACTCCTATAGCTTGGGCTTTGCAGATGGACGCTACCTAGGACAGGGCTTGCAGTACGGCTCCTTCACAGACCTGCGTCATCCCACAGACCTTTTGACTCACCCACTTCCCATGCGGCGCTACAGTTCAGTGTCAAACATCTACTCAGACCACCGGTACGGCCCTCGGGGAGATGCAGTTGGCTTTCAGGAGGCCAGCCTGGCCCAGTACAGTGCCACCACGGCCCGAGAGATCAGCCGCATGTGTGCCGCCCTCAACTCCATGGATCAGTATGGTGGGCGGCACGGCAGTGGAGGTGGTGGACCCGACCTTGTGCAGTACCAGCCGCAGCATGGACCTGGGCTCAGTGCTCCCCAGGGTCTGGCTCCACTCAGACCTGGGCTCCTTGGTAACCCCACCTTCCCAGAGGGCCAACCCAGCCCTGGGAACCTAGCTCAATATGGACCTGCGGCAAGCCAGGGAACAACACTTAGGCAACTACCCCCGTCCACAGCCACGGTACGTGCCGCAGACGGCATGATCTACTCAACCATCAACACTCCAATTGCTGCAACCCTGCCTATCACTACCCAGCCTGCCTCAGTCCTGCGACCCATGGTGCGTGGTGGCATGTATAGGCCTTATGCATCTGGTGGAGTCACAGCCGTGCCTCTCACCAGCCTGACACGTGTGCCTGTGATTGCTCCTCGGGTCCCTCTTGGACCAGCAGGCTTATACCGATATCCTGCACCGAGTAGATTCCCCATCGCTTCTAGTGTCCCACCTGCGGAGGGGCCGGTCTATCTGGGAAAGCCTGCGGCTGCCAAGGCTCCAGGGGCAGGAGGCCCACAAAGGCCAGAGCTGCCAGCTGGGGTTGCACGGGAAGAGCCTCTTTCTACAACGGCCCCTGCTGCTGTCAAGGAAGCATCAATAGCCCCTGTACCTGCCCCACCACCTGGCCAGAAGCCCCCAGATGCCGCTGCCGGGGGCGGCAGTGGGCTCCTCGGTCGTCCTGGGACCGAGAAGGAGGAAGCGTCTCAGGAGGAACGGCAGCGAAAGCAACAGGAGCAGCTGCTGCAGCTGGAGCGGGAGCGGGTGGAGCTAGAGAAGCTTCGCCAGCTGCGACTGCAAGAGGAGCTGGAGCGGGAGCGGGTGGAGCTGCAGCGGCACCGCGAGGAAGAGCAGCTGCTGGTGCAGCGAGAGCTGCAGGAGCTCCAGACCATCAAGCATCACGTGCTGCAGCAGCAACAAGAAGAGCGCCAAGCTCAGTTTGCACTGCAGCGGGAGCAACTAGCACAGCAGCGGCTGCAGCTGGAACAGATCCAGCAGCTGCAGCAGCAGCTGCAGCAGCAGCTGGAAGAACAGAAGCAGAGGCAGAAAGGCCCTTTCCCTGCAGCCTGTGAGGCACCTGGCCGAGGTCCTCCCCCAGCCGCAACTGAACTGGCCCAGAATGGCCAATACTGGCCCCCCCTGACCCACACAGCCTTCATCGCTGTGGCAGGGACGGAGGGGCCTGGGCAGCCTCGTGAGCCCGTGCTGCACAGGGGCCTCCCCAGCTCTGCCTCAGACATGTCACTACAGACCGAGGAACACTGGGAGGCAGGCCGCAGCGGCATCAAGAAGCGCCACTCCATGCCACGCCTGAGGGACGCGTGTGAGCCAGAGCCGGCATCGGAGCCCTGCACAGTCAGGAGGATCGCAGACAGCAGCGTGCAGACCGATGATGAGGATGGCGAGGGCCGCTACCTCCTGACCCGGAGGCGCCGAACACGGCGCAGTGCTGATTGCAGCGTGCAGACGGATGACGAGGATAACGCCGAGTGGGAGCAACCAGTCCGCCGCCGAAGGTCGCGTCTGTCCCGGCACGCGGACTCGGGCTCTGACAGCAAGCATGATGCCGCCGCCTCGTCGGCCACGGCCGCCGCCGCTGCTGCTAGGGCCATGAGCAGCGTGGGCATACAGACCATTAGTGACTGCTCTGTGCAGACCGAGCCCGACCAGCTGCCCAGGGTCTCCCCAGCAATACACATCACCGCGGTCACAGACCCCAAGGTGGAGATCATCCGGTACATATCGGCGCCAGAGAAGACTGGGCGCGGGGAGAGCCTGGCCTGCCAGACAGAGCCAGATGGGCAGGCCCAAGGCGTGGCTGGGCCACAGCTTCTTGGGCCCACTGCCATCAGCCCCTACCTGCCTGGCATCCAGATTGTCACTCCAGGACCCCTAGGCAGGTTTGAAAAGAAGAAGCCAGATCCTCTGGAGATCGGCTACCAGGCCCACCTGCCCCCAGAGTCCCTCTCCCAGCTTGTGAGCCGCCAGCCCCCCAAGTCACCACAGGTCCTGTACTCGCCGGTCTCGCCCCTGTCCCCACACCGGCTCCTGGACGCCTCCTTCGCTTCCAGCGAGAGACTGAACAAGGCTCACGTGAGTCCCCAGAAGCACTTCGCGGCCGACAGCGCCCTTCGCCAGCAGACTCTGCCTCGTCCCATGAAGACACTGCAGCGGTCCCTGTCTGACCCTAAGCCCCTCAGCCCCACCGCCGAGGAGTCTGCCAAAGAGAGATTCCCCCTCTACCAGCACCAGGGGGGACTAGGTAGCCAGGTATGGGCACAGGGGCTGGTCCCGGGAGGGGCAGGGGCCTACTTCTAGTCTGAGGGGCCTCAGAGGGGGGTTTCTTCTGGGTGGGAAAGGAGTCACCTCTGGCTCCACAGGCCCAGGGGAGGAGTCGAGGAATGAAGCTCCTTGATACACCTCTGCTAATAGCCCAGCAAGATCGACCTGGGCAAACACACACGCGCGTGGGCGCCCACAGCCAGTCATACATACACCCTACCAGAAACCGCCCCTTCTCGCCACAGCCCTGTCCCTTCTCTGTCACCTTCGGCCTCTTCAGCTCTCACCTCCACTTTGAGCCTTATGTATGGATATTATCTGAGCATCGGTAGCATGGTTCAGGCTGCGTTGCTCCCTAGTGACCAACCTTAGCTGGGCATCATTGCCCCCACTGCCAGCCTATGCCCCACGGCCGCACTCAAGACCCATCCCAGAGCATACAATGCGCTCTGTGCCTCCTGGGTTCCCTGACCCACCTTCCCTCAGTAACTGTTTATATACCTGTCTGCTTTCCTAGATTCAGGCTCCTTGTTTGTGGCTTTAGTTGCTAGCAATGTACTGAGACTGGAAGAGGTGTCCTGATTGTGAAAGTCAAGGACTTTGAGAGTGCAAAACTAAAGAGGGCGACTGTTTTTTGAAGGCTGTGGAGCCTCTGGAAGTTTTAGGAAAGTGACAGGACAAAATGGGTATTTCAGAGTTTCTAGCATGCAGTGTGAGCTGATAGGTGAATGTAGAGACCTGGGAGAGAGGAGCTAAGACCAGAAGCAATAGTGCCCATTTTCTGGGTCCATGTAGAGCGATAAGTAGAGGCTTGGCGTGGTGTTGCAGGGGTGATGGCTGTAGAGATGGGTAGTGGAGGTTCCTGGTACAGGTAAACATCAGTGGGGATGAGATCAGGCGTCTGGACTGACGGGTCGGAGAAGCAAGGATCCAGGCACACAGTTCCCTACCGACTGACATGTGGGACCAGCCTGTGACGTGCACTCAAGATGTACAATAATGTCCCAGAACAAGAAAACACAGAGTAAAGAGTTCAAAGGCTAAATTTATTCCATTCAAGGCCCATCTTTGTTTTAAAGTTTGGGAACACTATATTTTTCTTTATGACATATGATAAAAGGTGGGAAGTTTTTCACGCAGTTACTCTTCAAGGTTAAAAAAAAAAGAATTCCAATATTAGTACCCCAGTATAATTGAAAGATTTAGATGGCCTATACAGCTCAAAAGTGAGGGACAGTCGGGGTAAGTTAAGAGCAGGAAGTAAAGGGGTGACCCAGAGTGAACACCCCATTAATGCAGGACTTCAGGCAATGCAGTGTCTGGGGCAGGGGAGGAGGGTTCCCAGGATCGTGCTGCCAGGGAACGTTAAGCAAGAAGCTGCACCACTGGAGACTAAAGAGGAATAAGAGGTTCACTGGTAACTAATAAAGAAATACAGAGGGAGCCGGACATTGGACCAAAAGTGTAGCGTGGAGGGTAAAGGGTGTTGTAAAGGAGAAGAGCAAGCAGCTCAGTATCAAGCCACTTTGGAGAGGAGCGAGGCAGGAAGCATAACGACTCTGAGTCTCTGTGACAACCGACATACAGTCAGTGTGCACCCCTTCCTGTGATCACAGTCAAAGGAGCCTGGTAAGCCTAGGATTCCCACCACATTCTTCCTGTCTATTCCTCTCACTGTCCTTAGCATCCATCATCCGCTAGGTCCCACCAAACTTGTCTTTTCCTCCCTACGGCATATAGGCAGGCCTACCGGAGGGTGCAGAGTTTTCAGAGCCACTGCACACATCATAGAAAGCATGCCCCCCCCCCCAGCTTGCTGCCAAGCTCTGGGAAGAGAGCCAACAATGGTCAGAAGCCTCCCCTTCTTGGCAAAGAAGCCAAGACTGGTGGGTGGGCAGGGGAGACCTTGAGGCTTCCTGGTAAATCAGGGCTCCAACAGAGCGGCGCGCAGCTCCTTCCCTGAAGAACCTCGTGGTCTGGGTTCTTGCACCCCATGCCCCACCAAAGTCACCCGCACCTTGGGTCTCAGTGCTGCCCACCCTTCCCTCTGTCTCAGGTGTCGGCGCTGCCACCCAACGGCCTGGTCCGCAAGGTGAAGCGGACACTGCCCAGCCCCCCTCCAGAGGAAGCTCACCTTCCCCTGGCTGGCCAGACCCCCCCACAGCTGTACGCAGCCAGCCTGCTGCAGCGAGGGCTGGCGGGGCCCACCACCGTCCCTGCTACCAAGGCCAGCCTACTGCGGGAGCTGGACCGAGACCTGCGGCTGGTGGAGCATGAGTCCACCAAGCTGCGCAAGAAGCAGGCGGAGCTGGACGAGGAAGAGAAGGAAATTGATGCCAAGCTCAAGTACCTAGAGCTGGGCATTACTCAGCGCAAAGAGTCTTTGGCCAAAGACCGGGGTGGACGTGACTACCCACCTTTACGTGGGCTTGGTGAGCATCGTGACTACCTGTCAGACAGTGAACTCAACCAGCTGAGGCTTCAGGGTTGCACCACGCCTGCCGCCCAGTACGTGGACTTCCCTGTCACCGCTGCTGTGCCTGCCACCCCCTCTGGTCCCGCTGCCTTCCAGCAGCCCCGGTTCCCACCTCCAGCCCCACAGTACACTACAGGGGGTAGCGGGCCAACTCAGAATGGATTTCCAGCCCACCAGGCACCCACCTATGCTGGTCCCAGCACATACCAGGCACCTCCCTTTCCTCCTGGTACCAGTTACTCAGCTGAGTCTGGCCTGACAAACCAACAGGCTTTCCACCCCCCGGGCCACTATGCACCCCAAACACCCATGCCAACCACACAGAGCACCCTTTACCCAGTCCAAGCTGACAGCCGTGCTTCGCACCAGAAGCCACGTCAGACATCCCTAGCTGACTTGGAGCAGAAGGTACCCACTAACTATGAGGTGATCGGCAGCCCCGTTGTGACCATGTCTTCAGCCCCCTCTGAAGCCAGTTATAGTACCCCAGCAGTGAGCAGCGGCTACGAGCACAGTAAGGCTCCTGAGCTTCCCCGGGGCAGTGATCGTAGCAGTGTGAGCCAGAGCCAAGGTCCCACTTACCCCCCTGACTCCCACTACACCAATCTGGAGCAGAATGTTCCTCGGAATTACGTGATGATTGATGACATCAGCGAGCTGACCAAAGACAGCACCTCTACTGCTCCTGATAGCCAGCGGCTAGAACCTCTGGGGCCAGGCAGCGGTGGGCGTTCTGGGAAAGAACCTGGAGACCCAGGTGTTCTTGAGGGACCCACACTGCCCTGCTGCTACGGCAGAGGGGAGGAAGAATCCGAGGAGGACTCCTACGACCCCCGTGGGAAGGTAGGCCACCACCGGAGCACGGAGAGCAACGGCCGACCCGTCAGCGCCCACTATTACAGTGACAGCGACTACAGACACGGGGCTCGAGCAGAGAAGTATGGTCCGGGGCCCGTGGGGCCCAAGCATCCCTCCAAGAGCCTGGCCCCAGCTGCCATCTCCTCGAAACGCAGCAAGCACCGGAAGCAGGGCATGGAACAAAAGATTTCCAAGTTCTCGCCTATCGAAGAGGCCAGGGATGTCGAGTCAGATCTGGCCTCCTACCCCCCACCGGCTGTCAGCAGCAGCCTGGCTTCTCGGGGCAGGAAGTTCCAGGATGAAATCACCTACGGGCTCAAGAAGAATGTGTATGAGCAGCAGAGGTACTATGGGGTGTCCAGCCGGGATGCGGCCGAGGAGGATGACCGCATGTACAGTGGGAGCAGTCGGTCCCGGGTGGCATCCGCCTACAGTGGGGAGAAGTTGTCCAGCCACGAATTCAGTGGCCGAGGCAAAGGGTACGAAAGGGAACGGGAGGCTGTGGACCGGCTTCACAAAGCAGGCCCCAAGCCCTCTACCCTGAGCATGGCCCACGGCCGGTCACGGCCCCCCATGAGGAGCCAGGCCTCTGAGGAGGAGAGCCCTGTCAGTCCCTTGGGGCGGCCCCGCCCTGCTGGGGGCGCGCTCCCTCCTGGGGACACCTGCCCTCAGTTCTGCTCCAGCCACTCCATGCCTGACGTCCAGGAGCACGTCAAGGACGGACCACGGGCCCACGCATATAAGCGTGAGGAGGGCTACATCCTGGATGATTCCCACTGCGTGGTTTCTGACAGTGAAGGTAATGGCAGCTGGGGGTAATTTCTGCAGATGCTCAGCACCCGGGGGTCTACCTGCCCGTGGGGCTCTGGGCCCCACGATGCCCCAGCAGGGGCTGGCTTGGCATCTCATCAGTGGGCCCTGCTGCAGGCTGCCCCCGCCTGTCCTACCTGTGTTCCTGGTTGCTGGAGGGGGGCTGGGGACCCAGTGGCCTGCTTGGGGCTGTGCTGCCCACTCCCTGGTTCCCTTGCATGGCTTCAGCTAGGCCTCCTCTGCGGCCAGCCAGGGGTTGATGGTGTTCTGTTTTTGGTCTCTGAAGCGTATCACCTGGGCCAGGAGGAGACAGACTGGTTTGATAAGCCCCGCGATGCCCGCTCCGACCGGCTCAGGCACCACGGGGGCCATGCCGTCTCCTCCTCCCAGAAGCGAGGCCCTGCCAGGCACAGCTACCACGACTACGATGAACCCCCTGAGGAGGGCCTGTGGCCTCATGAGGAGGGTGGTCCAGGCCGCCACACCTCCGCCAAGGAACACCGGCACCACAGTGACCACGGGAGGCACTCGGGTCGCCATGGTGAGGAGCCGGGTCGGAGAGCGGCCAAACCACATTCTCGGGACCTGGGTCGCCATGAGACCCGACAGCACCCTCAGCCCAGTGCTGCCCCTGCCATGCAGAAGAAAGCGCAGTCTGGGTACCCGGGCTCCTGCTGAATACTCACAGCCGTCCCGGGCTTCATCAGCGTACCATCATGCCTCTGACAGCAAGAAGGGCTCCCGGCAGGCCCACTCCGGGTCTGCCGCACTGCAGTCGAAGCCAGAACCCCAGGCACAGCCGCAGCCGCAAGGTCGGCAGGCAGCTCCAGGGCCTCAGCAGTCACAGCCACCGCCATCCAGGCAGATGCCCCCAGGAGCGTCGTCCCGCCATCCACAGATGCAGCAGCAGCAGCAGCAGCAGCAGCAGCAGCAGCAGCAGCAGCAGCAGCAGCAGCAAAGTCTTGGGCAGCAACCTCCCCAACAGGCCCCATCGCAGGCTCGGTTGCAACAGCAGAGCCAGCCAACCGCCCGGGGCTCAGCCCCCGCTGCCGGCCAGCCAGCAGGGAAGCTTCAGCCAGGCCCCGCGACAACCCCAAGCCCCCAGCCAGCCGGGCTGGTAAGTCAGGATTTCTGTGCGTGGGTTTCCCTGCCCCCACCCCGACGGCAGATGACAGCTACGGTCTGGATATCCCCTTGGTTCTGGGTTGGAGGTGAGTAGGGTGGACGGGCAGATCTCAACTATAGTTTCTGTGTTGCAGCCACGTGCAGAACAGGCAAACGGCTCTAAAGCAACCGCCAAAGCACCTCAGCAGGGGAGGGTTCCTCAGGCCCAGCCAACGTCAGGACCTGCACCTGCAGGTAAGCTATGCCCAGAACACCCTGACTGTCCTTTCCCCGTACCCCCTGTGTTCTGACTCCCCTACTGTGCGCCCTCACTAACCTTCAACAAGGGCCAGAACCCATAGGTCACAGACGTCCCTGAACCAGGGTTTAGAATGGACCAGTAGGGTGACTAGTCCTGGTCACTGGTACTAGGGTCACTAGTACCCTTAGATGCTAAGTATCTAGGAGCTCTGGACAAAGACTGTAGAAGGCGCTGGGGGGCAGGGGCTGGAGTCGTAGCTTCTCACTCTCTTTTGTTCTTTCCTTCTTCTCTGCCTTCTTGTCCTCTTCCTTTTCTTCGCTTCATCCATCTTCAACCTCCTTTTGTCTGCTTCCTCTCACCTGTTCTTACCTATCTATTCCTCCAGCCTCCACCCTCTTTCCCTGCACAGAACCTGTGTTCAGTTTCCCTCCTGGCTCCTCTTATCTTTCACATGCCAGGCCAGGTATGGCTCCAGGTGATGTTTTCTTCCCTGCAGGCATGAAGCCTGGAGTCAAGCCTGGAGGGACCGCAGGAGCTCCTGCCGGCCAGCCAGGGGCTGAAGGAGAAAGCGTGTTCTCCAAGATCCTCCCTGGTGGCGCAGCAGAGCAAGCTGGCAAGCTGACAGAAGGTATGCATTGCCCAAGGCCAGGTCCACACTGGGTAGCCACTCCCGGGACAGTTCTAGTGGAGCCTAGAGTTTGGGGATATGTGTGTGGGGAGGGGAGTGATTCCACATCCAGTCACCAGTGACAGACCAAAGAGACCACCTGTTGCCCAGGGGTCTTCTTGGTAGTCCCTGTCCCTTTGGCTGAACTTGGCTTCACTATGCCCGGTGACCCTGACGGGAGAGGTATGACCCAATACCTAATCTCTCTCTCTCTCTCTCTCTCTCTCTCTCTCTCTTTCTGTCACAGCTGTCTCTGCTTTTGGCAAAAAATTTTCCTCATTCTGGTGACTGTGCCCATCAGGGTGAGTATGAATAGCCTATACCTGGCTTTTCCTAGGAAAGGCCTGAGTTACTCAGGGTTGAGTCCATTAAGTCCAGAAGGATAAGACCTCTGGTAGCCACAGCTATAATGTAGTTTTTTAGATCATAGTAGTTAGAGAAAGAGAAAGAACAATTCTTAGAGTCTATAATATGGGGTTACTTCAGTAGAGGGTTCTAGAAAAAGGAAGCCAGGACCAATGTTCCTTTGTGGTCTTAGCACCCCATCACCTCTGCAGTAGTTTCACAGCGGGCTGACTTGGGTCATAGGGAAGACGCCTGGTGCAGCACCTCCCAGCTTTCCTCTGTAAATACCCCCATAGGCTCTTGAAGATATGAAGAAAGATGGTACCATTGCTGTGGAAAAATCTCTGGAGTCAAAGGCCTGGGCCCAGCTCTGGACTCTGCGTATAACAGTGAGTATTCGGAACAGCAGAGAGTACGCCAGAGAGCAGGCGAAGGGCCCATTTCCTAAAAAATATGAACCAGAAAGGACCCAGTAAGTTTCCTTCTCTGGGATGGGCCCAGCAGCCTCTGTTAGAGGCCAAGCCAGTGTGTTGACTATGATGGCGACGGATGAGTCAGATGCTATCCTTGGGAAAGGGCCCAGTAAAGCCAACCTGAAGTCTATATTCTGGGCACTGACAGTTTCCTGTGGAAGACATGCCCCTTCTCTAATGCCTGGTCTTGGTATCTTTGCTGGAGTCTCTAAACCTTGTAGAGTTTAGCAGTTTGGGGCATAAAGTCAGGATTCACTGGGTGTCACAGTCTCAGATAAAAGAGGAGAATGGGAGGAGGGATACAGAGGAAAGCCAGTCGCTGGTTAGGTGGTCTCTGCTTCACTCTAGGCCAGCCCAGGGAGAGAGCAGAGGGCTCAGGACAGAGGCCCTTTTCCCGTCTAGTTGCAGTGGCCGAAGAAGCCACTCTTGGAGCCTGCTCTGGCCCTGGCCTCAGTGCCTCTGTGAAAGGAAGAGAAAATGCCTCATCCGGGTGGGGAAGAGGAGCCTGGCTGTTAGTATGGCTCCTTGCACAGTCAGGGCCACCTGTCACCATGCCATCTCCCTGAGGCCCTTTTCCTCCTCCTTCTTCACACTTAACTGCAGAATGCATACATGAGGTTGGAGAAACGGATCAGGGGTTAGGACTCTGCTCACAAGCAGAAGGACTTAAGTTCAGATCCCAAGTCCCACATAACAGCACCAGAAGCAAATGGTGGCAGTCCTAGAATCTCAGCTCTGAAGGTGGAACCTGGGAATCCCAGGGTGAAGCAAAAAGGAAGTAGAAACAGTCCAAGATGACTCCCAAAGTCACCCTTGGGCCTCCACAGGCAGTGTGTCCCCCTGCCACATGTACATATACACATATGAAAAAACAATTTAAAAAAAGAATGTGTATCTAAGTCATAGTAGGGCCTGTCAATCGACAAGCAGGTCACTTCAAGGGAGACCAGGGGCTAGTGAATGCCCTTACTTAGACGAGGCCTGCTTAATAAAAGAAGTTGGGTATGAGTTACAAGGCCGGTCTCTCTTTGCAAGAGCATAGAGGTTCTGGAAAGGCTCAATCATCCACCCAATGGTCAGCAAACAATTGTCAAAAGTCTGTGTCACGTCTGTTCCAGACATTGGGGACACTTGCAGAAAACACTAAGGAAAAGAGAGAATAAATAGATTTTAAAAATCAGAATCCAATTTAAAAGGTGAGCTTGGAAGGCAATGAGTGTTCGGCTAGTAAGACAGGATTTTTTAAGCAGTGAGGTTTACTTTGGATAAAGTGATCACAGGCTGAAGGTGTGTGAAGTAAGACTCGGGATGGAGAAAAGCCCACAATGGAACGTGCCCAAGTGAGGGAGCAGCCACACAAGATGAGTGAGCTCTACGTAGAGCAAAAGACAGCACGGCTAGAGCCGCAGCAGAGGAGAGAAGTGGTCAGGCGTAAAATCCAGTGGGCAGGAGCCATCTGGGGTAGGCTTTGCAGGCCAAAGTAAAGAGCCCAGACTTTAATTACATAGTGCAGCGCGCCATCCTTCCTGCCTTTACTCCAGCATGGGGGTGGGGGGGGTGGGGGAGGAACCCTGCAACTTTCCCTTTCACCTAGATTATCCCTTGGAGTTATCTTGGGGGAAAAAAAACCATGAAATCAAAAATGGTACTCAGGGGAGGGGACAAGCAACAGCACATGCGGGTTCAGGGTTATGAGCTCGGGTTTGGGGACAGAGCACCGTTCCTGAAGAGGGAAAGGCCACATAGGCGTGGCTATGCTCTATGTCTACCTAGTATAGGTGAACCTCTGCGACCAATGACTTTGTAATTAAAGGAACTGCCCTCGAGGAATTGGCAATGTGGCTTAGCAGGAAAAAGCACCTGCCGTGTAACCCTGCCAGCCTGCGTCTGATTCCCAGAACCCATATTAAAAATAAAAGCTGGATGCTGTGGTTCACATCTTGAGTCCCAGCACTCCTGTGGCAAGATGGTAGGTAGACCCAGGAGAGTCAGCTTACAGAAACAGCACCGTGGTAGAAAGACAAGAGAGACCCTGCCTCAAAAACAAGAGAGAGAACTGACCCCTGAAAACTGTCCTCTGAACTCCATATGTGTTCTATGGAATGCATGCACACGCACACACACACGCGCACACGCACACACACACACGCTATATATATATATATATATATAGTATGTATATTATATATATATATATATATATATATATATATATATATATATATCCCATCTTCTTTGCTCCTTTTTAAATTTTGTTTTGGTGTCCTGAGGCAGGGTCTCATGTAGCCCAGAATTAATTACCCTGAGTTTGTTATCCTCTCAAGTGCTGGCATGACAGGCGTGTGTCACCATACCCAGCCTTCCACTCTCTTTTGTTGCTGGGTTTTCGTTTTGCTTGCTTGTTTTTGAGGTATGGTCTCACGTGTCTCTCTGACCTGAAACTCAATATATAGACCAGACTGACCTTGAGCTTTTGGCACTTGGCCTGCTTCCACTGCCCAAGTACTAGAATTACAGGCATGCACTGCCGTGCCCAGCTTCCTATACTTTAAGCAATACAAAAAGGAACTTTATTACAGTAAAAAAAAAATAATGTCAATGCAAGTGTGGCAGCACATGGCCGTAGTCCCAGTTACTCTGGAAGCTGGGGTGGGAGGGCCTCTTTGGGACCAGCCTGGGCAATATAGTGGGACGTCATCTCAAAAGAAAACAAGAGGGCTGGAGAGATGGCTCAGGGGTTAAGATTCTGCTTTGCAAGCAGAAGGTTCTGACTTTGGATCCCAGGTCCCAGCTTAAAAAAATGCCAGGTGGAAACACTGGCTGGCATTTCTGGTCTTGGTGGGCAGAACCTGGGAAGTCCCAGAGCGAAACAAAAATGAGGTAGAAGCAATCCAGGATGATTCCCAAAACTACTTTTGGTCCTCCACAGGGACACATGGTGCCCTTTCTCTCTCTCTCTCTCTCTCTCACACACACACACAATAAATAAACAAATAAATAAATAAATAAATAAATGGTAAAAAAGAAAACAAGGTATTTCTCTTCTACAGAAATGATTCTTCTTTCTTCCTCTCCTTTTCTCTGTGCCTCCTACCTACTCAACCACCCATCTTCCCATGCCTCCCTGGTGTGGAATCCTTTGGGTGCGAGGCGCTTGGCCATTGGCACATGGTCTGAGGGGAGTGTGAGAATGGGAAGCAGCTATCCAGGGCTCTTGACAAAACCCTTCTTCTTTCTCTCTCTCTTTTCTCCCTCCTTCCTTCCCTCTTCCTTCCTTTCTTTACCAAGCATCTATAATCTGGCAGACCCTCACCCCAAAGACTCATTACCAGGTGGGCGCAGCAGGCAGGCCTCAGCTGAGAACAGAGGTTTGCTGACAGAAGCTGCCTGGATGAAGCATCTGCTGGACCGATGGGCTCAGGAGACCTCTGATCATCTTTCCGGAGACCCTGCCTTGCAGGCCGGCCGTCCTCGGGAGAGGAGCCTCACGGAACCCCTTGCCACCGTGGCTATCTGCCGCTCTTCCCGCAGCCTATCCCTTCTGCATCCCTGGCCAGCCAGGCTTCCGATGCGTTATACACAGAGTTTGGGCACACACACTGTCCTCTCTCCAAGATGCCAGAAGTTTTTCCACAGCCTTGAAGAGGGGCATCGACTGAGGGCTGGAGCCCTGGGCTCCGTTTCCTTCACATTCCAGCTGGCCCGGATCCCTCTGTGGCCCAGAGGCCCTGCCCCCTCACCCTGCCCTCCGGGTGACATCGGAGCAGACCTCCACATGGCCAGCATGGGTTTGGGAGAACTTTACAAACATTAGGACCTAACACTGTCTCATCGCTGAAATAAGAGGCCATAGCACCGAAAAGCAGCGTGGGCACCGGCTGAGGTTCTCCCAGCCCGTGGGTGGCAGCTGAGCCGCTGCCACTACCTTAAAGCCATTCCCCCAGCCACCGTGAGCATCCCAGCGGCACCGCCATCGTCTCGACCAGCCAGCTCCTCGTCCGTACAACTGGGGATTTCTTTTGATTTCAAGAACAGCCTTAATCATTCCAGTTTGATTTACGTGTATACCTCATGAACATTGTTCTTTTTCTTTCTCTCCCTTTCTCTCTTTTCTTTGCACACCCTCTTGCCTCTCCCCTCCACCACCACCTTGTGACTGATGGTTTGGTTTCCTCTCTGCTCTGCCCCTGCTCAGCACAGGGAGAATGTTGACTTAGAAGCAATAGGGGGCAGCAGGCCACCAAGAGCACAAACCCAGGGCGAGGTCTAGGGAGGCCCCTCTGCCCGCCTGTTTACTGTGCAATTCCAGTCTTTCTCAAGCCATCATTGGTTGGTGTGCTCAGAGCAGAGGGGCCAGGGCTTCTGCAGGCCAGGAAAAGCCTCAGAGCCCTTTGGGGGAAGGGAGTGTGATACCATCCATCCACCCGATGGACTAGGCTGCATCCCTCCCCAGGGTCCTTTCCTTGGGGGCCTCCCTTCATCTCGGGCACAGCCACAAGTCTCATCTCTAACGTTCTATGCAATGAAATATAAACCCTCAAAGACAACTGTTAATATTTAATAAATTCCATGTTACATATAAGGAATTAATTGCAAACATGCAATTAAGAAACTGGATAGATATGCTCATATCACCACCTCATCCAATCCCTACTCCCATTTTGTGTATGTATGAGTGAGTCAGTGTGTGTGTGTGTGTGTGTGTGTGTGTGTGTGTGTGTGTGTGTAAATTTCCAGTCTGTGGCATGTTTGACCTGTGGCAGGACTCGCTGCTGCCAGGTGAGTCGCCGCCTGTCTCGCGGTGGAGCATGCGCAGCTCGCAGCCTCTTTGCACGATTTCATCCATTTTAAATGCTCGACCCTCTTGCTTGGAGTTCTTTTTGCCTCCAAATCTCTCCTTTAGAAGCACTTCTTACAGATTTCTGCACAAGCTAGTGAGGACCTGCCAGGACTGCTGCCTGAGGTATGCCAGGCTGCAGGGCAGGCAGCAAGGCCCCTATATACCTTGCAGTTTTATCTGTCAAAGACAGCAGATAAAAAAAAAAAAAGAAGAAGAAACACAATAAACACAATGGTAGGAGCCCGCACAGGATGCATGATATGAAAGTTCTGTAGGTTGGATGTAAGATTTCTATGTGTATGTTGCTTTTCCCTCCTGCCCCAGTCCTGAGTCTGGCTGCCACTTCTCAGTGGAGCATTACTTGAAGTGGACTACATCCATGACCAGAGTCGGGTTCCATCCATGACCACAGAGGCAGAGAGCCTGAAGTCCCTAGGTCTTGACTGAATATGTTCCATACCTCTTCTTTGTAGCTGAGAGGCTTAAAAGACTGCAAGCCAGAGCTCTGAGCTGGAGCCAGCAGATCAAAGGGTGCTCAGGAAGAGCTGGGCTTTGGACACTTTGCTTGAAAATGGTATGCAGAACAACTGTTCACACACACAATGGCTATAAGCTGAGCTTCTTAGGGAGCCTGCTCAACAGCAAAACTTACCGAAGGTTCTGCGAAGCCCCCTCCGCATTTGTCTTTAGGACCTTCCTTTCCTGCCTCCCCTCCTCTTTGAAGCCTAAGCACCCACCGTCATCAGCTTCTCCCTCACTGAACCGGGAGTAGGGCAGGCAGGAGCTGCCTGGCCCCTCAAGGCTTGACCAGAGTGCTCTGGTTTGTACCATGCATTTCTCAGGGGTCCACATTTCTCATGCTTTTCTATAAGGCCTATATATATCCTTTAGAGGGGGATCATGGCACACCTCTGGCAGCTGTGGATGGAATAAAAAACTGCCTGTGTTAGACTCAAGACCCTGGGCTCATGGGATTTGGCCTTCTTCTCGCCGTGAAACAACTGCCTCACATCAGAGATCAGGCCTAGGCGGCATGGGTCATCTGCACGAAGGCTGAGGAGGGCCATCCTCTAGAAACTCAGTCCCCAGAACCAGGTCTATATGAAAGGTAGCCAGCGTCTAGATTCACAGCGGCCAAGGCAGTACTTTCCACTAACAGCCAGGTGTTAGGACCAGGAGCCAAACACAGGCAGGGAGATGTCACCCATTCACCCACTTCAGGCTCTAAAGTATTAGCTTTCCAGCAAATTTCCTTTCTGCCCAGACTTTTCGAGTTTGAAATTTCTGACATCTGACATTCCTTGTCCCCTGACTGTACTTACAGGACAGATCGTCGGCCCTCTGTGAAGATGGCTGCAGGGATCATGGGGTAGTCATGGGTATCCTGACCCTTGTGTTGTTGACCTTGGGGACATTGCAAGCCAGAGGCTGAGGGGATAGCTTCTGTTGCCGTGGGAAGTGGTGAGCAATAGATACATCTCCAAATAGGTAAGAAGTCTCTGGGCACAGTCTAGACCGTCTCCACTTAAACAAGGGCACGCTGCCCGCTTGAGGCCCCCGTGCATCTGACAGTGACAACCTTTCTCCTTCCACCACCTTCTTACTCCTTGGGCAGAGCAGATGGCCTCAGGGCTCACAAGCTGAGATCCACAAGGGCAGCAACACTGGCCTGTATTTTGGAGCCCGTGAGTTTTCCAGACGGGTTCTTTGCCATGACAGTACAGTCCTGCCCTGTTGACCCCTCCTCTTCCACGCTGTAAATACTTGTCATCATGGACTCCAACAGGGTCAGAGGGACAGAACTAATCAACTGAAACTCCTCGGAGATGCCATCTCTGTCTCCCTGGGTGCCAGCGCCCTGCTGCCATATGCATCGGGGTGGCACTGGAGAGCCATAGAAGTCGTGAGATATTGTGTGTGTAAGCACGTGTACATGAATGTGTGTGTGTATGTGTGTGCGCGCCTCATTCAGCCTCTGGGGTCAAATCAGCTCTCCTCTCCAAGTGCAGCTCCCTGGAGAGTACTTTCCTCTAGCTTCCATGCCATGTTTTTGCTTTTCCTTCCCTCCTCCTTTCCTCTTTCTCTTTCTTTCCTTCTCTCCTTCTTTCTTTGAGGGGGGAAGAGTGCTGTACAAAGTCAAACAAACAAGTTTACAGTTGTAAGTGCAATGACCCGAGTCCTCCACATGACCTTGTGAATTGTGTGCTGTCCTCCTGTGCTCTGTGAGAACTCGTGGTACTTCAGTGTCCCTCCCCTGTATTGTGACAAGGTATTTCTGTGGTATCAGAATAAAAGGACTTGATATAAACAACGTAATGATTGTCTCTGGGATTGGTTTCTAAAGTGGGAAGGTTAGCTAAAGGAGTAAATCCCCAAAGCTGTGACAATATTGTTCATGATTAACGAAAAGGACAAAGTTTCAGAAGAGCTTGCACAATTAGAGTTGAATCCACATCAACCATTTAAAGGCAGCCCTCCCACAAAGGCAGCCCACGGTCGGTCACAAGCCAATAGTTTTTCAGGAAGCACTTGGGTTTTTTTCTGAAGTCTGTTTCACAGGAGGTAGAGGTGAGCGAGTACTGCCCCCTAGTGCTACCAATAAGCATTACACCTAGCTACTTCGCCTTGCCTTCACCCCCAGAACTTTTCCAGGACTACTTCCCCAGACAGCAAGGTAAGAAGACGGAGGGGAAAAAAATGAAAACACACCGATTAACCAAACATACAAAGATATCAGTTTTGCCTGTGGTGGGAAGGAAAACACTCGAAGGGAACCAGGGAGAGATGACATACCAACTTGTGCCCACCCTCATCTTCCGCGGTCACCTAAACCAATCCAGTCTTGTGCCACTTGCAGAGAAAGCCTGCTCCCTCGGGCTCTTCCATCCACAGGAAACTCTGTAGATTGGGTAAGCGCAATGTGCTCCTGGGCAAGCCCGAGGCCCAAGTCTGCTCAAGGTCAGCAAGGCGCCCCGAGGAAGGGCGGGTGAAGGCTGCGGGAACAGATAGTGCCTGGGGCAGGCCTGGTGATCGATAAGCCGAGGCAGCACCCTGGGAGCGCAAGCGCCTCTCTTTGCTCAGCACCCCAGTGCTCTGCTCCAACGACCTGCAACTTTCCTTTTTATCTGCCCAGGAGGACACGACCTGACACCATCTGGTGAATGGTGAAAGGCCTCGTAATAGACAGCGAAGGGCCCCATAATCAGCCCCCCGCAGCCTCGCGGTTCCATTGATGGGTTTGTCTCGCGGCCCTCCGCCCCCGCCTCTTATCCACAAGGATTCATTGGTCGGGGTTCCTCCCCCGCCCTTCGAATGCAGGTTCAATGTGGTCAGACTGACTTCGCGGCTCCACAGCCGGGTACTGACCCGGGTCTCCGCCTCCTCCGCTCCTCCCAGACCTGGCTGAACATCACCGTTGCCTGCGCTCTGCAGGTGCAGCTGCAGGCTTGACTCGGAGATTCCGCCCCCCACTTCCCCTGCAAGAAACCACTCCTTCCCCCCGGTGCCCCCCCTTCCCGTCGGGGCCTGCCCCTCGTTGAGGCCGCCTTCTTACCCCCAAGGCCCCGCCTCCTGCCAGCACGCCCAGCTCATTCGTCCAAGGTCTCGCCCCACCCAGGTCGCCTCGGGCTGCAGCGGAAACTGGCGGGACCGCCCCAGGCTCCGCCCCCCAGCCTCACTTCCGGGCCCCAGGACGCTGCTGCTGAGTATGGAGCGGCAGGTGAGGGCTCGGCCCGCGGCCCCCGAGACCCCTGCAGCCCGGGCCGAGCCTGACCCTGGTGTGTCTCCTGCGCAGGTGCTGCTGAGTGAGCCCGAGGAGGCGGCAGCGCTGTACCGGGGCCTTAGCCGCCAGCCCACGCTGAGCGCCGCCTGCCTGGGCCCCGAGGTCACCACGCAGTATGGGGGCCTCTACCGGACCGTGCACACCGGTGGGTGGGCCGAGGGGAAAGGCGGCGACGGGGCGGGACACCCAGGTGGAGAGATGGGCAATGCAGGGGGCTCAGTGCTGGACGGTGGAGAGTGCTGGAAGAACCGGGCTCTGGATGGCACGGCTCTTGCTTGCTGGGTGCCTGTGCACAGGTGTTGCTACGCGGGCATTGCCGGTAGTAGTGCCCGAGAATGCCTGGGTTGAGGGTGCAGCAAGACAGCTCACACCTGGGTGTGAGATGGGGGCTTTTGTAGAGCCCGCTCCTGCTTCTTAATTCCATACACTTTAGGATTCTAAAGTGGGCGTTGGAGGAAGTGGTGGGTTCTCTGCAAGTGGTCTTCAGCTTAGGCCCTGGAAGACTAGATTTGAATTATGGTTGTTATCCAGTCTTTACCCAGGGTGTTTGGAGACAGGTTGGGAGGGGTGTGCTTTCTTGGTGGGGTTAGGGAGGCAGTGGGCCAGACTGGACAAGTTGAACAGCCTCGTGCCTCCCCCCTTGCAGAGTGGTCCCAGAGGGACCTGGAACGCATGGAGAACATCCGATTCTGTCGCCAGTACCTGGTGTTTCATGATGGAGATTCAGTGGTGTTTGCAGGGCCTGCAGGCAACAGTGTGGAGACCCGGGGGGAGTAAGTGTGAGGGAAGAAGCCTGTGTACAAGACCACACCCATCTGCCATGACAGCCCTCACGTGTCCACCTTGTGTCCCAGGCCACCGAGGGTGGCACCCATTTCTATCGCCTCCAGTGACAACCGGAAAGGGGAGGAAAGGGGAGCCAGCTTATTGGGACGTCAGTTGACCTCCAGTGACATGCTCTGATAAGCACTGGAAACTTTTTCCAAACTCTAGCCCAGTCTAGAGCTCATAGTGGCTTATGACTGGAGATAGGAAAGTCCTATCCTAGGAAGAGAGACATGGCATGACTAGCTTGAAATTAGAAATGCTGCCGGCTGGTATGGGACCAAAATCTCAAGAGTTCTGGTTTAGGAATCAGCTGAGAGATGTTCTTCTCTATTGCTTCCCCTGATCTTGAGACATCAAATCCATAAAGGTTCCTTTAAAAAAAAATCTTATTGTAGCCAGTCAGGTGGGCAGCACAGGGCTAACTTTCAGTGGGACATAATCCTGACCCGTTACCCCATGTCTGCAGGCTGCTGAGCAGAGAGTCTCCTTCGGGTGCCATGAAAGCTGTGTTGCGCAAGGCTGGTAGCACAAGCACGGGAGAGGAAAAGCAGTTTCTGGAGGTGAGTCTACAAGGGATGAGGTGGCAGGCAACAGGTTGTGAGCCCCACAGGTAAGACTCTTAGGGGACAGACAGCCTGATCATCAGATGTCCTCAGGTCTGGGAGAAGAATCGGAAGCTCAAGAGCTTCAACCTGTCAGCACTGGAGAAACATGGGCCCGTTTACGAGGATGGTGAGGCACCTGGCTGGGGAGCAGGCAGGGGGGGAAGGACGGGCAGCTGTACCCCTAATACCCCCGTCATCCCTCCCCACATCCAGACTGCTTTGGCTGCCTGTCCTGGTCATCTTCAGAGACACACTTGTTGTATGTGGCAGAAAAAAAGCGACCCAAGTCTGAGTCCTTCTTTCAGACCAAAGCCTTGGACATCAATACCAACGAAGAAGAGATGACCAGGCCCAAGAAGCCAGACCAGGCCACCAAGGTGCTTGTGAGACCAGACCATGCAGGATCGGCAGGGCAGCCGTGGGACCCTGTACTCCCTTGCATTTGCCCCTGCTGTACCTGGGGAGGCACTGACTTCTGAGAGTCTTGTAGACAGACTGGCCATTGAGTATCCTGTGTTCTCAGGGGGATCAGTTTGTGTTTTACGAAGACTGGGGAGAAACTATGGTTGCCAAAAGCATGCCTGTGCTCTGCGTGCTGGACGTCGACAGTGGCAACATCTCAGTCCTCGAAGGCGTTCCTGAGAACGTGTCGCCTGGACAGGTCAGCATGACTTAGCCCCCATCCCTCTTGGAGTTTGGAAGTTCTGCTTGAGTGACCATCCCTTGGTTATGCCTGTCAATACGGTTAAAATTACAGGCATTCTGGGCTCCTGGAGACACAGGTGTGGTGTTTGTAGGCTGGTGGCACGAACCCTTCCGGCTAGGAATACGCTTCTGCACCAATCGCAGGTGAGGAAGTTGGATGGGGGGGAGGGGAGTTGGGCAAGGTCTAAAGCTCAGCTGACCATGAAGTCGAGTGTCTTTCTGATCATTCCAGGTCAGCCCTGTACTACGTGGACCTTACTGGGGGAAAGTGTGGTAAGTGCCAGGCGCCCGTCTGTGCTTTGCTGACCTCCGTTGCCCTTACCAGTCTTGGTGATACTCCTGTTCCTTTGCGGTCCAGAGCTCCTCTCGGACGACTCCCTGGCTGTTTCTTCTCCCCGGCTGAGCCCAGACCAGTGTCGCATTGTCTACCTGCAGTACCCCTCTCTGGTCCCTCACCATCAGTGTAGCCAGTTGTGCCTGGTGAGCTTGGAGGCGGATGGGGTTAGGAGAACCGTCGGCAAGAGGAGGGATGGTGGCTGAGAACTGAAAGGCTAGCGTTATCTCCCCTCACTCTCTTGGGGCTGTACCCCTCTCCTGGGCCTAGCAGTGGTGCCTTCTGCCTGGCCTCTCAACGCAGGGCCTGGAGGCGCAAGAGTGCCAGCAGGGTGGGCTTTTCACTGGCAGGGCTCACCGCTTCAAGAGCATCCTCCACCTACAAGAATGCTCGTCTCTCAGTTTTCACCCGCAAGCAGCTAGACTCTGCAAGGATCTGACATTTAATGGGAGGATTACACCGTTCTGGCCCCTTCCCAGAATTTCTGGGTCCCTGATGAAAGTCAAAGGGACATACCTATCTGATGCCCCCATGGCCTTCTGGCCCATGCTACCATAAAGGAGACCTGCCTGAGGGTATCCAGCGTTGTCGCCAGTGAAGATTTAGCTGTAGAGTTCTGTTCCCTGAGCGTCGGGTGGGCCTGACCATTGTGCTCTTTTGCAGTATGACTGGTACACCAAGGTCACATCGGTGGTAGTGGACATCGTGCCCCGGCAGCTGGGAGGTGAGGGGCGCCTGGCTGGGGGAAATCAATGGAGCCCTCAGTTCCCGCAATCTGTTCTATCCATGCTCAGCTCTCCCTGGGTTCCTTTGGGGGACCCCTCTCACTGCTGAGCCAGCCCTGGGCCCGGCCTTTGAAGGATCAAAGAAAGGAGCTGGCGAGACCAAAACTCAGATCACAGTAGCCCATTTGGCTAGGGATTGAGATGGCTTAATTTCTGAGTTGAAGCTCACAACTACATGTTGTTTTTCTAACGTTTGGTTCAACTCATTGCCCTTCACGCGGGTCTCGGAAAGTCCAGTAATGTGGACTGTCGTGTTTGAGCGGCTCCGGGACTGATGGTTACGGTCCTCTCCGCCCCAGCCCAGCCCAGCCACCTTTGTCCAGTCTAAGTCATCTGATCCTTACCTAAGAGCCTCCTCATTCAACATTGGGTGTTTATAGCTCTGCTTGCAATTCTAGGCCAATCCAAGGATATGAGGGGTGAAAGTCTTGTTTTCTCATGCAACCCACAAAGTTCTAGTGGACAAGACAGACAAAGTTCAAGGAATGCAGTGGGGCTGTAGCTCGGTGGTAAAACACATGCTAAGCTTGTTCAGGGTCCTGTATTTGATGCTCAGTCTACAGGCAAACAAGAGAGACTTTTTCTTCTTCTTTGGGTTGCACAGCTGCTGTAGCAGAGCCCTAGCCCGAACCTCAGCTCTGTTCATTAGCTGCATGTCCTTGGATAGGGTCATGACCTCCCGAGCTTCCGTTTCTTCATTTGTGGAGGGAGTGGTCGACTCCACCTTCTTATCATGTAACAATGAGGATTAACGAGTGGCGATATTAAAAGGCAGGGCTTATTGAGCCTCCCTTCCAGCTACTGTGCTCAGCACTGTGGTAAACAGACAGGTGATACCTTGGTTAAAGCACCCAAAGTTGCCAAAGGCCAAGAAGAAGCTCCCCTGAGTCGAGCCCTTCAGATTTGCCTCTTCTGGGTTCTCAAATGCTTCTGCCCTGTACCCAATAAACTCATCACTAAGGGTACCCTGATATGTGGTCCTGTCATTTAACCACAGATCATAGGGGCTGTAGGTGAATTCCCCAGCAGTTTAGTCAGCCTCACAGTCTTTTTGTTTAATATTTTGTGTGTGTGTGTGTGAGAGAGAGAGAGACTGAGAAAGAGAGGACACTGCGTGTACCTGTGGGGGACTAAGGGCAACTTTGGGAATCATCCTGAACTGTTTCTACCTCCTTTTTGCTTCACTCTGGGATTTCCAGGCGCTGCCTACCAGGGCCGGAAGTGCAGGCTGGAGCCCCAGTTCCCGCCTGGTTTTTTTTTTTTTTTTTTTTATGTCGGACCTGGGATCTGAACTGAGGCAGTAACCCCTAAGCCATCTCTCTAGCCCTGCCTCACAGTCTTCATCTCCAAACTTCCACTCTTGAATGCAGCCCCAACCTTTCCATCTTTGCAGAGAACTTCTCCGGGATCTATTGCAGCCTTCTGCCTTTGGGATGCTGGTCAGCTGACAGCCAGAGAGTAGTCTTTGACTCAGCTCAGCGTAGCCGGCAGGTACGGACCTCCTGAGTGTATTAAGAAGCAGCCCCTGTGATCATCTCCCAGTCGCCTGGAATCCAGCACAAACAGTATATGTAGTACACGCCCCCGGAGGAATGTCCAGCCCCCAGAATCTCGCGCATCCCTAGAAGCCATGCTTGCCCTGTCCTGGACTTCTTCAAGGGGATCAGAGTCCTGGTGCTTCACAACAGAGCCTCGATCTGTTTTCCACATGAAGGACCAGGGAGCCACCATTGGGTGGGTCCCTGAACACTCTGTAAAGGCAGCTGATGGAGAGACAGATGAGTCCTTCCCTCAGGAATGGGGTGAAGGTACCGATAGTGTGCCAGGCTCCTTTTGGGTGTGGTATTATTTGTTCTCACACCCCTCAATGTGAGGGGGCTCAGTGGCATTCCTTGCCTTGCCCGGGGATGTGCAGTGAGTTGTGAGATTTGAATCTAGACCCTCAGTCTGTTACTCCCTAAGGCACCGAGTACCCATCACCGTATTTATCTGTAGTCTTTGCCTGGCCCAAAGGTCCCCTAAGAGAGAGTTACTGTGGACAGGACTTGGTGGGCTCTCATGTATAGCACATGAGGTCTCCCCTCTGTTTCAGGACCTGTTTGCTGTGGACACCCAGACAGGCAGTGTGACCTCATTAACAGCTGGTGAGTAGGCCTTGGAAGTAGGGGTGACCGCAGGCCTCAGAGCAGGAGTGGGGTGGAGCCTGCGCGGGGCAGGGGGGCTCTCAGCCACTCTCACCACTGGCTGTCCCACAGCCTATTTTAACAGCTTGCTAAGGACCCTGCTCACGCAAGTGCCCTGCCAAACCAGCCTATCATCCTCTCAATTCCAGCGCCCTTTGGCAATCAACTCCAGCCTCAGTATAGTCTCACCCCACCCAAAATCCTACAGACCTTCCTCTTGCCAAGATCTGCCAGTCACCCTCCTCCTTCTCAAACCCCTTCTGCCATCTTCAGGCTCGGGAGAAACCCGTGAGGGCTCCCCTTTTTTTCCTCACAGTTGGGCCTGGTGCTTCTGAAATGGGCTTTGAGTTCTCTACCTGTCTTGAGTCCAACTGCTCCTCCACAAAACTCCCAAAGTTCCGTTCTATATTAATATCTCAAGTTCCAGACAGCTCAGTGTTAGAATACCTGCCTACTATTTATAAGATGGACCTTGAATTAGATCCCGTGCACTTGAAGAAAATAACGCTGTATCTCATCGCACATGTTCTGCATAAGCAACTACTTGGACCCACTGTCCCGTCCCACCACCCCCACCCAACTTCATCGACCCAACTGCCACTCCTTCCACACTACAGTCTTGAGAATGGGTAGAACGCTTTGGTAGCCTCGTGCATCTGTAACTCTGGCAGTTCTGGGCAGTGTCTGCTCACTCTAGGGGTATGAGTAGCTTGGTGTTGTGACAGTTGGGTGTTGACTTCTCAGGGTGAAAGGGACACTTTTTCCTAGAGGCTTCAGCTGAGACTCTATAGAAAGAAGGTGGGAAACATGGAGGGGTCCCTGGCAGGCACTTACTGGCATGTTTCTTCTAGGGGGGTCAGGTGGAAGCTGGAAGCTGCTTACAATTGATCGGGACCTTATGGTAGCTCAGTTCTCCACGCCCAATCTGCCCCCAAGCCTGGTGAGTGTTGGCGGGTCCCAGGCTGTGAAGTACTCCGAGACCAGGGAACTGGGTGGGCCCACAGGTTGTCCTGAACAGGGCGCCTATAGAGGTGCCCCGTCACTGGTATCAGAGAACACAAGGAGACAACGGCAGCTTGGAGCCAAGGAACATTGGGGTGGTAGGAGGTCCCTTGCGTGTGAGTGTGTGTACCTTAGCGTACGGCACTCCCACCAATCCATGCTGTGTCCTGAAGAGGAAGGTTGAGAGAGTTAGCCGCCCGTGACACTTTCTTTCCCCTCGGCAGAAAGTTGGATTCCTGCCTCCTGCAGGGAAGGAGCAGTCTGTTTTGTGGGTGTCTCTTGAGGAAGCCGAACCCATTCCTGACATCCATTGGAGCATTCATGTTCTACAGCCACCCGCAGATCAAGACAATGTCGAGTATGGTGAGCTGGGCGGGGTGAAGGGATGTCTTCTTCAGGTCCCCAGGGCGCAGCATCCTTGATGACCCTGCCTCCTGGCTCACATTGCAAGGTTCCCTAGGACTCGTCTAAAAGGTTTTCTGTTTCCATGGTCATGATAGTAGCATCAGGACTCTATACCTGCTATGGGTATCAGCATTAAATGCCACAGGACACATCTTCGGTGGTGAGAAAACAAAGACCCAAAGAACACAGAAGCTTGTGTGAGCACACTTCAGACACTAGGACTCCCTGACTTAGAGCAGAAGCAATACAAACGTTCAGAAGTCTGTGTCATGATGTGGGCTCCCTTGGGCAGGCCTCTGCTCCACGGGTCAGCCACAGACCTATAGCTTCAGACGGGGCCTTGGCTGGGGAAGCCATTGGGATGTAGCGCTGGTCTTGATCATTGTCCTCTCCGTGCAGCTGGCCTTGACTTCGAAGCAATCCTGCTGCAGCCCAGCAACCCTCCAGATAAGACGCAGGTGCCCATGGTGGTCATGCCCCACGGTAGGCATCTCCCTAAGAGCCCTTCCCCTCCCTTCACCCGCCCTAGCTGGCCCTTTCACTCTCTGCTCCCTGTCTGTAGGAGGGCCTCATTCATCCTTTGTCACTGCCTGGATGCTGTTTCCAGCCATGCTGTGCAAGATGGGCTTTGCAGTGCTGCTAGGTGAGTGGAGGAAGATGGGCAAGTCCACTTGGTTTGGGTGACACCGTGGGGGCGGGTCTAGTTGTACAAGCCCCATGGGTGGTTAGCCACCTTAACTTGACCGGGACTTGCTGCCGTCTGGTTACTTTCTCAAGTAGCCTCTACCAAGAATTGTTCCAATCCAGCTTCTGGCTCCGCAGCCTGGTGAGAACAAGGATTGCTTTGGGACTTCCATGGAAAGGATGCCCCCGTCACTGGGTAGCAGCCTCTAGCAGCTTCATATCTCTTGGCCGCTTGCCCTTGACAGTCTGTGCTGCAGCTGGTCCTAGCTTCATAGGTTGTGTGAAATGGTATCCAGGGCGCTGCGAATATTGCCTGAATACCTGTCCCTCACCTTCAGTGAACTATCGTGGCTCCACGGGCTTTGGCCAGGACAGCATTCTTTCCCTCCCAGGCAATGTGGGCCATCAGGATGTGAAGGATGTCCAGGTAGCAGAGGGCTGGGGCTCCTGGACAGGCCGGAGGGTGGATGTCGGGAACGGCTGCATTCCCTTGCGAGCAGCTGCCTGCAGCATGCTCTGCCCACCTGTAGTTTGCAGTGGAACAGGTGCTCCGGGAAGAGCACTTTGACAAAGGCCGCATTGCCCTTATGGGAGGTTCCCATGGCGGATTCCTCTCATGCCATCTGATCGGTCAGTACCCAGAGACCTATCGTGCCTGCGTGGCCCGGAACCCTGTGATCAACATTGCTTCCATGATGGGCTCCACCGACATCCCTGACTGGTGAGTGTGTGGCCTGGGCCCTCATCTCGTCGACCCCATGTTTCCATGGAGCCCCTGCAGGCCGCAGGAGGCCCGGGGCTGCATCAGCTGGATCTCTTGCAGGTGCGTGGTAGAGGCTGGCTTCCCTTACAGCACTGACTGCCTGCCGGACCTCAGCGTGTGGGCAGAGATGCTGGATAAGTCACCCATCAAGTACACCCCTCAGGTACCCAGGCCTCCTCTTTGCACATGTCAAATGTCCATCCAGAACCCAGGGCCCAGCTCACTGCAGCTTTGTCCCCACCTCCCCCCGACACCTAGGTAAAGACACCACTGTTACTGATGCTGGGCCAGGAAGACCGACGTGTACCCTTCAAGCAGGGCATGGAGTATTACCGTGCCCTCAAGGCCCGGAACGTTCCTGTTCGGTGAGTGCCACAAGTTAGCCCTGGCAGCTGGGAGGCCAAGTGAGCAGGGTAGGACCCTCCAACCTTAAATCTGCCGCCCACTCCATGCAGGCTCCTGCTGTATCCCAAAAGCACCCACGCACTGTCAGAGGTGGAGGTGGAATCAGACAGCTTCATGAATGCTGTGCTCTGGCTGCAAACGCACTTGGGCAGCTGAAACCCTGCCGTACCGTGTAAGCTGGTCAGCCATGTCGCCTTTGGTTCTTGCTGAGCTCCAGGGTCTAATAGAGCAGGAAGGAAGCTCTGGACTTGACGGATGTGTGGGCAGAGGAATGTGGACTGCATAATCACAATAAATGAGGACACAGCCTGGTCGTGCTGGTACTTTGTCAGAACCTCCTCAGCCTCAGCTCCTGCCCTGGGGTTCAGAGATCCTAGAGGCCTCGGGTGTAGTATACAAAGTGATTGATCTGCCTCCAGCGTCAGCCTTGTCTATTCCTGGTCAGCTGGGACTCTGCACCGTGATGCTCTGTCTGCTGGAAACTGCTCTGCACCTTTCGCTCTTGGGAGGGCGTCTGCAGGACGAGCGAGCCTTGCCCTTCCGAGGCACGCACAGCGCACAGTAGTCAGTGCACCCAAAGCAGCGTGCTGACCCGAGTCACCCGGCTCCCACTAAGAGTTACAACTTGTTCCTTAGAAGCAAAGGCTAAGAAGCACTCTTTACAGGCAAGGAAAAAAGGTGGTTTTATATTTGACAGCAAGTTGCGTCTTCTCTATAGCAAGGGCCAAATCTACTCCAGCTTCATGACTTTGTGAATCCAGTCCACATACACAGACACACGTGTGAAGACGGCTGGCCAGCGGGACCGTGCACACACACGGTTGGGGATTATAAGTCCCTCCAGGACCCAGCAGTCGTGAGTGAAGCAGGCCAGCGGCCCCCCGTAGTCACCCTGGCAGGTAGGACTAGTGAGGTCTTGGCCGTGGATGTTCCCCTCGTTAGTGGTCAAAGAGCACATTCTGCCCGCCACCCTCCCTGGACTGGCCGCGGAGCCCACCACTGACCTCACAGGCCCCGACGGGGGCTAGCAGCCCCTCGGTGCACATTTCATTGTCTTGTACTCGTCCTCGGTGCTTCACGTTACATTCTTGGTTGGAGATGACATTCAGGGAGGCCACATGAAGGACCGTGTCATCACTCGTGCCTACAGTAGAGAGAGTGGTAAGGAGAGGGCCCTTGGGAAGAACACAGATCTGAAAAGAACATAACTTGTCCACTGTGCTCTTACCTTTGGATTCACCCCACCCTGCAATCTCACATTTGGTCCCTGAAGGCACCACGTACTGCTTAGGGGGCAGGCAAATCCGGGCCACGCGATGGTTCAAGGTCACAGGTCTAGAGCAGGAATGAGGGAAGTCAGCTTGTAACGTCACAGTCCCCAGCCCCACGTCACACCTTCCAAACTTGTCCACATACCTCTCCAGCTTGAGGAGGACAAGTTTGGAGTTGGGAGGCCCACACACTATCTTGGCTACTGAGATCCGTTGCAGGTCTGGATCCCCAGGCTTTGGGTTCTGGTAAATTGTACCCAGCCACACCTCGTATCCCACGAGAGGTTCGTTGCTGGGAGAGAAGAGTGCGCTGGATCATTCTTGACTCGTTCGGCTAGCCCGTGCCTTGTTCCCTTGTTGGTTTATCTGAGGAAGGAGGCTAAAGAGCATGGAGGCAGGGGGGTTGGGTCCAGGTTCTCAGCCCAAAGGAGACTCACCAGGACCAGAAGCATTGCTGGGCAGTCAGTACCCACTGCTCCTCCACTAGAGAACCCCCGCAGAAATGCTGGCCCTGGCTGAGGAGAGATTAGGAGAAACAACAGTGAGTCCTGGGCACGTGGTGGACCTGCTATTACTGGCAAGGACCCCTGAGGCCAGGGGCAGGTCTACGCGCTGCGCTCTTAGAGGACCCAGCCCTAGGGCCTGTCTTGGCACGGGTGCCTCACCGGTTCCGCAAGCTGACTGTCCAGGGTGATGTCCCAGGACGGCCCCCCACCACGCGCAGTCTGTGGTTCTTGTCCTCTTTCTTGCCACACTTATCAAACTGCACCTGGTCTGGGAAATGGTGCAGGATGAGACCCTCCTAGGTGACGGGGGGGGGGAGGGGGGGAGCCAAAGGGACTGCACCCACAACCAGCCCACGTCTATACCTGGGGGGTCAAAAATGGACGGCGTCTGGTCATCACCTGCAAGATCAAGTTCACTCAGGTTAAGGGAGCCAGGCTTTGGAGCTGGGAGCAGAAGGCAATGTCTGAAGCACTCACTGCAGCGCTCTAGAGCACAGTAGTCAAACTTGGTCTCTGGATCCATGGTATAGCACCAAGGCCCGTGGCTGTCTCCATCCGGGTTCCGGCAGAAGTTTTCCTCCAGTCCCGCATTTGGTGTTGAGGTGGGTGTGAATCTAGATGAGAAGAGAAAATCCATAGCGAGGGAGCCTCAGAATCCAGGTTCCCGCCCAAGAAGCTTAGACCTGTTTGCCCAGCACTGAGGCCCTCTGCGCTGGGTGCCCCCGCAGACTCACTGCGGCTTGTGAGGTGTCTCTGCGGACCAGTGCTGGCACGGGACGCCTTTGCGGGTCTTCCTGACTGAGCCACGGTACTGTTCTCCTGAGCCGTAGTAGCATTCTGCAGCAGAGAGGCAAGGACCAAGATGAGGCTAAGCGATTCCTCCACAGCTCCGAGTCCATCCTACACGCGCCAAGCTTCATCCTTACCTTTTGGTTGCACTTGCTCAGCGCACCGCGGGATCTGGTAGCAGAAGGCCATGCGCATACCTGGTCTCGATGTGAAGCACCAGGGCGCCTCTGACCCATCCGGATTGCGGCAGAAATTCTCCCGAAGATCCCTGAGCGGGCATTTCCCTTAGCACGGGCAGATTCTCACCTGGCACCCGCCTCTGGCCCACACAGGACCCACCTTCCTTTGCGCCTCTCCTCTGGTACTCCCCTCTCCCCCTCCCCTCCACTGGCACCTGGCACCTCACTTGCAAGCGTATTTCTCCGGCATGAAGCTGTGCTGGTGTGGGCTCTGCGCGTCCCAACGCTGGCAGGGCACTCCGGCAGAGGTGGTGTTGGCGGTGCCCCGATAGTTTTCGCCTTTTCCACTGAAGCAGTTTAGAATCTTGACCTTATGGCGCCGTGGTTCCTTGGATTCTTGGACTGACAGAGGCAAATTGGGTCCTGACCCGGAGCTGCGACCCGGCTTGCCTTTCACAGGTCTCTTTCGGGCTTTGCTCTCTACTCACAGACAACGGTGCCCAGCTCTTCTTGCAGTCACCCAGCCAGGCCACACCCTACACTTTCCCCGCGAGCCACCTTCCCATTCCCTGTCCCTTAAGCCTACCACAGCTGGGGAGGTTGCAGAATTCTCGTTTGACCTTGGGGTCTGTAGTGTAACACCAGGGCCACTGAGACCCATCAGGGTTCCGGCAATAGTTGTCCTCCAAACCTTTGTCCAAGAATCTGGCGACGGTAATGGGGTGCGAACAAGACCCTGGTACTCTGACTCCTTTTGTTCACCTGGACCCCACCCTCAATGTGGCGTCACCCCAGCCGTACTTGCCAGGATGGAAGGGGTGCGCGTGAGGGTGCTGCAGGTCCCAGCGCTGGCACTCATGTCCCGATTTTGTGCGATCTACCTTGCCGCGGTAATCCTCACCATTACACCGAACACAAGTCTCTGGAAATAGAGGCCTAGCGAGTGCTTAGATGGCAACAGCCCTACCCCTCCCTCCCTGGGCATGACCCAGTGCCATTTACCCTCCTGGCAGGACTTGATGCCGCAGCTCTGGAAACGCACAGCAGGATGAGTTGTGTAGCACCAAGGACCTTCGGGGTCCCCGTCAGGGTTCCGACAGAAATTCTCTTCCAGGCCATTCTTTGGTGTGGGTATATACCTGTAGGCGCACAGCCTTGCTGCAGTGTGTGTGTGTGTGGGGGGTTCTGCCCCCAGGCGTTGCAGGAGGGTGTATTCTCACTTGTGGTCATTGGGGAACTTGTGGCTCCAGGCTTGACAGGGTATACCACTCGCTGTCCTGGCTACAAGACCCCGGTAGCTGACTCCATTGTCTGTGATGCAGGTCCGTACATAGTCTGGAAGCAGACAGGAGAGGTCATCGGGGGCTGAAGCCTCAAGTCCCCTTTACCCTACCTCTCCTCAAAGCCACTTGCCTTTTTTCTGGAAGAGGTTGCAGAATCTGGAGTGATACAGTTGTGTGTGGGGCGAGTGCTGTGTCCAAGGCAGCAGTTGGCAACCATGGCTGCTCAAGTTATAATGGAAGGCCCTGGGGAGCAGGAGCAGGGTTACCCGGCAGCCCGAGTACCCGAACCTCCACTATAGGCTATTTAGCCACTCACCTGCAGTCCAGGAGGGGCATACAACGCCTAGCACACTCTTCAGCATCCGCCACATCCTCCTGCCAAGCACCAGGCACCATTCCATGCAGCTCGTTCTTCAGCTCCATGCCTTGGAGCAGCTGGAAGTCGTTCAATGGTGAGCGCTGCCCTGTGGCCGTGTAGATTGGTGCATATAATATATGGAATATATCATGGAATGTATATATATATATATATATATGTATATTCCATATTTTATTCATTCAGAGTATCAAATACAAGACTTCTGGGATGAGCCTTGAGTCTTTCAAGGACCAACCTAGCCCCCCTCTTCAGAGTGGGAGAGAGAGGTACAGACAGGGTGGTAGTTAATACCCCAGGTGTTGAACTCAGATCCAACACAACCACTCCAGTAGAATTTGGAGGATAGGGCTGGAGAGGTGGCTCAGGGGTTAAGCCTCCGCCTTGCAGGCGGAAGGTCCTGAGGTCGGATCCCAGATCCCACGTATAGACGCCAGGCGGAAGCGGGGGCGGCCTGCGTTTCTGGTCCTGGTAGGGCGGAGCCTGTGAATCCCGGGGCAGAAGGAGATGGAGGCGTCCATGGTGGTTCGCGAATTCGTCCGTGGTTCTACACACACACACACAGACACACACACAAACAGCCGCACATGCGCACATACACACGCATATGCACACAGTTGAATAAATAATAATAATAATAAAAAAAATTAAAAAAAAAAAAAAAAGAATTTGGAGGATAATCATGCTTGTCTTCTGAAGTTTGTCCCATCTCACCTCTCAAATGAGAAAGCCTGAGTTCAGACACCACCCAGGTAGAAACCAGTCTAGGTTTTCTGTCTCCCAAACCTGGGCTTTCACCAGCATGAAAGGCTTATGTTAAATGAGTGAAAGATCAAGCTCGCGACACAAGAGGCCAAAGTCACTGCTCCCCGACCCACAGGAAAGTCAACTCCTGGCAAGCATAACGGCATGGGCCTGGGGCTAACCCGCAGTGTGGAAGGCAAGTGTAGATCAGTAGGTGACACTCACCAAGAAGCCTTGAGCACTGTGTCAGAAGCAGCAAGAAGGAGAGCCAACCCATCCTGCTGGCAGGGGCTCCGCCGCAACCCACCACAGCTTCCTCCCGGAAGTTATGAAATCTGTCCCCACCGGATTGGATAGCTCTGGATCTACACCCCACACCAAATATGCTTGGCCCTTGACCTGAGGCCAGGTGACAGGAGCCTGGTGGGGCCAGGCAGGCCTCAGGCCCTAGGGGACAAGCATTAAGGCAGCTAGACCCTTGAGGGGTCTCCCTATTTAGTGGGCAGGAATTAGGAACGTTCTGTGGGAACATATGAGACAACTTGGGATGAAGGGCAAAGTTCCCTGTTGTCTAGTCTGCCAAGAAGGCATTATTTTTTTTTTTGAGGATTAAGGCAGGTTTTATTAGAGGAGAGAAAGAATGGAATACAGAAATGGGATGGGAGAAGGGCAAAAAAAGCCCTAGAAAGCATTGTTAATAGGAGCTGCCAGGGTTTACCAGCCCCTGGGATATACTTTTCTGAACCGAGGTGTCTTCCTGTAAAGTGAGAAACGTTGCTTCCTGAGCCCTAACACTGCTCCCTCCCCACCCCCACTTCCCACCCCCGCCCCCTTTCAAACTTTATCAGTTGGTCGCAGCTGTAGGCATATCAACCCACACCCCTAGCAATAGAGCCTAGGGCAACTCATTGCCTCTCCGAAGTATCATTCCAGAGAAGGTGAGCAAGGTCTCCCCTTGGGTCTAGGGGTGGAGGTGGGGGTGATGAATACTGGTTATGTTAACAAGAGCGGCCTTTCAGACATCCTAGAGCAACCCCGTGGGCCGAGTCTCCAAGCAAGGTGCGTGCAGACGTGCTCTAGGGATTATCGCCTCCTGCTATAACTGGCCTTGGATCACTCCCAGAAACGGTATTAAATGGGGGTCGAGGGGGCAGCCTAGGCTGAAGGCGAAACACAGGTGGCCTCCCGGCTGCAGGCGGGAGTCTCCCGGGCAGGGCTCGGGCGCCGGCGGTGAGTGCGCGCGTGCGCGGCTGGAGGCGCGGCGCACGAGCGGGCACGCGGTTTGGCCCTGGACGGGTCCCGTAGCCGAAAGGCTGAGCGGATGTTGTGAGCCGGTCGCGGAGGCCGAGGCTGGGGGTGAGTGAGGGGCGGCTCGGCGGTGAGCCGGGCGGATCCCGGTGTCTCCCCTCGGGACTCAGGGCCAATCCAGTGCGGTAGCACCTGCCACTAAGGGCGCCGCGGCCTTGGTGTCGCCGCTCCGGTGGGGAGCTGGCCTGGCAGGTCCCCCGCAGCTTTGGGACTAGGCGGGGGCGACTTGGGGGGCAGCCGTGCGCTGCCCTGGGCGTCCTTGGCCTCCCGGAGAGATTCGGTTTGGTTCAGAGCCTGGATCCCCCCGGAGGGCCGGGCAGGGCTGCAGCGGCCGGGAGCCCTGGGCAGGGACAGGTTGCACCTCGGAATCCTCAACACCTGACACCCAGAGTAGGCGTCCCAAAGAAGGTCAGCTGCCAGGTCTGCACGACCGCGTCGGGCCATTCTTGCAGTTGCTTCCATGTAAAGGGCGCTGGTCACGAATGCCCACCAAGGACTCCGGGTTGATGGCACGGCAGGGGAACCACTTTCCCCGAGGCAGGCGTGGTGCAAGCAAGCAAGGGTTTGTGGTAGGAGCAGAGAACCTGTTTAGGGTGAGATAAGGGGGCAGTGCTGGCTCTGGCAATGCTGGAAGCCAACCTCTAGACCAGCACTCGTAGAACTTCCTGTAATGGTGGAGATGTACTTTCCAGTATAGTAGAGCCTCGCGTGGTCATTAACTCTTGCAATGTGGCTAATGCAATTGAGAAATAAAAAAATAATGTTTAACTCAACCACATGTGGCTTCTTACTTCCCCGTTGAGTAGCTTGACTGTCTCTTAGTGAGGCAGGCACTGAGGACACAGTGCAGATTCCAGAGCAGCTGCAGCATCGTATTGTGTGGGCATTAGGATGACCAATGGGTCATCTTGCATGGGGTGGTACTTGCATGGGTAGGAAGTCATATTGTGAATGGAAACAAGAAAGCGAGTGGGACTGCGGGCAAGAGAATCTAGACAGAACCTTGGGCTAAGTAAGAAATCTCAGCCTTGGAAGAGTAAGAAGGACGTGTGGCCAGGCTGGTAGTGGTGTTCACTTGAGGGACTGCGGTGTGGGGGTTTGTTTTCTGGCTATGAGATGGGCTCTCCAACCAAGATGAATGCAGAGATTTTGACTCTAGGCGCCACCACACTGTGAACATTTTGGTCTGATTTCCCCCAAAGCCAAGGTATTTCGCCGCAGTTCAGCGAACATTCCTCGCGCCTGCTCTCTGCTAGGTCTGTACAGGGCACTGAGAAGTGTGGAACGTGAGGTCCCTGGCATGTAGGCCTACGTCCTGCGCACCCTCCTTGGGTAGACAGCTGGGAACCCCTGCTTTCCCCTGCCATAGGTTGGTTATGCGTGTGAATGCTCATGGCGCAGCCTCATCTGCTCCCAAGCCTCCTACCTTTGCAGGACTCAAATCTGTGTGAGCCCTTGGCAGGCCTCGAGTAGACACTATCTGCATCTGGCTCAGCCTCCAGGACCGCGGGCTGCCCATAGAGATGAAGGATGGCATCCAAGGGAGCTGACATGTCTTTCTCCCGCAAGAGCTACAGGCTAACATCAGATGCTGAGAAATCCAGGGTCACAGGTAAGGGCTGGCCCAGTGGGAAAGGTTCTTTTCGTCTTGGGAAGTTAGAAGGAATGATCCCAGTACTCTCTTGTTCTTGTTTTTTAATTTATTTTATTGTGTATGTCTGTATGTGGGGGGTTATCAAAGGTCATCATAAATGCCCATGGAGGTCCAAGGATGGCTTCGTGAATCATCCTGAATTGCTCTCCCTCCTTTTTTGCTTTGCTCTGGGGGTTCCCAAGCTCCACCTTCCAGGTCTGGAAGTGCAAGCCGCCATTTCTGCCCAGTGTTTTTTTTTTGCGGGGGGGGGGGGATCTGGGATCCGAAATCAGGACCTTCTGCTTGCAAGGCGGAGGCTTAACCCTTGCACCCTCTCTCTAGCGCCTGCCCTTGTTCTTATAAGCCAGTTGTTCACAGCAGTTATGGAGCAGCACTCGCAGCGTGGTTGCTCTTCTGCTGCGGCTGGTCAAAGAGCAGCAGCCTCTGGGATCAGTAGGAATCAAGAACTGTTCTGACAACCCACCTCTTTATTCCTTTTCAACCTGCGGCCCAGGCATCGTCCATGAGAAGCTGTTGAGTGACTATCTGCACCGCATCTTTTCCTCTCCTGACCATGGGCACCTGGCAGCCTCCAGCAGGTATGGATGGATGGGTAGCCCCGGCCCTCTTTGCTGGGCCTGACCAGAGACTAATGCCGCAGTTGCGGGGAAGAGCAGCCTGCCTTGGCATTTATTCTCATTCTGTTCCTCACCGAGAGATCTGTGGTCAGAGTCTGGCTTCTGGACTTCGTTTGTTCCCCTCTCCAGATTGCGCTAGTTCCTTCCTTTTGAGGGTGCTGTGGGAGCCCTAGGAGGGGGGCATGTGCATCTGACCTTGATCCTCCTTCATGCCCAGCATGTGGCCTTATATACATCTGCCCATACCTCTCCCCTGCCCTGGCTTGTAGCGTCTGCCTGCACCTAGATAATAGCGATTCCACCAGGGTCTTTTTCTTATAAGTTTAATACATTGTCTTACAAGTTTCATACATTAAGTTTAGTCTGTATAAAAGTTAACTGTAGCAGAACTTCAAGACAGAGCAGTAAAAAGCCATGTTGTTACTCGGATGTGACTAGCTGAATGTGATCCTTTTCTGTTTTATCTCAGAATGTTTATAGTTCAGATTCTGCTCTATAGGAAACTTTTTTTTTTAAGTTGTGCTTTTTAAAAACATTTTCTGGGCTCAGTGACATGACTCGGCTGGTAAAGACACTTAGTTGACTGAGTTTGATCCCTAGGACCCATATAAAGACAGGAGAGAACCTACTCTACAGAGATTTCTTCTGACCTCCACATTCATGCCATGATATTCATGTACTCTTCGTCCCACATTACACACACACACACACACACACACATGTGCACACTCGTGTAAATAAAAAGATCGTATAAATACAAAGATTTTTTTTTTCTGCTGTGCATGTCGACATATACTTATATTCCCATCCCTTGAGAGGCAGAGAAGCAGGAAGATCTAAATTTAAGGACTGCCTGGGCTATAATGTCTCAAAAAAATATGTTTTTTTCGTTGTGTTATCAGTGACATAAAGTAAACTGCTTTTAAGATAGTCATGAAGATGGTCTGGAGAAATGGCTCAGAGATTAAAACTCTGTCTCAGAAGTAGAAAGTCTTTTGAGTTTGGATCTCAAGTCCTACATAAAAATGGACAGGCAGAAATGCACTTCTAGCTTTGATGTTAAAGCTTAGGAAATCCCAGAGTGAAGCAAAAAACACAAACAATCCAGAATGATTCTAGAAGTCACTCTTGGTCCTTCACAGGGACACACAGTGTCCTCTGATGCACACACACACACATACAAATAAGGTTTAAAAGTAAAATATTCACGAAAACACATTGTCGTATATTCTTAATATATATATACACACACATATACATACATATTATGAAAACATCATTAGCATCAAGGTAATGAATTTCTAGAAAATCCACACTTACAGAAATTTGCAGAAATTTGAATCCTATTTTTGCCATTTTATTTTACTCCTTAAATATTTTTTCCACATTATGAGTTGATTTTGGTGAAAACTTTATAGGCCAGAGTTCTGTCATCGCCCGTATTAGTGTCCTTGTTTTGCTTTTTGTAAATGTAATGTGGGAGTGCCCATGGTTGGCTAAACTCTTTGATTTGCAACCATTTGGTTTATTTTTGTTTGGTTTTGTTGGTTTTTTTTTTATTTAACTTTGAGAGAGAAGAGGAGAGAGAGAGGAGGAGGAGGAGAGAGGAGGCACTCCATCTACATGCATGGCACACAGGTTCCGAGGCCAACTTTCACAAGTCAGTTCTCTCCTTCCTATCATGTGAACTTCCAGAAATCAAACATGGGTCACCAGGTTTGGGTGCCTTCATCCTCCCCACGGAGCTGCCCCACCCGTCCTGTTTTGTTTCTTTGTTTTGAGTTGATGGTCTTGCTGTATGTAGCCCAAGCCGGCCTCATATTCATAAGCTTCCTGCCTTAGTCTCTCAAATGATGGGATAATGGGCAGCAATCACCATGCCTGTTCTGCAATCGATTTTAAGACTGATAGCAAATTAACTTCTCTACGGGGTCATATAGGTTACCCCTACAGTGAATTATGGCCTCTTTTACTCTTCACATTCTCTGCTCATTAGCCAGGCCCAAAAGACGGCCTCGTTGCGCTCCATTTAAGTGGCACCGTGGTCAGAAGGCTCCTACTTCTCACTCCAACTCTACTCCTGACCTGTTCCCAGGGCCATCTGATCCCTATTTCATGTGATACAGATGCTCCTGCTAGTCCTGTGGCTGCCAGAAGGAAAAAACAGGTGGCAGGGCTGTCAGTCAGTGCTTATGGAAATGAAATGTAGGGCTCTGGGCTGGGCTGGGACCTGGGAAATCCTGAAAGGGCAGACGGGGCTTGGCCACGTGGGCAGTCCTACAGGCACTGCCTGAGACCAGCTGCCCACAACTGTGTGTCGTAGTGTGTTGGCATAAGCACAGGAATATCCCTCCTGAAATATAAATATGCATGAACTGCTTTCCGGTGAAGCCTCTTTTACTCTTGGACATATTGGGGTGGATGGCAGTGGAGCTGCCTTCAGTCTTTCATCTTACTAGCTGGGCAGCCCATTACATAACTGGCTCCTGACCTTGGCCTGAGATATAAAAGGGCCTTTGCATATATCCACCTCCTTAAGGTCAGTAGTGCCTTGTGGTCCCTGAGCCTGGGTCATAAGCTACATGGGTCGTTTGGGATTTGGTCGATCTATATGCCCCCTTCCAGAGCTTACTGCTTCGGCAGATGAATAGAGCAGATGCCAAGATTGAAGAGGGAAAAGCAGGTCCTGGCAGTGTGTGGACTGGATCCAGACCAGCATTAGGTCTGGCCTGGTGATTGGACACAGGATTCTGCTCTGCTGAGTCCTGCTGTTTGCTACCACTGCACTGCTCGCTATTCTTAGCCGGCGAGCTTAGGTTGCAGCTGGTCATCCTGACACACTAAAAAGAGCTCCCTCCTTTTTTCCTTTTTGTTTTGGTGCCAAGGTCTTACTTTGTAGCTCAGGTTGGCCTCAAACTTGGAATCCTCCTGTGTTAACCTCCTGAGTGCTGGGATTAGAGGCATGTGCCACCATGCCTAGTCTAATGAGTCTTTTTTACTCTGGGCATGTGTTCTGAGATTAGACAGCAACCTAAACAGGCTTTAAAAAGTGGACTGTGTGTTCTGCTAGCCATCTAAGGGCAGGTGGAAAAAGAGTCAGCCAGGATCTTAAAGGGTCTTGCCCTTCATATTGCGCGCACACACACAGTCTATGTGCTTGTGTGTGCATGTGGAGAACAGAGAACCACCTCAGGTAATGATCTCCCAATGGCGTCCATCTTTTTTGTTTTGAGAAGATTCTTTCACTGCCCTGTAACTTTCGAAGTAGGGTAGGTATCTGGCTAGTGAATCCCAGAATCTACCTATCTCTAGTTCCCCAATATTGAGATTACAAACATATACCACTATGCCTGCTTTTTTTCATTTTATGTGGGTTCTGGGAATCAATCAGGATCTCCTATTTATAGGTTTAGCCCTTTACCAGCTAGTCTGTCTCCCCACCTTGAAAGCTGTTTATTTGCGTGTGTGCGTACACAGTGTTGTGCACGCACTTGCGTGTGTGCGTGTGGAGGCCATCGGGAGTCACCCTGGATCGCTCTTCTACCTTATTGCTTTGCTCTGGTGTTTCCCAGGCTCCATCTTCCGGGGCTGGAACTACAAGCCATTACCATATCTGCCCAGCATTTTTATTTTTATGAGATCAGGAATCCGGACTCAAGTCCTTTTGTTTGAGAGGCAAAGGCTTTAACCACTGAGCAATGTCCGCAGTCCAGAGAGATTGTTTTTTAACAGTCCTGAGGTACACATGTCAAATTCGACTCTTGATAATTTTTACTTTAGCAGATAGCACAATTGCTGACTCCCAGTATGCCAGGCTAGGACTGGGCATAGGCAACCATTCTCTGAAGCTCAAGGAAGAGGGTAGGAGAGAGGTCATTTGGCTGATTTCAAGGACTTGTGGGCCCCTGGCAGCCTCTCACTTTCCCCAGGAAACCCCTGAACTTCCAGAACCTGCCAGAACATCTGGACCAACTGCTACAGGTGGACAGTGAGGATGAGGAAAGCCAGGGTATGTGGCATCTTCTGAAGGAGTGGGATTGAGGGGTTTGGATCTGGGATCAGGCTGTTTCTCTGGTGAGCTCAGTAGCCCTGTGCATCTGTCAGACCCACTGCTGCCTGACTCTCAAACTCTTCCTTCTCAGGACAGGTCGAGGGGCGACTTGGACCATCCACTGTGGTTCTGGACCACACAGGAGGCTTTGAGGGGCTTCTCCTGGTAGATGATGACCTTCTGGGGGTGAGTGAAGATAAGTCATGGGTGCTTTATTAGCCCCTTCTGAGGCAGCCGCATGTTCTTCCTGAGTGTCCCTGTTCTCTGTGCTCACCCGGATAGCACTAGCCATAAACTCATCCCTGTATGGCTGGACCACGATGTCTCAACCTCTACACCTTCCTCACCTAGAACTGAAATCTCGATAGAGCTAGCCACAGCCCTAAGCCCTTCTCAGCAGATTTCTGAGTCCCATCATACTTGTGGCCCAGAAACTCCTGCCACAGGCATAGTCTTCCCCTCCAGGCTGGCACAGTGCAATGGGGGCCGCAGCAGGTCTCCGCCACCAGCGCTAACCCAGCTGAGGATAGTAGGCGCTCACCGCCTCTCTTCTTTACCCAGGTGATTGGACACAGCAACTTTGGCACTATTCGCTCTACCACATGTGTGTACAAAGGTGAGGTTACCCTCGACTGAACTCCAAAGAGTTGGGAGGAAATTTGAGGGACCAGTTGAGGCAAGAGGGTGTCTTCACCCACGTGCTGGGCCCGACTTCACTCTCGACAGGGAAGTGGGTCTACGAGGTGCTCATCTCCTCGCAGGGGCTCATGCAGATTGGCTGGTGCACCATCAACTGCCGCTTCAATCAAGAGGTACATGAGGGGAGAGACCTTCTGTTGCAGGTGACAGGGGGCAAAAGTAGCTCCCCAGCCTGCTCGAGATCCTGCCCTGGGCTATCCACTGAAGAAGAAATGTACCCCATTCTACCCTGGGGCACCTAGTGTAGAACCTCTTATTTCCTGCTTCTCAAAACCTTTTTCTCCCTTCTCTTGAGCCATGAGCGTCCAAGGTTGGCAACTGGTGGCTCCGGCCTTCCCTGTCTTCCCCGGACCTCACAGGCAGTTCCTTCCTAGGAGGGAGTCGGGGACACCCATAACTCGTACGCCTACGATGGGAACCGGGTGCGCAAGTGGAATGTGACCACCACAAATTATGGCAAGGTAAGGGCCGGACAGACATCCGTGGACCACTAACCTTATGACTGTCTCATGACCACTAGGAAGCCATGAGAGATTATAGATACCGAGGAAGGGCCCGGGATTTGGAGACTCCTGTCTGCGTGTTGCAGCTTCCCCGGGGTGATCCTGGAAATGCAGCTGGGGTGCAGAGTGGCCAGGCTGCTATGCTTCTTTGTCTGTAAGGCCTCCTCTCGTGGCAGGCGTGGGCGGCAGGGGACATTGTGAGCTGCTTGATCGACCTAGATGACGGTACTCTGTCCTTCTGCCTGTGAGTCTCCCACTCCTCTCCATGGCCTACCCCAGCTTCCTGCTTCCTGTGAGGAAGCCAGACCAGGCTTGGTAACATTGGAGTGGGTGGCCATGTCTTGCTTGGCACTAGCTCACAGGCCTCTTTCTTCTCCTCCAGGAATGGTGTGTCACTGGGCACGGCCTTTGAGAACCTGTCCAGGGGCCTAGGGATGGCTTACTTCCCAGCCATCAGTCTGTCTTTCAAGGAGTCCGTGGCATTCAACTTTGGCAGCCGTCCTTTGCGATATCATTTTGGGAAAATGGCTTTGGGTAGCTTGACACCTAGAATGAGGGGCTTCCTTCCCAGGAGCACTGTGGGCTGGTGACAGGCTTCGACTGCTTCAAGGTATGTGTAGGGTGCAGTTTAGTTAGATTGGTCCAATGAACAAAGTCCTTGAAGCAACCTATTTTCTCCATTGAGCATGAAGAGCACAAAGTGACAAAAGAAGCTTTAGCCCCACGGAGACTGAGTTGGGAGAGTTACGATGCAGGCCAGACCTCCTCACCCTGCCGACATCCCAGGTCTCTTCTTGGGCTCTCAGCGGGAGGGAATGGTGTGTCGGAGCCTCAGGTCAGATGTTGCTGGCTTAACTCTGTGGCACCTACCCAGTTGCGGGCTTCCGGCCCCTGCAGGACCCTCCATTTGCTGACCTGGTACAGGCACAAAGGTTGCTGGGCTGTTTCCAGGCAGTGCTCAGTGTGGAACTGGACCCCGTGGTGAGCTGGGGTCTAGGCTGGGTGAGCTGGGGTTCCCCCAGTCTTCCTCCCCTCATGGTCTTCTCCCAACACACAGGAAGGACAATTGGTGGAAAAGAAGAGCTCTGAGTGGCAGTTGCAAGGGCAGCCCACGGTCCTCCTCACGCTGGCCCACATCTTCCATCACTTTGCACCACTCCTGGTAAGGACACAGATAGATAGGGGAAGAGATAGACCATGCTAGATATGGTGGGCATATGCTCTTGCTAGTGATGGGATGTATAAGAGCTGGTGGCATCACTTGGCAGGATTCTGTATAATTAGAATCCTCAGAGTCCAAAGATGGCACCCTGGGGAGGAAGAGTTGCTTCTTAGAAAGAAGACTGATGTTGGGGCTGGAGAGATGGCTCAGGGGTTAAGATTTTTGCCTTGCAAGCAAAAGGTCCTGAGTTCAGATCCCAGGTCCCACATAAAAATACCAGGTGGAACATGGTGGTGGTCTACAATTCCGGTTTTGGTAGGCAGAGCAAGAAGAAAGTAGAAGCAATCCAGGATGATTCCTGAAGTCACCCTTGTTCCTCCACAGGGACATACAGTGAGTGCCCTCTGATACACACACACACACACACACATACACACACAGAGTAAATAAATAAAATAAAAATATATTTAAAAAAAAAGAAAGAAGACTGATGTTACAAGTTGAGGATACTATATGAACATACGATTGTGGACCAGTAGTCTTTCTTGTCCCTGAGACTCAGAAAAGATTCATCTCTGTGTTGGGGTTACCTGAAGGACTCAAGACTGTGTCTGAGGCCTGATCAGCCCGCGTAAAAAGGGGTTCCCTGAGCAGAGCAGAAGGCCACCCTCACCATCTGCCTTTTGGTATAGCGCAGGGTGTATGTGGTGGAGGCCGTGTTCATGAGCTTCCTGCTGGGCGTCGTGGAGAAGAGCACGCTTGCACAGGCGCAGTCTGTGGTACATCAGATCTTGGATCTCTTGTGGCTCTTCATGGAGGTGAGACTCCTGACTCCCGTCAGGGAGAGTGTAGCGGGGTCTTAGAAAAGGCTTCCAAGTGGCTTCCCTGCCATCCCTCCCCAGGACTATGAGGTACAGGACTGCCTCAAGCAGTTGATGATGTCTCTGCTGCGTCTGTACCGGTTCTCACCCATCGTCCCAGACCTGGGCCTTCAGGTAGGAGCATCTTTCCCTGCCCTGAAGCCCATAGGCTTCACCTGCCCATTCTGAACGCCTCTGCTCCACAGATCCACTACCTGCAGCTTACCATCTCCATCCTGAGGCATGAGAAGTCCCGCAAGTTTCTCCTTAGCAACGTCCTGTATCCTCCTCTTGTTGCCAGGCAGACCTGCCATGCAGTAATGCGTGGGGTCAACATAAGCCAGACAGAGCAGACATGGGGCTCCCAGGAAGACTTTGGAGAACCAGAACCGAGTTCCTAAACCCAGGCCGATGCCCCCCGCCCCAGCTCCAGTCCCTTGGCAGAGCAGACAGGCAGAGGAGGCCGCGGTTGCCATCGCCGCTGTGGGAGGTGTGGGAGGCCCTACAGGCTGCTCTCTTCAACCAGAGCTCTGCATTTTTGCACTTGGACCACGGGGGGTCCTTGCAAAGTCTCTGTAGAAGCAACACTCTGCTTCTCCTTGGCACTCAAGGCGTCTAAGGAGGCTGGGATCATGAGCTAAGACGCTCAGTCTTTTGGATTCTGTGAGGCCGTCACAAAGCTGGAACCTAAGATGGTCCAGCAGGCCATCTCCTTTACCCTTTTCCTTAAAAGACTTCTCACAAACCTGCGAGTATTAGGCTTGGCTTGCTAGCCATAAGTCTTCCGTGAAGCTCACAGCATAGGCAACAGACAGACACCTTTAATGATATCTGTGGCAGGCACATCAGAGTGAACTTCCTAGAGGAGGGTGTGCGTGGATGGGGTGCTTTGGTGACCCAAGCTATGCCTTGACGACTACAGCTTCGACATGCTCCGCTCGGTGGTCTTCTTTTATATCAAGAGCCCTCTTCGTGTGGAGGAGGCTGGCCTTCAGGAGCTCATTCCCACCACCTGGTGGCCACACCGCTCCGGCAGGGAGGTGGGCAGCCTCTAGGAGGGGAAGCAGTACAGTGCGGGCTGGAGTCCCTGAGCCCCTGCCGCAGCCCACGAGGCCCCCAGCCCTGGGCACTGCGGTCCCGGGTGGGTTGTGTCTGAACTAGGCCTGGGTAAGCCTTGCTAGAACGTCTCTCCTCCACCTTCTGCCCCCGGGTAGGGCAGAGAGAGCAAGGAGGCCAAAGAGGAGACGGCGGAGGAGCGGCAGCGCAGACGAGCCTATGAGCGCGGCTGCCAGAGACTCAAGAAGCGCATTGAAGGTCAGCTCCTGCCTCCAGCACCAGGTGGGGTGGGGTGGGAGACGCAAGCGTATGTGCTTTGGGGTGCTTCTCGGCCTGACCCAAAACATCTGTGCTCTCCCGTTTCCGCGTTCCCTACTCCATCCAGGGGTAGAAGAACTGCAGGTCCAGATCCTCAAGCTGCTGTTGGATAACACGGATGACAATGGGGTGAGCCACCCTAAGACCTTTGTGTGGATTCCTGGCTGGGGGGTGCTGCTTTGGTCCCCAGCATCCAGAGAGCAAGGTGTGGCTTGGGCGCCAGGGGGCTCAGGGTAGTTGCAGCATCGAGCCGTGTTGCCCGGGCCCAGCCCTCAGCTCATCCAGACTTGTTTCTCCTCCTTTGAAGGGTGAAGCATCTAGGTACATCTTTCTGACCAAGTTCCGGAAGTTTCTGCAGGAGAATGCCAGTGGCCGGGGCGTAGGTATCCTCCAGGGCAGCTGCTGTGGCTTTTGCTGCTCTGGGAATCGGCCGTGTCAGCCTGTCTCCACCTGCCTCCCCCGCTCTGTTCTCTGCTACCTTTCTCCGGGCAAGGAATGCGTTCACATGAACACATGTTTTCTGCCACATGCCCACAGAACATATCCATGCTCTGCCCCCCTGAATACATGGTCTGCTTCTTACATCGGCTGGTCTCTGCCTTGCGTTTCTATTGGGATGAATACAAGACCTCCCATCCTCGTGCTTCCTTCAGTGAGGGTGAGTGACACCTGTCTGGGAGTCAGCGAGACTGAACAGAACCTTCTTTTGGGGTGATCGGTCCCTGGGCGCTAGTGAGAGCCACATCCATTCTGATTGGGGGCTACACCATAGCGCTGGGTCCTCTCTCTTGAGTGACCGACCAGCTGCCAAAAATGCTCCCCTTCTCCCACGTTGTACAGTTTCATATTAACTTGAAACGGCAAGGAGTAGGAAAGACAGGGCGCACCAAGGCTGGGCTCGGATCTGCCTGGGCTCGTAGATGGTCAAGGCCAGAGGTCTTTTCCAGGCCAGAGCAGGGACAGGGCTGGAGAGAGGGTCCTCTCGCCGAGCTCTCTGCCCACCTGTGTCCTGTCCTCACTCCTTGCAGAGGCTTATGTCCCACCCCAGATCTTCTATAACGGCAAGGTGGACTACTTTGACCTGCAGCGCCTTGGGGGCCTCCTCTCACACCTCCGGAAGACCTTTAGAGGTGAGTGGCGGTGATCAGGCCCGGCTGGGTGGGGCAGTCCACCCTGCCACGCTGTGGATGGCTCGCCTTCATTCGTCCACTAGAGGGGGCCAAAGTCCGTTTGCTCAGCCAGGGAGCGCTTTCCGGCCCAGCTCTCGGATCCTGGGTCCATCCACCTCTCGCATTCCTGTGTGCCCACCCTAGAGGCAGACTGGGAGTACACGCTGAAGTAAGGTCAGGTGTGTTGACTAGGATCCTGGTAAGGTCTACGCTCTCTTCAGCGATGAACACAGCCTACGCCAGCGCAAAGGCTGAGGGAACCATGAACACAAGGACAAGTGCTAGAAACAACCTACTTGGCCTGGAAAGAGCCTGGGAGTAAAATCTGAGGCGGGGGAGGGGGAGTCATAGGAAACGAGATAAATCTGATACTCTTGCAGGCTACACAGCAGTTGTAATCCTTTGGGGCAGCTTCAAAGGCCTGGGCAAGGTTGGGTTCTGTTACAAGACACTCCCTCAGCCGCTGCAGTATGTAGAATGCAATGAAAGGGTTGAAAACAAAGGAATAGCTGTCTGGATGACAAGGGTCTGCATCAGGAAGGTAGGACTCTGACTCTGCCAGGGTTTATGTGGCAGAGTGCCATCAGGGAGAAGGACTGTGGGAAAAGGCTGGGCTGACAGGCGCAGCATAAGATAGTGTGCTGAGGTACCTAGAAGCTGAGCCAGGAACAAGGACTGGGTTGGAAAGATGGTTCTGTCAGCTACAGGGTGGAGTTACCTGAAGTGGGTGTGTGTGAAGTTAGGCAGGAAGAGACCTCAGCAGCCTGCATTCCTCTTGTCAGTGGAGTAGTCAGAGACTGAGGGGAGCCTTGGGGTGCTAGACGTCACAGGACACAGACAGGATGAGATAGGGAGCACCTCCTACTACTCATTGCGGCTAGATGCGCAGTCCCTGGAGTGTGATGGAAGACTGGGTTAGAAGAAGAGGAACAGGAGGAAGCTTAGAGGGAAGTGGTCCCTGCGAGGCCTCCTGCCCAATCCGTCAAGTGTTCTCACTGCCCTGGGTACTCCCACCCGTGGCATTCTTCTGTCACTGGCTCGAGAGTCCTCCTGTCCTGTCCTGCTCCCAGATGACCTTGCTTCCAAAGCCAACATTGTGATCGACCCCTCGGAGCTCCAAGCAGCCACTATGGATGACCTCGATGAAGACGAGGAGCCAGTCTCCACGGTAGCCCAGGTGTGGCAAGCAGGGGTAGTCAGAGGCCTTATTGTTAAATTCTTCCTCTGTCATGTGGGCAGGGGTATCACACAGGGCATCTCCCACCATGTGGCAAGGACCTTCTTACCATGTGGAAACCTGAGCCCTCCCTGCGCATTTCCCCAGCCCGTGGGTCAAGGGAACCCCATTTAGGCCCTGGTCCCAGGAAACTAATTAGGCTTTGACCCACTGTCTCTACTGCAGCGCCCCATGCAGGCTCTGGCCATGGGAGGGGCGCTGCCCCTGCCCCGGCCTGGCTGGCTCAGTTCTCCAACTCTGGGTCGAGCCAACCGCTTTCTCAGCACGGCGGCAGTAACCCTCATGACCCCACGACGGCCTCTGAGCACCTCGGAGAAAGTGAAGGTCCGCACATTAAGCGTGGAGCAGCGGACCCGTGAGGACAGTAGGTGCTGGGAGGGGCTGTTGAGGGACCCTTGTGCTCTACATAAGTCCCCGTTGTTTGCAAAGCCAAAATACACCTTTTACCTCACCACATCCTCCTGTCCCTGCTGCCCTGTGGCCTGGCCATATCCCAAGGGCACAGGAAACACAGGCACATAAAGACATGAGATCAATGCTCCAGAAAGAAGTCCTAGCACCAAGGCTGTCCCTGTACTCCTCGCTCACCGTTCTTCCTGAAATTCCCTCTTTCGACAAGGAAGAGAGGATTCCCTCTGTGAGCTTCGTCCAGCCTGTGCAGGTTTAAAAGAAAACCAGGATTGCCTGGCTCTGATTCTCTCCTTCCCTGATCCCAGTTGAGGGCAGCCACTGGAACGAGGGCCTGCTACTAGGGAGACCTCCTGAAGAGCCTGAACAGCCCCTCACTGAGAACTCGCTTCTGGAGGTGTTGGACGGCGCCATCATGATGTATAACCTCAGCGTCCACCAGCAGCTGGGCAAGGTCTCCCACTGTTGGCCCGTGCACGTGGGGTGAGGGGTGTTCTGCATGGTCGGGTGCCTGCGTGCACGCGTGTTTCCACACTTGCCCCAGAAGCGCCTGCGTGTAACTGCAGCAGGACTGCCCTCTCCCCCCGCTGCCCGGCCCGACCTGGATTATCTTTGTAGGAAGAGGCTGCCCTGGGTCCGAGGTTGGGAATTTGGCAGACTGTGGTCCAGGCTGGGTCTGAAGAAACACAATTGAGGTGCTCAAGGATTACCCTGGATATGTGTTCAATGCTCTAGATGGTGGGCGTATCCGATGATGTCAATGAGTACGCGATGGCTCTGAGAGACACAGAGGACAAGCTCAGCCGGTGCCCCAAGAAGGTAAGACTGGAGCGGCGGGTGGGTTTCGGGCCACAGGGGTGTTGTACAGGGGCAGCTTGCTTACTTGGGAGTTCTCAGGGCAGTCCACAAAGAGATCTCATTCTGGGCTACCCTAGCATTTTTCTTTGTTCCCATCTCCGCCTTGCCTGCACCTCGAAAGGAGAGTGAGGTTGGCTGTGGGGCCTGTGTAACCCAAGCCCCATCAATCAACTGCAGCTTGTGCCAAGGTTCCCTCACCCCCACCCACTAAGTGCTGATATACACCCACTGCCCTCATCAATTATGAATGCACCCTGAGTGCCTATTCAGCCTCCTGCAGAGTCAGCAGGAAGCCAGGCCTGGCTCTCCCAACTCCCTGGAGCCCCTCTGCCACGGCTGCCTGGGCCTCCCGGCAGGCCTTTCCCACCGTCGCCAGAATCCGGGTCTGTCCAGCTGTTGAGGCTCAGCGTGATGCTGAGTCCCTGTTCAGGAGCTTGCTCAGGGCGGACCCTCCTCTCCACGCCCTGTTCAGGAGCTTGCTCAGGGCGGACCCTCCTCTCCACGCCCTGTTCAGGAGCTTGCTCAGGGCAACTACTGGTGACCACCAACAGAAGTTTTGAAAATGCCACCCCCCCTCCTCCTTTACCAGGGCCCCTACTAGGCTTCCTGGGGAGGGATAGGCACGGGGCCGCGTCCTGATTGTCCTTTCTCCCTTGTGCTGCAGAGGAAGGACATCCTTGCAGAGTTGACCAAGAGCCAGAAAGTGTTCTCGGATAAGCTAGACCACCTGAGCCGCCGGCTTGCCTGGGTCCATGCTACTGTCTACTCACAGGTAAGTGACGATGGGCCTGTCTAGAGCAGCCTGTTCTTGCCTACGAGCTGGGCCAAGGCTGCACCAGGATGCTTGATGGCTCCTGTTTTCTTGGGTCCTTCCTCATCCTCAGCCATTTGTGTCTCTTGTGCCTGTAAACCTAAGCATTTAGTGGGTGGGGGTGAAGGAACTTTGTCATTTCTGGACCTCCTCAGTAGGCCTCCAGCTCATGACTCTTTCCTTCAGGGTGGAGCATTGTCTCTTATTCCAACCCCTTCCCCCAGACCTTGACTCTTCCATTTCTCCCAACACATCTGTGGTCTCTTCCAATTAGTTTCCTTTACCTGTCCTTTCCGACAGCTTCTTCCCACCGGTGGCGCTCTGGGGTTGTCCCGAGGCCGTGGAGGGAGGTACATCCCTCCCCAGAACTCAGCAAGCAAGGCTACTGGCATCGTCATCTCCACGCTCATCTCTTCTGGCATTTCTCCCGTGGCCTCTTCCACAAACCTAAACCGTTTACCTCTTACCTATCCTTTTCCCTTCTGCTGCCACAGCTGGCCTCCTCTCCAGGCCAGCAGATGGGTCAGGGAGCTTCCTTTCCTTCCCCCACTGGGATTTCACCTGCCTAGGTAGTCCAGCTACCCCCACCCATACCATCATCTCAGGACTCCGGTCTCCCTCCTCCTTTTTTGTACATTCTCTTTCCTTTTAAGAGTTTTGTACTTTTAACCCTGTGTCGTGTCTACATTTCTGACCCACTTTGAGTTGGTTTTTACATATAGCATAAAACAAGGTCAGTTTCTTTCTTTTACACATATGTGGCTATCCAGTACTGTTAGGGCCATTAGTTGAAAAGACCTGTTTTTTAACTATTGATCCCTTGTCGCAAATCAGTTGTCGCAAATCAGTTGTCCTACAGAAAAGGATTATTACTCTTGCTCTGTTCTCTTGCTCTGTTCCATTGGTGTATATCAGTAACATAATTTTTTGATTACTATAGCTTCAAAATCAGGAAGTGGGATCAACTTTGTTCTTTTTCTAGAGCATTTTGTCTACTTGAGGTCCTTTGAAGTTTCATAGGAATTTCTGGATGTCTTTTTCTATTTCTTCCCAAAACAGTTTAATCAGTATATTCCTTCTGGCAATTCAGTTAACAGTCGATAGACACAGATGGTTCCAATCATTTGGATCTTTTCATTTCTTTCAACAACATGTTTTCATTACAGCTTCAAGTTTTTTGCCTCCTTGGTTGTTTATTCCTAAGTATTTACATTTCTTACTGTTGCTAAATGAATACAGATCCCAAACAACTTAAGGGAATAAGGAGTTTATTCTTGGTTTACATTTTCTGATTACATTCCATTATGGCGGCAGGAGAATTTATATTAATATCAGGAGCCAATGTTGCCCTTGTAGACTGAACTGTTGTCTGCAAGGACTTGATCGCTCCTCCTTAGGCCACCGCCCAATGCTTTTTGTAATCAGGTCTCAGTTTTAATGTATGTCACTGTGCTGGGGAAGCCGCCTTGACTTACCTTCTGGTAAACAGCCCAGCAATGCTCTGTGTTTCCTGCAGGAAAAAATGCTGGACATCTATTGGCTGCTGCGCGTCTGCCTGCGGACCATTGAGCATGGGGACCGCACAGGATCTCTCTTTGCCTTTATGCCTGAATTCTACCTGAGCGTGGCCATCAACAGCTACAGTGCTCTTAAGAATTATTTTGGCCCTGTGCACAGCATGGAAGAGCTTCCAGGTGACGGGGCCACACAAGCAGGAAGGGGGCAGACAGAAAAGACCTTCAGAATAAAGTTTATGCGCCCCGAGTCACAACCCAAGCACACACTGGCACCCACAACCGTAGAAGCATCAGGAGTCCCCAGGTGCAGGGAGGGGAGCTGATAGGTGAGAACCCAGTTGTCTTTTCTTTCCTTGATGAAAGCTGTCGTGGCCCCTCAGCCAGCTTGGCCCCTCGCCCTGTCGCCCAGCGTTGGTTACAGCACGTGGCAGTGAGATAAGGACATGACTTGTCTTTGTGGTCATAGTAGGCAATGAGCCCCTGCTGGGCACACGGGAGCCTTGACTTCTGGGGGGCAGTGTCCAGGCCAAGCCTGGCAGTCCCCGGCCTACTTCACTCCTACAAACAGCTGCAAAACCCAAGGGGCTTTTTTACTGCTGACTTATCAAGGGTGTGCAAGACGACACAGAACACGGGTCAGGGCTCTTGCCAGGGTCTGCCCACCTTGCACAGTAAATCTGTGCCTTTCCCTAATCACCAGTACATATAACCTTATCCAGTGTCCCAGATGCCAACATGGGTCCAGACTGACCCTTGTTGCCAGCTCGGGAGCCCGTTACCCGTTCTGACAAGGGACGTGCCTGCCTCTGGAACCCCTACTTAGGGTCAGTAGTCTTCATCACTGTCTTTGCAGGATATGAAGAGACCCTGACTCGCCTGGCTGCCATCCTGGCTAAACACTTTGCTGACACGCGCATCGTAGGCACCGGTGAGGAACCCTTCAGCGGGCCCAGAGCTCTAGGAATGGAATGGCGTATCTGGAGGCTGGACTTTGTTCCCCCATGACTATGTGTTTGAGGTGCATGTATGTTCGTGCGAGTGTATACATACCCATGTGGATATATATACCAAACCAAACCAAAGCTGGTTTGTTGTCTTCTTTAGTTGCTTTCTATATTTGTTATTAAGGCAGGATTGAATATAAAACCTGTTGATTGCGTAGTTACCTAATAAGCTTGCCCTGAGGATCCCTTGTCTGTGCCTCTGAAGAAAGGACTGCAGGTTTTACCTGGTTTCTGGGTATTCAAACTCCAGTCCTCTCACACGGCAAACACTTTCTCTCCTGAGGCGTCCTCTGGTGGCTGTTTTCTATGTAAATTCCCCACAGTCATGTGGGCCTGAGACTTGGGCCCCGGCCCGTGCCGGAAGCCTACTGAGTTTTCGCTGTCCTCACAGACATTCGAGACTCACTGATGCAGGCCCTGGCCAGCTATGTGTGCTACCCACACTCCTTGCGGGCTGTGGAGAGGATCCCTGAGGAACAGTGAGTAGAAGCTCGGGGGGAGCACACGTCCTGCTCTGTAGAGCATCGTGCCCAGCCTCACCCTGCTCCTGCCACCCTCACCCTCACAGGCGTATAGCCATGGTGAAGAACCTTCTAGCACCCTATGAACAACGGCCCTGGGCCCAGACCAACTGGATCCTGGTGCGGCTCTGGAGGGTAAGGTGGACCTGAGGGGAGTGGTCAAGGCCAGCTGGGGGGAAGGTTCCCATGACCCCCAATTCATGCCGCTCCTACTCCCCAGGGCTGTGGGTTCGGGTACCGCTATACACGGCTGCCACATCTGCTGAAAACCAAACCGGAGGATGCCAGTTTGCCCAGCCTCCAGAGTGAGTGTACAGATGTTGACAGCAGCCCTGCAGGGACACGCCGGTGACCCTGCTCGCCACTCCTGGATCTTGGAAACTCGGCTGCCCTCCCCGCCCTGCCGTGGACCCTATTCCCCGGCTCCCAATTCCCTGCTTGTTTCCTAGGATTTCTGTTATTCCTGCTGCTTCCCAGCCTAATGACCACCCGCTCTTGCTGTCTTTGGGGCTGTCATTCTGGAGGGCTTACAGTTAAAAGTGACCCGCCCTGCCCCGGCACTCTGTTCTCCTTCTCCTTTGTTTCTGGTGCCAGATCCAGGACTCAGCTTGGGTCTTTAGACCCCTGACTCAAGAGGAACATGGGCTAGGAGCTAGCCAGGGCCAAGAGGATTCCCAGGCCTTCCGAGAATAAGTCACATTTGGCTCTGTTGTCTCTTGTGCCTAACAAAGTTTTGTGAACTCAAGGTCCTTCACTTGGTCCTGGCCAAGACCTTGGGCTCTGTGACCTGACGGCTCTCCCCAGTCTGCTCACCTTGCCCAGCAGTGTTTCTGCCTTTGAAGGCAGTGTTTTGGTTTCAGGACTCCCCAGAGATGTCAGATGCCTTGTGCAAAGTTATACAGAAAGTCCTTGCCAAATGCCTGATCCTTCCTATAGGGTGGAACTGAGCTGCAAGTAGACAGAGGCAGAGGGGGCCAGTGGGGCCAGATACCTTCCTGTGGCTGCAGGAACTATTGATTTGCATCGGACGGGCGGGGAGGTCGGGCCAGCTGCGGCTGAGAGCTCTGGTTACTGCTGCCCTTCCAGCCCATATTTGGCGCCCACCACCTGGGCCATATGCCAAGGCCAGACCAAGGGCAGCAGAGGACAGCAGGGCTCAGTCTGGGTTCTTGGAGAAGCTGGCCTTGATACTAGGGGGAGAGGTCTAAGTTGCCTTACCTACGTCTGACAAGCACGTGATTAAGAATTTGCTGAGCTATAGTTGTGTGGTTGCTCTTGCCCTGTAGAAGTGGGGCTAGGAGTGGTAGCACTTTCACTTCTGGCTTGAAGAGCAGAGGGTGGGGACAGACTGGTCTTAATCACTAGGCAGTACTGTACCCTGTTCCTCTGTCTTCATGGTCCTTGTCTAAGCGCTCCCGGGGAGCAGCACTTCTGTCCTTAGACCAGTGGTTCAGTGGATGGAGACGGCCAGCGGAGTCACTGCCTGGGAGTCCCTGATAATGCCGCCGCCTTCCTCTGCCCTCAGAGCCCTGCCCCTCCACCCTGCTGCAGCAGCACATGGCAGACCTGCTGCGGCAGGGCCCTGATGTCGCACCCAGCTTCCTCAACAGTGTCCTCAACCAACTGAACTGGGCTTTCTCAGAGTTCATCGGCATGATCCAGGAGGTGGGCTATGCTGGGACCGTGGGTGGTGGGGGCAGGAGTGGGGGTAGACCTCTGACTGCTACCTGCCCACCTATTGGTGGCTCAGATTCAGCAGGCTGCTGAACGCCTGGAACGAAATTTTGTGGACAGCCGGCAGCTTAAGGTGTGCGCCACCTGCTTTGACCTCTCGGTCAGCCTGCTGCGCGTTTTAGAAATGACCATCACACTGGTGCCTGAAATTTTCCTCGACTGGTCCCGGCCTACCTCTGAGATGCTACTGCGGCGTCTGGCACAGGTGTGTCTATCTAGGCAAGGTGGGCAGGACGCTGGGATAACTCCAGTGGTGAGCTTGCCCATCCACCAATAGGCTCCTGCTCTCACAGCTGCTGAACCAGGTGCTGAACCGAGTGACAGCTGAGAGGAACCTGTTTGACCGTGTGGTTTCCCTCCGGCTGCCTGGTAAGAATATAAACGCCCCACAGCCCACATATCCAGGCCACATCCTGCGTCCAGCAGTTCTGCATCAGGACAGCCAGGCTGGGCGGCCCTAGCTTTCCTTATGTTCCTTTACGCAGGATGGTGGCGGGAGGGTCAGCACTGTTAGCCAGGCCCGCAGCTCCTGACCAGGAACACGTGGGTGGTTCACTTTCCTTCCCTCCCTTAGGCCTGGAGAGTGTGGACCACTATCCCATCCTGGTAGCAGTGACGGGCATCTTGGTACGGCTTCTGGTGCATGGTCCAGCCTCAGAGTGAGTGTTGTGAAGTGTTGACCCCATGGGAGCTGGGTCTGCCCTTTGAGGGGGTGCTGGCCTCAAATGACAACAGGGCCTCATTGTTCCTCAGTTTCTTCATCTCAGAAATGGACCTTAATGTTCAGTTTTGAGGAAGAGGGAAAATGGTAAGGTGTGAACCACTTAAACAGGTGGCAGTGGCAGCTGCTCTGGCTAGGTAAGAGGAGAGTCATAGTTGTGACCCTGCCTCTGGTACAGGCATGAAAACACAACCTGGATGAACCTAGCATCCCGTGACAGCCAGGGCAATCTTGTTGGATCAAGAGCCAACCAAGCACACAATGCCACTGTGTCTGCAAAGGCCCAACAGTGAGCATGTACTGCCTTTTATTACAAAATTCCTTAATAGCACGGTCTAGGACAGCCACTGGGACCCAGCTCATTCTCACCTGAGGGGCTCCCAGATCCCCTTCCTTGCCTGCCTGCAGCATGTGAAGTCAGCATATTGCTTCGGCCATTTTAGGCTGAGATGAGTGCTGCCCGTCTCTAGAGGTTTCTGCCCTCCAGGGACACAAGATTCCTGCTGGGTGTGAACCAGGGATGCTCTGCCTTCCACAGGAGAGCAGGACTACTTTAGCTGAGGCTCAAAACAGGCCCCCAAGGAATGGGGTGCCTACCTAATGCCTGTCCACCAGACTCCGTGGGAGTTGAAAAGCTTTCAGGAGGCTAGATGAGGACAGACAGGGGTCCTGTTTCAGCTGTAGTGGAGGCCAGACCATCTTCCAAGCCCTCTTCCCTGCTGTGCATCACCAGCTTCCTGGCAGGAGGGGGAAGGTAGTATGTAACGCTTTTATACGGCACCCTGACTTCTGTGTTAGCTCTCCAAGGGTGGCCCCAGGCTTCTAAGGCGAAGACTTCTCTTACCAGATGGACTTTGGTCCCCCAACTCGCATGGGACATTTAGGTACTAAGTGGTCCTAGAGAAAGCAGACACTAACTAGCAGGCCCTGCTATAGTGTGGGGCCTGGGGATTCTGTGCTAGGTAGTAAGGAGGCAAGCTGGAGGTCTCAGCCCCTCTGCAAGAAAGTAGGACCGTTAAGGATCAGGTCAGGACCCGCATGCAGTTTTCTGGGCTGTAGCAGGAGGGCCTGGCCTGGGTGTAGACTCCAGAAAACCTAGGTCATTATGAGACCCTCTGAGCCGGTGGAGCTGGCTGACTCAGATCCAGCCTTGAACTGCAGACCCACAGGGTTGCAGAGATCAAAGTCCTCAGCCACTGCCAGCTGCACGCGGCCGTTCAGCCCTCTTCGGCCCGGCTCCAAGAAGACCACATGCTTGTGGACGCTGGCTTTGCGGCTAGGTGCATCTGGCGGCGGCGTGCTGAGCACTGAGGACTGTGCGCTCAGTTCCTGGAGTGGACTGGGCGCTCGGGGCCAGCGGTGGCCGCGGCAGGCCCGGCGGCAGCAGCGGCAGCAGCCACGGCAGGGTGGTGCGAACAAGTAAAGCAGCACCAGCACCAGGCCCACGACACAGCCCAGCAGTGTGGTGAAGCCCGTGTTGAAAGCTTCCGGCTCCGGGCGAGAGATGTTCACGCTCACGTTGTACTCGAGCGTCTGGTTGTGGTGCAGGAGGGGCCCCGTCGCCAGACACACAAAGATGCCCGCGTGCTGCTGCTGCACTTGACCTATGGCTAAGCTGCCGTCGGCCAGCACAGCGATGCTACCGTCTTGCGATCCCGGTGCCACGAGAAGCTCATTCTGCGGTGAAACCCAGGCAACTCGCAGGGCAGGGGCACTGGTGTTGCAGTAGATCCTCAGGGACCGACCCACCTGTGTGTGCAGCTGCTCCTCTGGCCGCTCTAGGCCCGGAGCTGCAGAAGCTGAGCAGTTCTCAAAGATCCGGCTATGCTCAAAGAAGCGCACGCGAGATTCTGCTACCTTAAAGGCCAAGCATGTATATTCACGTGCAAAGTCACACACCGCGCTCAGGCCCCGCTGGTGCCAACGCTGCAGCAGGTGGTAGAGGCGACAGTCACAGGGCAGCGGGTTGTTGTGCAAGTAGAGACCGTTCTTGAGGAAAGCAGGCAGCAAGGCTAACTCGGGGACGGAGATGTGTCCCAGCCGGTTGGAAGACAGGTCTAGAGTGCGAAGGTGAGTTGCACTGAGACCATGCAGGTGGTTGAAAGAGAAGAAGGTGAGTTCATTGTAGCCAAGGTAGAGGTGGGTGAGCACGCTCACGCTGTGGAAGGCATCCAGGTCCAAGTGCACCAAGTGGTTATTGAATAGAAGCAGCCTCTCCAGTTCCCCCAACCCATCAAGGTCGTGGTAATGGAGTACCCGTAACAAGTTAGAGGACAGGTCAAGTATCCTCAGGCTGCTAGCATTGATAAAAGCACCCCGCCCCAGTGTGCGCAGCTTGTTGTGGCTTAGGTGCAGGACGCGCAGCCGGTGGAGAGGCACTAACCAGCTGGGGCGCAGACGCTGGAGAGCGTTGTGGCTCAGGTCAAGATCCACAGTGGTGGCGGGTAAAGCCGCCGGCACATTCTGCAACCCCAGGCCAGCACAGCTCAGCACATCGGCCGCACAGATGCACTTATTGGGGCAGTTATGGGGAGCAGGAGAGAGAAAGTCCTCTGGATCTGAGGTGCCTAGCCTGACACCCAGCATGCATAAGGCACCCAGCAGAACCAGCCAGGCCATAAGTGCGTCCTGGGAAGCTAGGACAGCTCCGTGCAGGTCCCAGGGTCGGACTCACCCACAGTGCAGGCTTGATGGCACCCGGTGATCCACACAACGAGGGCAACACCACTTGCTCTCTTGGTTCTGGGTTGTGAGGTGCAGCTGTGCCGCCTTCCCCGGGCGAGCTTTCTCAGCTTTCCTGGTCGCCTCCTAAGTACTCCCGGAGAGGGACTCGGGGCAGGGATCCAGGCTCCCATTGGTTCTTGCTGTGAGGGGCGGGGCGCCAGCACTCAAGGATCCTATGTGGCCACCAGAGGGCCCTAAATGTCTGTCTGTCCTTGGCTCAAATCTGGCAAGAACACATAATGCTGCTAATGTGAAATCCTTCTGAAAGATTAATGTATTTTGGAGTAGGTGACATTTCCATCCTATGGTGACTTCTCTTTAAATTGGTGTTTAAGACTGTGTGGGACCCAGGGTTGTTGTGGCTTAGGTGCAGGACGCGCAGCCGGTGGAGAGGCACTAACCAGCTGGGGCGCAGGCGCTGGAGAGCATTGTGACATCAAACAGCAGGAAGATGGTTATCCTGGCCAGTTAACTTCCAAATACTCATGTCCTTCCTCTACCCAGGACAGAGAGAGCCACATCAGTGCTCCTGGCTGACCCCTGCTTCCAGCTCCGTTCCATATGTTATCTCCTGGGGCAACCGGAGCCCCCAGCACCTGGCACTGTTCTGTCCACTCCAGATCGGAAACGCTTCTCCTTACAGAGCTGTAAGTGGGCCAGGGGTGGGTCAGGGAAAAGATTCAGATCCCCTGAGCTCAGGATCCTGATAACAATCAGTTCCTAAGCTGGGAGTTTTAGAGGTACTGGGTTCTAGGGGCACAAGGGGCCTTCCTTACACCACCTACTATTAACACAGATACTGACTATATTAGTGCTGAGGAGCTGGCCCAGGTGGAACAGGTGTTGGCCCACCTAACCGCTGCATCTGCCCAGGCAGCAGCTGCATCCCTGGTGAGTGGGACCACAGCACACGAGTCTGAGCCATCTGAATGTATTTGTGCACACCAGGATAGGTAAGGTATCCAGCCCAAACCCACTCTTCACTCTTCTAGCCCACCAGTGAGGAGGATCTCTGTCCAATCTGCTATGCCCACCCCATCTCTGCAGTGTTCCAGCCGTGTGGCCACAAGTCCTGCAAGTAAGTGGGTCCGATGGGCTCGGGGCGGGAAGTAGCGATACAGGGCAGCGCTCACCCCTGCCTTGTTGTAGAGCCTGCATCAACCAGCACCTGATGAACAACAAGGACTGTTTCTTCTGCAAAGCCACCATCGTGTCGGTGGAGGACTGGGACAAGGCAGCCACTGCAAGCTCCACGTCCTCAGCTGCCTAGTCGGCCCAATGTACACAGCTTGCCCCACCCTGGAACCGTCACCCTCATACCCAGACCCCGGCATTGTGCATGCCGTTGGCCCCGTTTTCCCAATCACCCCACACCCTTGCACTTTCATCCATTCTTGCCTGTGTCTGTAGTCTCATTGGTGGGAACCCAACCATGGCTCTAACAGTGCCTGAACTTGACTTCCGGTCCAGGCTACAATGAGCATTAAATTATTATTCTGTATGGCCCTGGCCCTTCTGGGAGTGGAGTTTGTGGGGTGTTCCCAGCAGTGATCCTGCTAGTTTATGTCCCCATGACAAAGCGGGTGTCCAAATACTTCAGCTTCATCCAGTTGTCCCCAGACGAATGGCCTCAGGTCCAGGGTCTTCTAATATTCAGTGTCAATCCTACCCCTGCTGATAGCGATGTGGGGGGCTCTGCCAGCCCCACATATCCTCTCTTACATAATGATGCGAGGCTCTGGCACTGATTCACCAATAGACTTGTGGGGCAGCACACTGGCTCCATTGAGGTAGAGCTCATCATTAACTATGACATCCTCACCCAGCACAGTTACATTCTCCATGCGCACCTGGGGAGGGAGGTAGACAGACTGTTAGAAAGGCAGACATTCCCTGTTCCTGGCCCCACCTGGCCCAGTCCACAGTAAGCTTACCCACTGGCCCACACGGCAGCGCCAACCCACGATGCAGGACTCAAGCCAGGAATGGGAGCGGATATGGGCATCTCGCAACACTGTACACCGCCGGATACACACACCATCCTCTACCACCACACCAGGACCCAGGCTGACATTGGGTCCAATGCTGCAGTTCTGGCCAATACGTGCACTTGGGTCCTGGGAGTGATGGGCAAAGTAAGAGTGGGACATTGGTCTCTCAGGTCTCAAGGGATTAAGAATCAGCTGGACAAGGGCCTCACCACAAGCACATTGCCCACAATGCCTGGGCCCGAGCACAGTCGCTCCGGCTGTTTCTGCCTCAGCGACTGCAGGAAGAGGCACATGCCGGTGAGGAAATCCTTGGGCTGTCCAATGTCCATCCAGAAGCCTGTAGGGAGGGGAACACATCAGCGGCTCAGCCCAGCCAAAGACACCCCCCCACCTCCCGCATCCCGGCCTCCCTGACTTACCTTGCAGTTCCATGGCGTACAGCTGCCCCTCCTTGGCCATGACTGGGAAGATCTCCTTCTCAATAGACGTAGGCTGCAGCTGTGGAAGTGGGCAGCAGTGAGCAGGTCACGACAGCAGAGGTCTGCAGAAGCCCAGCTCACTCGGCAGTTGTCTCCTACATACCTGGATGCGCCGCAGCACGGATGGGTTCAAGATGTACATGCCTGCAGTTGATCTTATTAGACACGAATACCTGTGGCTTCTCAACAAAACGGTGAATGCGACCTGTGTCTGCTTCGCATACCACTACACCATACTTGGAAGGTTCCTCCACCTTGGTTACCTGAGTATGAGGAGGGGGGAGACCTTAGATGTAGTCCAGTGTTCCTCAGCCTGCACACACACTGCACCCATTAATAACGTAAGACGACAGTCTAAGGACATGGACGGGAGGGTGTCAGAGAAGGACCCGAGGCTTACCAGGATGGAGCCCTCCTGACCGTGGTGCCGATGGAACTGCATCATGGCTTGGAAGGGGAAATCACAAATCACGTCGCTGTTGAGGACGAAGAAAGGGTCCGCAGTCTCAGAGAGCAGGTCTCGGGCCAGAGCCAGAGGCCCAGCTGGAGAAAAAAGAGGAACCACTTCCTGGTTAGGAGTCTGTTTCACTTTGAGTCCAGGTGTGGCTGCCCCCATCCGAGTGGGGTCATACCCCTTTCCTGGCTCTAAAGTCTGCCCAAGGAGTCTGTCTGTCTCCACTGACCTGTTCCCAAAGGTTCCTCTTCATGGGACATGGAGATTCGGATTCCTAGCTGGAAGAGAGAAGGGTCCCGATCAGGTTTTCCTTCTAGAATGGGAACTGCCACGAAGAGACCAAAGAAAGGACGGAATCCATGCCTCACCCTCTGCTCCTGTGCCTTCATTTCCTTTTCCAGTATTTGTGACATGTAGCTCACAGCCAGGATCACGTGGTCCACGCCTGCCTGTCGGAGGGAACAAGGTAGGCCGACAGATGGGCTCATCGAAAGGAACGGCCACCTCGGGCCTCCAGTCGCTTATCCGACTCTCTTCCCGCCAGATCGGACGCAGGGCCTTACCGTGGCAAGCGCTTCCACTTGGTGCAGCAAGATGGGCTTATTGCAGAAGTCCACCAGCGGCTTCGGGGTGCTCAGCGTCAGTGGCCGCAGCCGTGTCCCATAGCCCCCCACCAAGATCAGTGCCTTCATCACGCCTGGCACGGAAGGGTGTCCGCAGCTCCGAGGTCCCTGCTGCCCGTCTGACCGACCCCCGACGCGCGCCTACGCCGCCGCTTCCCGCCCCGCGCCTTTCGCCAGCCAGACTGACCCACTCCGGCTCCAGCTCGTCCGCGGCCGCACGCTCCGCGGTAGAGGGGCAGCTGGAGCCGGGACGCGGCGTCGGTGGGGCGGGCGGGCCCGGAACTCCTGCCGGCGCGGCCGTGACGTCGGCCGGCCGAGAGGGCCAATCGGCCGCCGTCTACGTGGCACGGCCGCCGCCAACAAAATTCTGGGCGCGGTGCGGCGGAAGACGTAGCCAATGAGCGCCCCGAAGCGCCGGGCTGCCATGGGGACCGGGACACCGGCGGGTCAGACGCCCATTGGCGGATCCGAAGGCGGAACTGGCGCCAAGGATGACGCTCCTGCCGGATGCGAGCACAGTCCGCGGCCGGCTCCCCGGGCGCCGCCCCCGCAGCTCTGCGCCCCCCACGGACGTGCGAGACCGCCGGGCCCGCCAGGCCGCCGCGGAGTGTTCACAGAGACGCAGACCAACTTCAGTTTCTAGAAGCTTTATTTTGACATATACGACCTGACACAAGCGGGCGGGATGCGCAGAGTACAGAAAGGGGCCGGCCTGGGCCAGGCACCGCCTCCGCCACACACAAGACCCGGAAAATGTAACTGCCCGAAGTGACCGCAGCAACTGTGGAATCCGGGCGCAGGCCTTGGGATGTGGGGGCACAGGCATAGCTTCCAGGAAAGAGGAATTCGAAGTTTTACATTTCCGTCCAGGAAGCGAAGTGACCAGGTCCTTCCCGGTGTGTTTTCCTCGTTAAAAATGTATTTTTTTAAATGGGCACACACATAACCAAATTGTACAGCTGAAATTCAAAGCAATCTGCATCTAGGAAACGTGCACATGGCCACGTGTGAGCGTGTTGAGCAGCTGATACTGAACTAGCCCAGGCCCCTCATCCCTAGGTGAGAATCACCACGCCCACTTGCACAGGCCCAGAGAGGGGTGGGGTCCCTGTCACGTTGCAACGCTGGTCCCCTTCCTCTTTGAGCACCTCGTACCACCCCGCTACCGCCTGTCTTCCTGGGGGCTGGTGTGAGAGGGGTGACCTGAACTCCCCGACCCCTGATCCCAAGTTGCACTTTGGTCCCTTTTCGCAGCTAGGAAGGCAGGGCCCACCTGGGACAGGGCTCTAACCTGGGGCAGGCAGAAGAATGGTGGCAGAAATGTGCGCACGACAGCCATCACCCACCAGAGAAGAGGGTTGGGCCTCCAGGTATCAAAGTGCTGAGAGTTGGGTCCCTGCCCTGGGGAGAAGCAGCAAATCCCAGCCCTTCCACTCCGAAGTGGCAGAACTCGGCAGTTTAAGTAGGAACAGCATCCCTTGCTACAGGCAGCAGCAGAATGGGGCAGCATCCACTCCCAGAATCTGGAAGGGGGGGGTTGTCACGGAGGATAATCCCCAGGTCCCTCCAGTGACCCAAACCAATTGTCTCATCTCATCCTCATCTATCCTGCCAGGGAAGACCATCTACAGTAACAAAGCCTGACTGCCCCCCATGGCTGAAGTCATACCAGAAGCAGCCAAGTGTGCCTCCCGGCCCCAGAGAAAACCTGCCCACCACAGACACCAGGATCAGAAGACCAAAACTGGAATCCATCAAGAAACCCATTTCAGAGACTGTGTCTCTTTAAGAGCTGGAAAATTACACTATTAGTTACCAATGTCTCTCAGACAAAGGCTGGCAGCATATCTACTCATGTCAAAATAGCCATGTCGAATGTAATGACAGTGGCCAGAGACTTGGAGGGTATTAACCTTGGCAATGGCTGAATGTAGTTGAAACCTGTTGAACGCCTGTATTTATAGGTAACAGGTCTCTGCCATCAAAAAGGCTGGTAGCAAATAACTAAAACAAATGGTCAGGGTCACCGCTTGAGCCTTCAACTACCCCAGTCAGTGTTGAAGGCCGCACCCCAAGCCCCCAAGAAGGCTGCTGGGCCCACAGGACGCCACCACCTACAATTTATTCTACCACCAGGTTTAGAAAATGGCAGCGCCTGCTAAGAAAGAGCACTAGGGACGGAAGCTCACCTCAGAAATGGGAGAGAGAATATTTTTGCTGAGGAAAAGCATGAAGGCAACCAATATATACTAATGAGCAAGGCTACACCCCAGGAGAAGGCTCCCCACAAATGTGTGGACAACACAGACGCCAGGACTACTCAGACAAAGCTCTCATTACAGAATCTGGCACCTGTACCAGGCCCAACGGCCCTGAAAGCAGCCAAGCTGAAAGTTCTCCCTCCAAGCTCAGCGTCTGAAATGCCTCACTGTGGCTACAACCTTGAGCTTGGCTGGAGAAATACAAGACCCTGAGCGGACCACAGCCCTGGAGCCCTGGGAGCAGCAGCCCAACCACAGGCAGCCCAGCTGCCGAAGTACATGAGGGGTCGCTTACCCAAAGCCAGAGAACTGCAAATACTGTCTGGACTAGAGCCCTCCAGAGGCCCGAGGCCTACTGGGACACCGAAATCTTTTAGCCAACAGAGCTATTCCCCCAAGGGCAGTGGGGCAGGAGGGGGTGTGGCCTCCTTAGACTCTTGGTGAAAGGCTGGCTTCGAGGCGTGGACAGAGCAGGTTCATGGGTAAATGAGTGCCTGGAGAACCAACCCAGAGCCTACCCCTCTGCCATGAGTTGGCCTCAGTTCGGCTTCATGAATCTAGCCCCACGCCATAAACAGACCCAACAAGAGTGGGTCCATCTCTGTGGTTAGCCCCGTGGTGTCCTGAGGACACTGCTCAAGAGCTGACACCTACAGCACAAAACCGAAAAGCTCACAAGACATGGGCATCCAGCCCTTTCCATTTCTGAGCAACAAAGGATGAGCAGACATGGAGGGCCCTGTGCCAGCCTAGGGCTTCACCTCATAACCACTAGGGCCCTGGAACCAGGCAAGAGAAACCAAAGTCCAAGGGTCTCATCACGTCTCTGCTGCCAAGCCCCCCAGGGCCATCCTTCCTTCCTGAGTCAGCTGGACACAGCAGTCAGAGCCATGGAGCTGAGGAGCCTGGCTGAGGACGAAGGTTCTGTCCTCCTCTACTTTATATATATGGATTCCAGGCTACAGCTAAAAACATTTCTTTTAGTTTACACCAAAGAGAAATATAACCCTTTAAAAGTCTGTGTGTCCTCACGGCAAGTTCAGAGCCATGGTCCCTGCCTGTGGGTGGAGAGGAAAGGGGTCTTGGAGGCCCACAAACTGGGCCTACTGGTTCTCTTCCCGCATCTGTTCCATGATGCTGATGAGATTCTCCAAGCCAAACACATAGCCTCTGTCCGGCCCATCGTGCACAGTAGGGTCATCCCGGAAGCCCTTGAATGTGCTGTGCGCAAAGTCAATCATGCGGACATCCACCTTGGGTGAAGAGGAAGGGCCAGCCTCGGGGTTGGTGCTGCTAGGGCTGGTGCTGGGGCTACAGGGTGGCGCTACCTCAGGGAGCCCCACGTCCAGGTGCTTGAGACGTAGCTCGGATCGACACTCCTTGCCGTCATAAATGACAAGCAGAGAACTGGAGTAGAAACGGTAGGAAGCCTGCCGCTCCAGCACAGCTTTGAGGCCCCGCAGTTTGCTCAGGATAGGCTCAAAGAGGTCACGTCGCAGGTCCAGGCCATTGTGCAGGTACTGATAGAGGGCGTTGCGGAAGCCTTCGATGGAGAGGCCACGGCCATAGTACTTGTTCCTGCAGAGGTAATGGCCTGTGTCCAGCTGGTATACCTGAAACCCCAGGAGACAGACAGGGTGAGCACCAGGGAGCTCTGATGACCACAAAGCGCCCCCAGCAAGAACTGTCAGGAAGGCACCCTGACTTTCAGCTCCTCAGCTCTTCCTTCTGGAACAGGGAGGCCACATTCACCCCTGGTTTTCCTGGAGCTGTGACGCCTATAGAAGCCTTCCTCCAAACTGTCCTGGGGCACGGCTGGACTATGGCTAGAACATACCACTAGTCTTTCTTGCCCCAGTGCCAAGACAACAGGCTCTCTCAATGACCCTACGCACGGAGGTCAATCAAGGTCAAGAGGTGAGGATAGTAGGGCTCCATGAACCCATTAACAAGGACATGCTCGGCACCTTTGGGTGACTCACCCTTTCAGAGAAGATTCTGGAACGGTGCAGCCAGGAGGACACTTGGCACGAGTGGCAAGCAGGTATGGAACAAATTAAAAGCACGCACCAGCACCTGGACTCTCACCAGTGTGACTCACCTGCATGCCACAGACCCGAACCCCCAGTGTAGCAGATGTGCTTTGCTCGCACTTCTTCATCTGGCGGGCGGCCTTCTCAGCCGATGCATCGTCCCCATGCTGCCGGGTCCCCATCTTCAAGTCAAGTACGCAGGGGTACTTGAAGTGGTGTACGACATTCTCAAGCAGAAGGAATTCTGGGCCACAGTCAAGAAGAATGATAACCCACCCAGGAAAGTACAACTAAGATTTCCTTTAATAGGGGACATTCTGGTCCACTGTGAGGTATATTTATCTCACAAACTCTGAAATGGGAATTACGTATCTCTGGTTTTAACAAACCTTGTGGTAAAATATGTATCACATAAAATCTTTCCAAAATCTTAAGCTGGATGTGGTAGCCCACATCCTTCATACTAGCACCTGGACCTGAGAAGGGTTATTTCCATGAGCTCAAGGCCAATCCTGCGCCACAAAGTGAGTTCCAGGTCAGCCTAGGCTCGAGTGAGATCCTTTCTAAAAAATAAATGAATAAAACAAAATTCCCATTTCCATTCTGAAATATACCACTTAGTATCATTAGGTAGATTCACAACCCCTTGCAGCCATCACCAACATCTACCTCCAAAACTTTTCAGCTCCCCAAACTGAGTCTACCAAAAACTAGCTCTCATTTCTTCTCTCCCTACTCCCCGGAGAATCTCTATATTCTACTTTTCTACATAGGAATCTGTCTCTTTTGAGGTATCTCACTTTACTGGAATCTTTACACTACTTGTCTTTTTGTGTCAGGCTTATTCCAAGATTCATTCAAATCATAAAATTGAATTTCATTCATTTATGACCACATAATTTCCTATAATATATATGCAACACATCCACTGACTTTGTTACTTTTTAATGTGTGTGTGCATATAAGGGCCCAAGGGTGACTTCAGGAATCATTCTGGATTCTCTAGCTCCTTATTGCTTTGCTGTGGGGTTTCCCAGTCTCTACCTTCCATGGCTGGAAGTGCATGTTTCCACCATTTCCGCCCAGTGTTTTTATGTGGGATTGGGATGTGAACCCAAGTCCTTCTGCTTTCAAGGCAATGACGTAACCCCTGAGTCATCTCTCCAGCCCTCACAACCACTGATTTTTATTTATTTTTGTATGTGCCACATATAGCACAAGTTGTCAGAGGATAATTCTGAGGAGTCAATTCTCTCCTTCTATCTTGTGGGTGCCAAAGACTAAACTCAAGCTGTCAGGATGACAGAGCCAGTGCTTTTACCTGATAAGCCATCAATCACCTCTGCAGCCTACACCCACAGAGGGTTTTTTTTAAATTTTTTTATTATTATTTATTCAATTGTGCGTGTGTGCGTATGTATGTCTCTGTGTGTGTCTGTGTGTGTGTAGAACCACGGACGAATTTGGGAACCACCATGGACCCCTCCACCTCCTTCTTGTTTACTCTGCCCCGGGATTCACAGGCTCCGCCCTACCAGGACCAGAAACGCAGGCTGCCCCTGGCGTCTATATGTGGGGTCTAGGATCCGAACTCAGGACCTTCCGCCTGCAAGGCAGAGGCTTAACCCCTGAGCCACCTCTCCAGCCCCCACAGAGGGTTTTTTATAATTAAAAAAGGTGTTGTGTGTGACCTACTTGTCAGTGTGGGGTTTGCTGGTACACATTCACATCTACCTATGCAGACATCAGAAGCTATTTCATTGATTGCTCTCCACCTTTATTTTTGAGACAAGGGTAGACAAAGAGCTTCAGGAATCCACCTGCCTACTTATCCCCAAAGCACTGGAGTTACAAGTACACTGCCTTACCCAGTTTTTAAATCTAGATTCTCTAGGGATCTGAACTCGGGTCCTTGTATTTATGTGGCAGGGGCTTTACCAACTCAGTCATCTCCCCAGTCTTTATTTTGACAGGGTCTCATGTAGCCAAGATTGGTCTCCAGCGCAATAAAGATGACCTTGAATTTCTGACCCTCTTCCATCACCACTTCCACGGTGCTGAGATTACAGGTGAATACATCTTGCCTAATTTTATTTTATTCTTTGTATCTATCTTGCACACATTAAGCCAAAGAATATTTGATCACATCTCTGTCATAAACTCTATTTTAGTTTAATACTTTACCCAAATTTACTTAAAGAAGACATTTTTGCAGTACTATTACAAAAATGAGGTCACATTCTAACATACTCAACAGGAATTTTTGGAAAACCCTCAATTTAAATATCATCTTGGTGAGAATAAGTGGCTGTTAAATGCCCAGCCAAAAGTGGGAATCTATCATTCCTTCAAAGGCTTAGGGAACATCATGGAAGAAGGGATGGAGAGAACGTAAGAACCAGACGAGGCAGCATGGAATGCTGACTTCCAGCATGATTTGGTGGTTGTATTCCTAGATTGCCTGCACGAGATCTGCACACAGTTGAGTCAATTGACACCCTGTCATGGAAGGAGGCCTCATGGAGCCCCACTGTTTCCTGAGGATTTATAGACATTTAACAGTGGAAGAGGAAGGACAGACACTTTCTTCAGTGGTATAGCCACCGATAAGTTACCTATGCTCCTGTAAACAGCCCAATGAAACTCACTGTGGGAATGAGATATGAATGTAGAAGTGGGCTAGTTGGGAAGAGGAAGGAGATTATGAGGAAGGGGATAAAAATAGATAAGATGGGGCTGGAGAGATAGCTCAGAGGTTAAGACTCTGCCTTGCAATCAGAAGGTCCTGAGTTTGAAACCCTAGTCCCACGTGAAAAACACCAGGCAGAAATGGTGGGGGCCTGCACTTCCCACCTGGTGGGCAGAGCCTGAGAAATTCCAGGGTGAAGCAAAAAGATAGAAGCAATCCAGGATGATTCCCAAAGTCACCCTTGGGTCTCCACAGGGATGCACAGGTGCCCTCTGACACACACCCACACACACACTAAATTAAAAAACAACAAAAAAACAACAACTATCTTGCTACTTTCTTCCTAAATTTCAAAGGATACTGTAGAGTTTTCGGTCCTTGGACTCGGACCGCATGCGGCTCAGCTGCTGCTTGTGGCAGCGCAAGCTCCAGGGGTTGTGGCTGATTTTCTCGGCACTCAGGCCGCTGTTGCCATCCAGCATCTGGAAAGGGACATCTGAGTGGCTATGTAGTTCCACGTTCGGACTCTTTGCCTCCTGGGAGCTAAGAAGTGGGAACAAACATGTATCACTAAACAACTCAGCCAAGTGCCCTCAGGGACACGGGGTAAAGGAGAATTGAATTAAGCCTAATCTGTAGCCCCAGAAACATAAGTCAATAAAGGTGAGCAAATGTGAACAGTGTTATTTATATCAAATTATGTAAGGAATATACCATTTAACATATGACTAGCATCAAAAGAAAAACACTGCAACAAATGTCAGGATATTAAAACTAGAATCCTTTCACATTGCTAGTGCAAATGTAAAATGGTATAATCCCTGTAAAAACTAGCTTGTGTCTTCAAAATGTAAAGTGCAGGAAAAGTGCCATAATCGCTGATGATCAGGATGCTGAAGTGGCAGGACTGCTTGAGCTCAGGAGTTGACACCAGAGACCAGCCTGGAAAACAGCAAAAGTCAATTTCCTTTTTTTTTTTCCTTGTGTGTGTGCGCGCGCGCATGCACATGCCCACCATGCACACGTGTGTGTGTGTGTGTGTGTGTGTGTGTGTGTGTGTGTGTGTGTGCGCGCCTCTCGAAGCCCAAAGGTAACATCAGGTATCATCCTGGATTGCTCTACATTCTTATTGTTTTGTTCTTGGGATTTCCCACGTTTACCTTCCAGGGCTGGAAGTACAGGGAACTGCCATTTCCACCTAGCAGTTTTACATGGGATCTAGGATCTAAACTCAAATCCTTTTGCTTGTAAGCAAAGCCTTTAACGCCTGAGCCATCTCTCCAGTCCAACAAAACTCAATTTAAAAACCAAACAAAATAATTAAACATAGGACTACATGACTCTGCAATATCACACCCAGGTAAATACTCGGAAGAATAAAAGTAAAGGCCTGTGATGCAGTTCAGTTGGTACAGTGCTTGCCTAGCACGCAGGAGACCGAATCAGTCTCCAGCACTCCATAAAATTAAACACACCTGTGACCTGGCACTCAAGAAACAGGCAAAGGATCAGAGATTTGAGAATGAAGTCACCCCAGACTAGAGATCTTGTCTTTAAAAAAAAATCCTAAAAACAGGGATTCGAACAGATATTCTGCCAATGTTCATGCAACATCACTTACAATAAATACCAGGTAGAAATAACCTGATTTCAACACACCTGATTTTCAACTAGACAAACAAAATGCATGCATGCGTGTGCATGTGTAACATACACAAACACACAATCATTCAGCTATAAAAAGGAGCACAAGTGTTGACATATACTGATGTAGATGAACTTACAACCACTTTGCTAAGTAAGGCAGGCACAAAAGGACAAATGTCATGACTCTCCTCTCACATGAAATAACTACAAATTCATAGACAGAAAGTGGAAAAGTGGTTTCCAGGGGCTAAGGGAGAGAAGAAGATGGTGAGGTAGTTGTATAACACTGTGAATATATTTAATGCCATTGAACTATACACTTAAAATATTAAAATTATTGATGACATGAATATTTTCTAACAAACAGTAATGTGATAAACGGTAGTTCTACATTAAATAAATGAGTGCTAGAGCATGGGACATACCTGTCAGAGACCCAAGTAACAATTCTAGCTTTCCCACAACACTAGAAGAGCTTCCTTTAATAAGACACTGCTTATAACTACCTACGTTTGCCTAGGGCTTGGTGAGAGGAGGACAACATAAAAAGCAGCAAGACACAGTTCACCCTCGGCAGACCATAAAGGTACATGTGCTTCTCTGGGTAAGGTCCATGTCTATATTTCTAAATTAAGTCAAACTATAAGGAGTTATGTGAGGAAGTAACTCCAAATGAAAACACTGAAACTTTGCCTTGCTATGCTAGAATAGAAAATTCTTTGCAATATTGTTTTTTATACTTAAAAGTCCACAAAGTCACTGCTAGTGAAATCATAGGCCCTGGAAACTACAGACTAAGTTGGAGGCTCCTGCAGAGGCCGACAACCACCAGTTTCGAGTACTGATTTTCTTAGCAGAATTTCTGGTCAACCGTGAAAAGACTCACACAGACCGACCAGTAGGTCTAGAATATGACAAAAGTGCTGTTCTTCCTGAGCCAAACATTTTGGGGCAACTCTGTGGCATGTGCCAAGAAGCCCTGACAAAGACCTCTATCTCAGGACAGAACTACAGGAGCTGAGCAACGCATGACAAAACCCCTCATTTCTTCTGTTTTTGTGGTCCACTCTAAGAAACAATTTGCCAAGTAAACCCCAATAAGTTCTGGGCCCAGATAGGGCCCATGTAACACTTGGCATCTTTGGAGTTGCAGTCCCAGCCCTAGTGAATAATCTGGAGTTATTCAGTCCTCTGCTAACAGGCCAGACAGCAAAAGGACCATTGCAGATGAAGCTGTCATTTTTTTGAAGAGACCTTGATGTTGGGTCTATGTTCACTGGCTTCCCACCAGATGACTCAAAGCAAATTTTGTGCCTTTGGAAAACAAAGGAAAACTCGCTTTAAAGAGTTGCTAAAAGAGAACTATCTATTGCCAGATATAGACATGCAAGAATATCTTATGTCATCCAAATGATCAAGTTAAGTCCCATAGTTGTCAGTCAAGAGAAAGTCCTTTGAAGAGGGAAGGGGATGAACTAGAGAGAGCACTTCTGCAGGAAGAATCCACCGTGGTCAACACCTGGAGATCGCATAAACCCCTCCTGGCATCACGAGTGGTCAGAGCAGACCCTGAAAGGGGACATGTCACACTCAGCCAGAGTTCCATGGGGCTCCTGTTTCTCTTGAACAGGCCTCTCCAGCCTCAGAGAAGAGAGTGACATGCTCTAAGTCTTGCACAAAGCTCTAAGAGCTAGAATAAACAGCATGTTTCAGTAAAGTGATCTGAAGTCAGGGATGAACAAACTATACACTGTCACATCTAAAAAAACTCTCTGGGGCTGGGATGTAGTTCAGTTGGTAGAATGCTTGCCTAGTATGCACAAAACTGTAGATTTGCATAAAGCCAGATATGTTAGAAAATGCCTGCAATCCTAGCACTCAGGAAAGAGAGGCAGGAAAATCAGAAGGTTATCCTCAGCTAAACCATTAAGTTCAGGGCCAGTCTGGGACAAATGAGATGCCATCACAAAAATAAGCAAACAAATTCACAATTTCAATTTTTCCATTTCACTGTGAAGCACAGGGCTTCACACATGCCAGGTACCATCTCTAGGCTCCCAAATTCAACTTCTGAATCAAGAATTAATTAGGATACAAAGCACCTTATTTGCTGCAACCTTCTTCTGGGACAAGGTGTAACTATGTAGCTTAAGCTGGCCTTTAATTAAATACAATCATACAATTTGAATTTGCAAAATTATTAAAATGTACAATTATTTAATTGTATTATTACTTTTACTATCTAGTGTCTCTTCAGTATATTCATATAGTTATAAAGTATCCCTAACAATCTAATTTTCTTCACATCCAAAGCAAATCCTGTCACAATTAGCAATTGCTCTAATCCCATCTCCCAACCCATAACCTAGAAGCAAGCACTAATCTGCTTTCCCTATAACTTTGCCCATTTAAACACTTTTTACGTAAACAAAAGTCATACAGAATATGTCCTGTAAGCTTGGCTTCTTCCCTTAACATTTTTAAGATTCATTCACGCTGTAACATGTTATCAGTTCTCTATTCTTCTCTCTCTCTCTGTATGAGACTATATAGCTCTTGCTGGTTTTGAATCTTCTAAGTAAAACACAAATGTGTCATGATTCTGTCTTTGGCTTTCAAGTGCTGGGATAGCACCACCATTTCGTTTTCTGTACCTTATGGCTGAGTAATATTCTACTGTATAGACATACTACTGTATGCTTATCCATTTACCAGTTGAGAAAAATAGGTTATTTCCACATTCTGACTAGTAGGAATAATGCTAAGAATGTTTTTGTATGACCTTATGTGAATATGCATATTTGATTTTCTTGGGTAGAGTTAAAATACCGGTTTCTTTTTTGAAAAACTGCTTAGTTGTTATTTCCAAATGGCTGCACAGCTCTGCATCTCACCAACAATGAAGGAAGGGGTCTACCTTATCATATCTATCCTTGTCAACACTTCTCTTTTTTTCCAGACTGGTTCTAGGCTGATTTTGAACTTACAATGATACACCTGCCTTGGCTTCATGACAATAGAAGCAGGCCCAGTTTTTCAACAGTTTCATTGTCTATCCTTTGGATTACATTCAATCAAATGGAAGTCAACTAATATTTGAATGAAATATTGGAAACAATTCTATAAGAAAAATAAACACCTTAAGTAAAAAAAAAATAAATTTTGTGTGTGTGTGTTGTGTGTCTGTCAGAGGGCACTGTGTGTCCCTGTGGAGGACCAAGGGTGACGTGGAAAATCATCCTGGATTGCTTCTTCCTCCTTTTTGCTTCCCATTGGGATTTCTCAGGCTCCACCCACCAGAGCAGGACGTGCAGGCCACTGCCATTTCTGCCCAGTGTTTTTTTATATGGAACTTGGATCCAAACTCAGCACTTCTGCTTTCGAGGTAGAGTCTTAACCCCTGAGTCATCTCTCCAGCCCCAAAGTTTTTATCAACTGGTTGATACTGGTTGGATACTTTCCCAAAGCAGATTCCCTGAGTCTGATAAAATCACTGCTGTAGACTAATATGTGATAACTGTCATGCTCTCACAGCTCAGATGTTCTACTGATCAGAAACCATTTGATCAGCACAAGCCCACCTTCCATGATGTGGGTACGAGATAGAAAAAGAAAGTCAAGCAAATTGTTGTCATTCATACAAGGCACTCAATGCTTCCGAGGACTGAGAGCGCATTTGTTTCTCTCGGGGGGTTACAGCCACATCCAGGAGGAGGCATCATTAAGGTGACACACTGAGGTGGCACGCTGGTGAGGGGCCCAAGAATAACACCGACATCCTCCCTCGTTTCCCCACAATGTATCAAGATTCCAAAGGTGTCCTGAGTGATGATACTACCAGGATTCAGTGGTGCCCACAGCGCTGCTCTTACCTCTCAGAGGTCTCGAGGGACAGGCTGGCTTTCTCCTCCTTGTGGTCGCTGCCACTGCCTGAGCGGTGCAGGCTCCGGCGGGAATGCTTGCGCCGAGGTTGCTCCCGCTCTGGTGTGTCATCTTGCTCCACCGTCTCACTCTCCACGTAAGGATAGGCCACCAAGTTGATGTAACCATCGCTATCTCCCTCAAAACAGACAGAAACCACACCTGTTGGAGAAAAGGCAGCCAGTTAAATAACACTGGCTCTTATTTCCCACAGTAAAGGGACCTGGTCACCTGCCCTGAACCACCATCACCACTAGGGATACCAGCCAGCACCATCCGCACCCACACATGCAGCTTGCTTCTCAGAGGGGATACAGCTGCACTTATTATTTGGCTTTTCTACTTAATTACTGATTTCTGTACCACTTGAAAAGAATGAGTGTCTCTAGGGGACATTCAAAACTGACAATTTTACCCTCTGCTTATTTATCTGTTTATGATGTTGCCAGTGTCTCTTTAAACCTGGTTTCTTTCTGCCTGACAATGTCACCTCAAGGGACATTGACTTTTCTCTAAGATAGCTCTCAACACGCATTCTGCTGGGGACGAGATAGCTCAGGAGTAAGGCGCCTATCGAAAACCTGGTGACCTGAGTTTAAACCCAGAAGTACATGGCAGAGAAAGAACTGACTTCTGAAAGGCGGCCCTCCGATGTCCTCTCCTGAGTCATGGCATGCCTGTGTACCTGCGCATTCTTTCTCTTTCTTGCAAGTAAATGAATGAAATACTTGTTCTGGGACTGGAGAGATGGCTCAGGGGTTAAAGCATCTGCTTTGCACACAGAAGGACCTGAGTTCAGGTCTCACATCACACAAAGACACTGGATGGAAATAGTGACAGCTGGCACTTCCTGCCCTGGAAGGTGAGCCTGGGAAACTCAGAGCAAAGCAAAAAGGAGATGGAGCAATCCCAAATGATTCCTGAAGTTATCCTTGGGCTTCCACAGGCACATCCAGTGCAGTCTTCTACACACACACACAGACACACACAAAAAATAAAATAACAATTTTTAAAAATTTATTATTATTTATTCAATTGTGCGTGTGTATGTATGTGCGCGCGCATGTGTGTGTGTGTGTGTAGAACCACGTACGAATCGGGAACCACCATGGCCGCCTCTACCTCCTTCTGCCCCGGGATTCACAGGCTCCGCCCTACCAGGACCAGAAGCGCAGGCCGCCCCCGCTTCCGCCTGGCGTCTATACATGGGATCTGGGATCCGAACTCAGGACCTTCTGCCTGCAAGGCAGAGGCTTAACCCCTGAGCCATCTCTCCAGCCCCTAAAATAACAATTTAAAGTACGTTCTGTCCCATAAGATTCTCCTGGTCTCTCCACACAGAAATCCCACCCTGACTTTTCTAAAGTGAAAACACCTGTTTTCCCCATTGTATCCATGGACCAGTTTGTTGTGTTCGCTTTGTCTTTTTAGGAAACAGAGATTTATGTAACCAAAGCTGGGCTTGAATTCAATATGAAATTGAGGATGACCTTACATCTAATCCTCTGACTCCACCTCCCAAGCATAGGAATTATAGGCACGCAACACCATGTCCAACTGTTATATTGCTTTTTTTTTTTTTATTCAATTGTGCATGTGTGTGCATGTGTGTATGTATGTGTGTATGTGTAGAACCACGGACAAATTTGGGAACCACCATGGACGCCTCCACCTCCTCCTTGTTTACTCTGCCCTGGGATTCACAGGCTCCGCCCTACCAGGACCAGAAACGCAGGCTGCCCTCCCCTCCCCCCGGCTTCCGCCCGATGTCTATACGTGGGGTCTAGGATCTGAACTCAGGACCTTCTGCTGCAAGGCAGAGGCTTAACCCCTGAGCCACCTCTCCAGTCCCTGCTTTTTGTCAAAAAGATTGTGACTTTTTTTTCTGAATTAATGAAAAAATTAAATCAGAAACAATGCCCAAAACCTTACTGAAGGGTTTTTATTTTATTTTATTTATTTGAAGGAGGGTTGGGAAAGTTTGGGAGGGAGGGAAGAAGAGAGAGAAAGAGCGAGCAAGCACATACATATGCATGCCATGGCGCACAGGTGGAGGTCAGAGGACAACCTTCAGAAGTCATTTTTCTCCTTCCGCCATGTAGATTTCTGAGCATTGAAATCAAGTCACCGGGTTTGCAAGCAGGCACCTTCTCCGATGAAAAATTTGAGGGGGTTTGAAAAAATTATCCTAACTTCCACATCCTACCTGTGTCCATCAACTACAAGTTCTATCCCTCAGTATACACAACTGGTTCTATAATCCAAAATAAGTGAATGAGATTCACTTATAAATACATCAATGTGCCAGACAGAATAGTCTGCTCCACTCATTTCCTCCTCTATGTCAATACTATGCCAATCTCTGGGTCCTACTAGAAGAAATGTCCTTCTGAAATCAGTGCAATTCATTAGTTCCTCCTTACATCTTACATACTACTTGAACTCAAACCTCACTTTAGACCGCTCATAAGAATAACTTGACATTCTTACATAAAAGGCTGCCTCTCCTGCAGATTCCCACCACTGTCTTTCAATGCTATTCCAGTTAGACACCCTCCAATCTACCGTCTTGTCTCCCAGTCATTCCTTCAAATAACTTGGGTGCCTCCCAAGGCCTATCACACCGGCCTAGAAAAGAGTCTTTCTATGAATCTCTGCTTTACTCATCTTATTCCTTGTATGGCTGGAACATATGCCTTTTAAGGATTTTCCTGGTTTCAGAAGGTCAATTTTCTTTTCTTTTTTTTTTATTTAGAAGGTCAATTTTCTGAGTCCTTTGCTCAAGTGATAGTTTAGCTGAAGACAGAATTCTTTTTTTTTTTCAGAATTCTTTTTTTATTATTATTTATTCAACTGTGTGCATATGCGTGTGTATGTGCGCGTGCGTGTCTGTGTGTGTGTGTGTGTGTCTGTGTATGTGTAGAACCACGGACGAATTCGCGAACTACCATGGACGCCTTCACCTCCTTCTGCCCCGGGATTCACAGGCTCCGCCCTACCAGGACCAGAAGCGCAGGCTGCCCCCGCTTAGCTGAAGACAGAATTCTATGTTGTAATAAAACCATTTCGCTTCTTCTTTTCCAACTCAAGTGCATCCACACTGGTTAGAATCTCTAGTAAAATGCTGATGGTCTCAGGCCTTTCAGATCCTGACCTGAAGGGAAGTCATCGCTTCAGCATCATGAAGCCAGCTGGAGGGCCTTCAGCTCTATCCTGAGGACATTTCCTTCCAAGCCTAGTTTTTGCTGAGTGTCTGTGTTGATATGAAAATGAATGTTGACATGCGCAAAGGCTTGGAAACTGGTATCCAGCAAAACACACACACACTCTCTGGATGGATGGATGGATGGATTTCTTGTGTCTTTTTTAGACAGGGTCTCAAAGAGCTAAAACTGAGCCCAAGTCCAACTCCGTTCCTCAGCCTCCCAAGTGTTGGGATTACAGGTACATTACCATGCCCAGATTTCAAGTAAATTTTTTTTTTTTTATTGTGTGCGTGTGTGTATCAGAGGGCACTATGTGTCCCTTTGGAGGTGACTTCGGGAATCACTCTAGATTGTTTCTGTCTCCTTTTTTGCTTCACTCTGAGATTTCCCAGGTTCCATCCACCAGAGCCAGAAGTGCAGGCTTGTCATTTCTGACTGTCATTTTTACATTGGACCTGGGATCTGAACTCTTCTAGTTGTGAGGCAGAGTCTTAGCCTCTGAACCAGCTCTCCAGCCCTTAAGTAATTTTGATGTTAAATGAAACTTGTATTATTTTAGACAAACCTCATTTGGTCATAATGTACCATATCGTTTTGATAATTATTGGATTTCACCTACTGAAATCCTTTGAATTTGTTAGAACTGGGTTCATGAGGAATTTTTTAATTGGGCTTTTGCAATAAACTGGGAATTATCCTTTGTGTGTGTGGTGTGTGTGTGTGTGTAAGAGAGATAGAGATAGAGAGAGAGAGAGAGAGAGAGAGAGAGAGAGAGACAAGGTCTCATAGTCCAGGACTAATCCTGAACCTACTATGTAGTCAAGATGACCTTTAACTCCAATTCCTTCTGCTTTCACCTTTGTTTATTTATTAACAGGTTCTAGATTGCCAGACTTTTCTGCTCATTAATGTAAAAGACAAACAAAAGCCAGTACTTTTGAGGCATTTACATGCCAATGAATGAACAAATATATAAACATTTACAAAACAATTATAGATTCCAATAAGTGCTATGAAGAAATTAAGTGGGATTCTACAATCAGAAAAAAAAACGATGTTTCCAGAGCAGAATATTTAATCAAAGGAAAATCAAAGGGAGGAGGATAAGGAATAGCTGTGGACAGAAAGAAAATTTCAAGCACAAGTCAAGACCTGAGGTAAAAATAAACAAACAAAAATATTACCATCAAAAAAATTCAACTTAAGATATTCTAAAAATTGCATCAATTATTTTACCCATTAAAAGTTAAGGAACAATGGCTCAGGGTTTAAGACTCTGCCTCACAAGCTGAAGGACCTGAATTCAAATTCCAGGCCCCACAGAAATGGCAGCAGTCTGCACTTTTGGCTCTGAAGGTGGAGTCTGAGAAACCTCAGAGCAAAGCAAAAGAAGGTAGAAGCGATCCTGGATGACTCCCAAAATCACCTCTGATACAGATACATACACCCACACAAATATATGTAAATAAAATAAAAATCAAGGTCATCATTGGCTACAAAAAAGTATGAATACTAACAAACCATTAAAAAGAAAAAGTTTTACTTGTGGTGCTGATAATCAAACCTAGAATCTCATCTATATTGGGCATGCATTCTACCACTGCTATTATTTAGTCCCAAAATGAAATTAAATTCTATTATACTGTTTTTAAGGATGGACCTTAAAAACCTGATACTTTAGGGGCTGGAGAGGTGGCTCAGAGGTTAAGCCTCTGCCTTGCAGGCAGAAGGTCCTGAGTTTGGATCCCAGATCCCACGTATAGACGCCGGGCCAAAGTGGGGGCAACCTGCGTTTCTGGTCCTGGTAAGGCGGAGTCTGTGAATCCTGGGGCAGAGTAAACAAGGAGGAGATGTAGGCGGTCCATGGTGGTTCCCGAATTCCCCTGTAGTTCTACACACACACACACACAATTGAATAAAAAAAAAAACGTGATACTTGGGTTGGAGAGATGGCTCAGGGGTTAAGACTCTTCCTACACCAGAAACATCAGGCAGAAATGGCTGCAGCCTGGACTTCTGGCCCTAGTGGGAGGAGCCTGGAAAATCCCAGAGCAAAGCAAAAAGAAGACAGAAGCAATCCAGGATGACTCTGGGAAGTCACTCTTGGCCCGCCACAGGGACACACAGTGCCCTCTGATACACACACACATACAAAATAATTTTTTTTTTAAAAGAGGATGATATTTAAGTGAAATAAGCCAGACACAAAGTGATAAAAACTGTAAAATTCCAGTTTTATGAAATCTCTACAATATCTGTGGGAACAAAAGTAGAGGTTACCAGGTGCTCAAATACAGGGAGAATTGGGAGTTCTTGCTTATTGAGTTTAGAGTTTTAATTTCATGATTAAAAAGTTTAGAAAATGAACAGTTGTTATGGCTGTACAACATTGAACATACTTAATGTGATTAAATTATACATCAGGGTAAATTTTATGCTAAATCTATTTTAGCATAATTTTTCGAAGAGGGTCAAAGCAGCAAAAGTCAATCGCTACTTGGAAGGCTTTTCCTAATTTAAGCTCCTCTGAGGAAAAGGTGGTGTCAATGTGACTGAAATCACACAGGTTTAGAATATTTAATATATAATTATATATTTATTAATATATTATTTAATATATATAATTATAATATAAATAATTTTATTTGCAATGGGAAAATGACTTAGGTTCAATTCCAGTATAATATTCAAGGGTTCTTTTCTACAAAGTTAACTCATACTTTAAATAATGTTTTTTCCTTCCCCAATGTCAGGACTCCTGGGCCACATCAACTCATTCGCCCAGTACATACCAGCGCCAGAATCCTCATGGCAGCTGTCCAACCATCTTAAAGCCTCTCCTATCCTCTGAGCCAAAGAATTGTCCTCTTCTGTCTTGGCCACGAGCAGTGAACAGGGGAACCGTTGATGGTCATCTCTGCTATCCCAATGGGTCTAACTGCTGTGAAGCGTTAGTTTTATTACCATTGAATTCAACTTTCACGATCTAAAAGACTTTTCTGGATATTTTAGGTTCTGATTTTGCATAACAAAATGACAGTTTCTGTAAGACAAACATAGAGACCTACAGACAAGGACAACAGGAGACTTGCCCACGTCTGCTACTCTCGCAAAAATACCATTGACTGACCTTTGTATTCAGGAGTAAATTCCTTCATTTCAGGAGGAAGAGACTCATAGAAGCGCTGTTCCCGGGAAATGAGGGGCTTGCACACAGTGTGGTCGTCGTAGCGCATCATGCTGCTGTGCCCGCCCACCTGGTGGATGAAGGGCTCCAGGAGGACTCCCCGGTCTCCAGCCCGACTTGCGTTCTTGCCATACTGCCCCACTTCCATGGTTTGACAAACACACATTGCGTTGGGGGCCGGTCGCACACTGACGGCAGAGGATGCAGCACATGGACCACAAAAGGAGAGCTAGGGAATCCTGGCGAGTAGGAGGCCAGCGGTCAAGAGTCTGCTCAGCTTACTGTTTTGTCCTGCACAAAAAAGAAATTACATTCAGCAAGTCAGTCTCCTGCTGTGCGTCCCCTCTGCACACACGACACTATCTGGAGCACAAAAGGCATGTGGTAAATTTTCGTGAATGATACAACTTTGGTCTCCCCGTCTATCCATGTGCAGAAACCTTCCTAATGTTCACAACCCTTCTAAGTTCTCATGAGGATCTGATTTTAGAGCTATAGTACATTACAATCATAAAGAAAGCAACTAACCTATTTTCCTCACATTCAAGGATGAAGGGATCAGAAAAAAATAACAAACTTGTTCTGTTCAGGGTTGATTCCTGAGTCTGCGTTTTAACTTAAAAAAATTTTTTGCGGGCTAGAAAGGTGGCTCAGGGGTTAAGCCTCCGCTTTGCAGACGGAAGGTCCTGAATTCGGATCCCAGATCCCACGTATAGACGCCAGGCGGAAGCGGGGGCGGCCTGCGCTTCTGGTCCTGGTAGGGCGGAGCTGTGAATCCCGGGGCAGGAGGAGATGGAGGTGTCCATGGTGGTTCGCGAATTCGTCTGTGGTTCTACACAGACACAGACACAGACACAGACACAGACACACACACACACACACACACACACACACACACACACGCACGCACATGCGCACAGTTGAATAAATAATAAAAAATTTTTTTTTAATTTTTTGCATTAGTATAACAATTTTGTTTTTCTCTTAAAAATACTTGTCAACTGCTTTTATCTGTTACGTGTGGAAGAGGGCACTTATATGTGTCTGTGGAGGCCTGAATTGCTCCACCTCCTATTGCTTTGCTCGGGGGTTTCCCAAGCTCTGTTTTCCAGGGCCAGAATTGCAGACTATAGTCATTTCTGCCTGGCATTTTTTTATGTAGGATCTGGAGAATCCAAATTCAGGTCTTTTTGCTTGTGAGTCAAAGGTTTTAACCTCTGGGCCATCTCTCCAACACCGTATTTTTATGTATCTATTTGAGAGGTGGAGCAGGAGGAAAAGGACTGTACCTTTCATGTGCCACAGCACAGAGTGGAAGTCAGAGGACAACTTTTTTAAGGCTTCCAGAGACCAAACTCAAGTTCCCAGGTATGCGAGCCCTCTGAACCTTACCCAGGTGCTTTGCCCTCTGAACTATCAAACCCATCAGTGCTTTCACTTAGCAGCATAAAGTACATTTATTGTGTATCCACGACCACCATCCATTTCCACAATGCTTTCATCAATACTGAAACTCTGTATCAAATCAATTCTACCTTCTTGACACATGGACCAGGCCCCCATTCCCACCATAACACATACACCCCCCCCACGCACACACACACAGGATCTTCCTTTGTAGCCAAGCTAGACTCAAAGTGTCTCCTTAAGGGAAAAGTTTTTGTCTAAGGTGTCGGATTACATTACTCTTCCAATTTCTCTATTGATGGTGCAAAGGACCAGGCACAAGGGCCATTCCTGGCAAGTTGCAGAATCACGAAAACTGTGCTTTCCTCAAGACGATTTTTGAACTTCGGTCACCTACAGTTGCTGGTCTATGACCACAGAGCTTCCCTTTCCATTTGACTCTTTACCAACCACTGGGACAAGTGAAAGTCTTTTATACTTATGTGCATCATGACAATTTTTTCTCTTAAAAATACTTGTCAGCTGCTTTTATCTGTTATGTGTGGAGGGAGGGGGAGAGGGAGAACAAGAACACACGTCCTTGTCATGGCACACAAACGGAGGTCAGCAGACAACTCTCAAGAAGCCATTTCTCTCTTACCATGCAGGCTTCAGGCACCTTACCTGCTGAGCTGTTTTGCAGCTGACATCCCCTTTAAACATTTATTTATTTTGTGTGTGTGCACATGCCAAGTGTGCCACGATGCAGATGTGCCATGTGGGTTCAAGGAGATTGAACTCTAGTAATGTGGCTTGTCAGCAAGCGCCTTTTCCTGCTGAGCCATAAGGCCGGTCCTTGTCAACTTTCTTGATAAATTAGGGATGTACTAGGCAAAACTACATCTGAAAGATTAAGACCAAGGGGTTTAATTAAAAGGAAGTAATTTCTGGGTGGAGTGATGACTCAGGGGTTAAGCCTCTGCCTCACAAACAGAAGGTCCTGAGTTCGGATCCCAATCCCATGTAAAAATGCCAGGCTGAAATAGTGGTGGCCTCGACTTCTGGTCCTGGAAGGTGGAGCCTGGGAAACTCCGAGCAATCCAGGGTGATTCCCAAAGTCATCCTTGGGCCTCCACAGGCGCATACCGTGCCTGCTGATACACATAGACAAACATGCAAAAATTATGAAGGAAGAACTTCAATAGCAGCATCCACAAAGTTTCGAGTCTTAGGGCAATGAGAAAACATTTTCAATGTTTTGAGGTGTTTCCAGCATACTTCTTTCAGACAAGTAACCATTCTATGAAAGAACTTTAAACATTTTTCCTATAGCTTATTTATTTAGCACGTACGGTATATGCATAGAATTTACAGGTGTCCCCACCATGTGTATAAGTAAAGACCAGAGGACTACATCAGATGTTTTCCTCTACTGCTCTCCGCCTTATTATTTTTCAATTTTTTCACTTTAATTTTTTAAAATAATTTGTGTGCATGTGTAAACATACATGTCTCACATATGAAGTCAGAGAAAAAACTTTTTGGGAGTCAGTTCTCACCCCACATCTTGAGGCAGTTCTTTCCTCTGCTGCTGTCCTGTGAATGAGTTTGCAGCTGTCTCTCTCTCCCGTCTCACAACAGGTATGTTGGGATCACAGACAAGAACTACCACATATAGCTTCTTTACATGGGGTGAACCCAGATCCTCAGGGTTATGTGGTTCTTTCACCCAATGCGCCATTTCAATGGCCCATATTTTTTTAGTGTGTGCTCAGTGTGGGCAAGCCATGAAGCACACGCTATGAAGTACACGGGATGGACAGAGGACCACCTCAGGGGTCAGGCCTCACCACCTGCCTTTTGAGACAGGATCTCTTCTTTGTTGTTTACTACTGAATAGGTCAGGCTACTTGACTAAGTTTCTGGGGATCCTATTTTTATCTCCCATCTCAACAGAGGAGTGTTGGTGTTACAGATTTTTACATGAGTTCTAGAGATTCAAACTTGGGTTTTCATGCCTGCATAGATAGGACTTTATCTACTAAGCTGCCACCCGAGCCTTCCACCTTTTCTCTCCTCTTCCATTTTGAAGTGTATGTGTATGTATGGGGAGCTATGCCCACCTGTGTGTGAGCACGTGTGTGTCCACGCATACGACAGCCCCATGTTGATACTGGAATCCTTGATATTCTTGTTTTCAAGCTGGGTCTCTTAATTAAACCCCCGGCTAACCAACAGAGATAGTCTGGCTAACCAGGTTGCTCTGAGGATTCCCAAGCTCTACTTCTAGGGCTGAAATTACACCCTCACCTACAGAGCATTTTCATGTGAGGTATGAGGATCTGAATTCTTGTCCTTTTGTTTGAATCACAAGCACTTTAACTGCCGAGCCATCTTTCCAGACCCCATATGTTTGTTTGTTTTCCAACAGGGTCTCAGTATATAGCCCAGGCTCACGGCAATTCTGCTGCCTCAGCAGTGAATGCTAGAATCACATTACTATGTGGACTATTGGTTTGTTCACATCAGGATCTAAATCAGGGTCTAGGGAGCCAGGAAATAACACAAGGCTAGGCTTTGATTTGCCAAACATTTGACAAAGTTTTGTGCTTTTGCACTCCTACGAAACGAAACTCAATTTGTCACAACCCTTCTCTATCTTACCACAAGGACCACACCCTAAGCAACAGACCATAGACTTGCTAGGAAGGGTTTCAGAGATACCTGCATTTTTTCAATACTGCCACCAGGTTCATGAGCAGGGCAAAAGCGCGGTATCTGAGAAGACAAAGCAGCGGATGTTCCCACAAGCGTGGACACTAGTAAAGCGATTCTCTCTTTATCTGGTGACTGCTGCTTTGCTGCTTAGAAAACACGCCGTTATTCAGTTATTTTGGTCACTGGAATTTATGATAAAATAGTTGAAATCTTGTTATGAGGGGCTGGAGAGGTGGCTCAGGGGTTAAGCCTCTGCCTTGCAGGCGGAAGGTCCTGAGTTCGGATCCTAGACCCCACGTATAGACGCCGGGCGGAAGTGGGGGGCTGACTGCGTTTCCGGTCCTGGTAGGGCAGAGCCTGTGAATCCCGGGGTAGAGTAAACGAGGAGGTGGAGGCGTCCATGGTGGTTCCCGAATTCATCCGTGGTTCTACACACACACACACACATACATACATACATACATACACACACACGCACACATGCATACACGCACAATTGAATAAATAATAATAAAAAAAATTTAAAAAAAAATCTTGTTATGAATGGACTGTTTGCCAGAGGTCATGGAGTTCCAATGCTCTACCTGAGTGTACGAATCACAAGCTACAGCAGTATGCATTTGTCCTCTGTTTTTAAACACTTTCACTCCACACTTTGAGATAATTGCCTGGGACAGTGGTTTACACCTGCAATCCCAGCTCTCAGAAGGTTAAGACAGGACTGCCATAAATTCAAGGCCAGTCTGCAGTCTGGGCTACAGTGAAATTCTGTTTCCCCCCCAAAACAAACAAACAAGGGACAGTGAGCTGACTCTGTGGGTAAAGACCCTTGCTAAAAACCTGGGGACTTACCTGAGTTCAATCCCTAAAGGCCCACATAATAGAAAAGAACTGATTTCATTTCCACACATGGTGGCACACAAGCATCTTTTCCCTTTCTGTCTCTCACTCAAGTAAATGAACAATCCGGATGCAGAGGCACATGTCTGTAAGCTACCACTTGGGAGGTGGAGACAGATCAGAGGTTCAAGGGCAGCCTCCACTAGAAAACCAGCCTGTTTTACACAACCAAGCAGAAACTGTGCACAATACATAATAGGTCAGAGGATGAAAAGCTCATGGGCAATACGGTGAGATCCAGGTTAGTCTTTACATTGATAGCAATACTTCCAAAGTGGTGTCAAACACAATTCTCTTATGCTAAAACCCCTTTTTCTTTTTATCTTCATGTGTCTTTACATATTACTTCTTTCCTCATCTTCCTACTTACTTTGCTAGTTCTTCCTTTTTTTGTTAAATATTTATTTATCTGAACAGAAATTTGAGAGGGGGGAAAGGAAGGAGGGGAAAAGACAGAAAGGGGGGAGGGGAGGGCAGGGGAGGACACGTGCATGTCACCTCACACCAGGTGAGGAAGTCACTTCTCTCCACCTCTGAACTTCGCAGGATTCAAGTCACCACATGGGCAGGTAACTTATCTGCCGACTCACGAGCCTGATTCTTCCTCTTCAACCCCAATCTCAATGGTGCAGGCCTCAAGGTTCAGACCTTTGTCCTATTTTTACCGACACCAGAGTCACCTACCCACCCACCTATTCTGTCTAGGAAGATTCAAGAGAAACAAAACAGTTTATCCCTCCCCTCGCTTAGAGGTCCTCTCTCTGTACCTACAACCTCCATCCCCAACTCCTTTTGTAACTTAACTGCTGTCATCACAAACCTAGCAGAATTCTTGATTCTCTTTCTTCTTAAGCCTGTAATGTAATCTCATATAATCCTAACGGATCTACCTTCAGAACAAACCAGATTCTATTTCCTACCACCTTCAATGCCCCCATCAATACCTCTCACTTCCTAAGTGGTCTGTCTTCCTGACCTTATCCTGGCCTTCCGGAGTCTGTTCTCACCAGTTAAGACCAGTGATTCTGCTAAAATGAGTAAAGGGATCAGTGAATGAGTCGGTGGGTTACAATCTTGTCTCACAAGCATAGAGACCTGAATTTGATTCTCTAGAACCCATTGATACCAGATGAGTGCGCACCTGTAATCCCAGTGCATATATATATATATATGTGAGTGAGATGGGAAGTAGAAACACAAGAATCTCCTGAAGCTCACAGGCATTAGCTTGGGATACACAATGGTAAAAAGGAGACCCAGTCTCACGTTTATATTAGGTGAAAAGTAAGAACCAATACTTGAAGTTGTCCTCTGACCCCTGTACTTAGCATGAGCATGCATATGAAGGCACATATGTATTATACACATGCACAAATTTTAAAAGGGGCTGGAGAGATGGCTTGGGGTTAAGCCTCTGCCTCAAAAGCAGAAAGTCCTGAGTTTGGATTTCAGATCCCATGTAAAAACGACAGGTGGAAGTGGTGGTAGCCTATACTTCTAGTCTGGAAAACTCTACAGCAAAGCAAAATAGGGGGCAGAAGCAATCCAGGGTGATTTCCAAAGTCACCCTTAGGCCTCTACAAGCACACACAGTGCCATCTGGTACACAGACATACATATAGAGACAAACACAGACACACATGCAAACAAAAAGGCAGCAGCTGGGTATAGACACACACTGGGGAGAGTTCAAGGTCATCATCATATACCTAGTAATCTGAGGTCAGCCTGGGCTTCATGAGATCCTGTCTCACACAAAAAACAAGAGAAACAACAACAAAGACTATGGAGTTGTGGGTGTAGCTTACAGGTAGAGAGCTTCTTTAGCATGTGTAAGGCCTGGGGTTCAATCCCTGCTATAAAGGTGGGGTGGGGTAGGTGGGCTAGGAGAGGTGTGACCAATGTCTTTCTGTCTTTCTCAAGAGATTTCCTCTCACCTCCATGACTTTATTGCATCTACATACACTCTCTTCCCTGCTTAGGGTTTTGTTTCTTGTTTGTTTGGTCTTTTTGAGATGGGGTCTCACTATGTAACCTTAGCTGGTCTAGTGTTGCTATGGAGTCTCCAAGTTGGCCTTAGACCCAAAAAAATGCTCCTGTCTTACCTGAGATTTACAGGCATTGCTGTAACACCCAGTGTGAGGCGCTAGGACTAGAACCCAGGGTTCTACGCATGCTCCAGCAACTGAGCTTACCTTCAGGCTGCTCCTTTACCTGTGTTTTTTTTTTTTAGGGGCTATGGTGGTACTGAGATTGAACCTATAGCACTCTAGTACTGAGCTAAGTCCCCGTCCTTCTTTAATGTTTTCTCTCTCACCTACACATTACACTGTTAGTTACTAAAGATGTCTGCTTTTATTATGATGATGCAGTCAGTGCCATGAAGGTAAGGCTCCTGTCCATTTTGTTCACTGAATATTATCCTAAGTATTCAGAGCAATCCTGGCACAGAATAGTCACATAATAAATACACTTGAATATGCATATCTGTGAAACAGAAAACAGGTATATGTAATAGGACACATATATAATGTATGAAAAATGTTTATGAGGGACAAGTTCTTTTTAAAAATATTTTTATTTATTTATTTAAGGGAGAAGAGAGAGATACAGACAGACAGACACCTGTGCATGCATGCCATGACACACAGATGGGAAAGTCAGATGCTAATTCTCAGAAGTCAGTTCTCTCTTCCCCCACGTGGCCTACCAGAGATCAGTTTGTGAGCCAGTACCTCTCCTTCCTGCTAAACTATCTGCCCAGCACTCATGCATCTTTTTTTTAAACTAAATAGGATTTCTGTTTTGTTTTGACACAGGATCTCACTCTGTAGCCTAACCCAGGCTGCGCTGGAATTCATTTTGTGTAGGCTGGCCTTGAACTAGGAACAAATCCCCTTATCTCAAGCTCCTGAATGTTAGAATTTATAGGCATAAGCCATCACACCAGTTAATATTAAAGTTCCAAACAATGACAAAAAGAAACTTCTCATCTAGAGCTACTAAAACCAGACAAAAAGGTACTATGGCTTTATAAGAACAAAGTATGCGGGCTATGTGACAGAACCTCAAATCAGCAAACCAAGGGAACATAAAATTCTGCATTTTGACTCCTAGAAAAGATTTGATAAATCAAAGAAAAACAAGTTTAAATATACTTAGATAAAAACAGCAATAAGAACAAAGGTTTAAACAGAATGCAGATAAAAAAAATCTTTAAAAAGGAATTTTAATCAATAATACAAAGGAAAAACAAAAAAAGAAACCTTAGAGATGTGAATAATTTCAATTATAAACTTTTGGTCAGGTATAAGCCTTGTTGAACCAAATTTAAGAGATACAAAGTAAACTATTATTTTATTTTGGGGGGAGTGGTCTTTTTATGTTTTAATTCAAAACACAGGGGGCCTAGAAAGTGGAAATGAATAAAAAGTCCTAGCAAACGAAGAGAAATTACAGATGAGCTCTGGTGGCAAACAAGATCAGGACTATTTTAAGAAACAGGAGAGCAGGGTCTCCGCAGCAATTGCAAGACAATACCTGGTGGTCCCCGCATTCTTTAGTCGGCAGGTGCAGGCAGCAGGTCTGCGCGCTACACTTGCAATTCCAAATTCTACAGTCAACAGATTTTTATAGCTTCCGATTAACCACTCCAGTCTGCTAAGCAATATTTTTCATGGGCTGGAGAAATGGCTCAGGGGTTAAGACTGTCTTACAAGCAGAATGTCAGGCGGAAACGGTGGCCTGTACTTCCAGCTTTGCTGGGCGGAGCCTGGGAAACCCCAAAGGGAAGCACTAAGGAGATGGAAGCATCCAGGAAGATTCCTTAAGTCACTCGTCCTCTACAGGGACACACAGTGCGCTCTCTCTCTCTCTCTCTCTCTCTCTCTCACACACACACACACACAAATAAAGTATTTTATAAATAAAAAATGATTTCTTCAGAAAAGGTCTCACTACATCACTTAGGCTAGTCTTGAATTTGTGCTCCAGCAGTCCTCCTTATGTGGTCCCCACCTTTATTTATTTCAAGTTAAACTGAGTAAGTCAGGATGTCAGGCAAAATTAAGATGACAGTTCTGTTTTAGCAAATGTGATTCTTTTTTGTTCTTTTTGGTTTTTGCTTTTACTGACAGAGAATCTGAAGAAAAACCAGCAAAATTCGCTAATGAAAGAGAACACAATGGAATAAGTCACTAGTAGAAAAGAAGAAAAAATGTGTAACTTTTGAGTCTGATGAGAACTAACTCTAATTTCAGAATAAGCACTGCATATCAACACTCGGTTATTGCCAATCCACTGCTCCCTTGAAGTGTCAATACATTATATTGTAAAATAAGGAAGGAAGGGAGGGAGGGAGGGGAGGGAGGAGGAGAAAACAGGGAAGGAAACATACAGAACCTTCAAATCTGTAGACAAAAACTAACATGAAAACATGTTAAACCTAATACTTTATTAAATTCAAGTCCATTCTTGTCTCTTTTATATAATAGACATTAGAGAGATTGGTTAGAAAGGTGAGAGACTAGGCCTTTGCTTTCCCCTCTTCCATGAGCTGTCAGTGCACGTTCACAAACCTTTCCTTGGAGGCGATGTTCCTGATTTTAGGAAGACTGCCAACCTCAGCCTGTCCTTCCAAACTACTAAGGAGAGGCACGACTCTCACCTACAAACTGTGTACACAAAAGCCTAGCACACTCTGGGAGGTGTGAAATAAGGGTAGTGAGTTCCAGGCAAGTCTGAACACAGCAAAACTATCCAAAATAAATAAAGGAAGGAAGGAAGGAGCTAAGCATAATGGCACATACCTGGAAGCTCAGCGTGTAGGAGGTGGAGACAGAAGGACTAAGAGTTCAAGATCATTCTTGATTATACAGCAGGTTAGAGGCCAGTCCGGACTACATGAAACCTTGTCTCAGTACAAAACTAACCCTGCAATAAAAAGAGAGAGAAGGCTTAATAAAATATTCTGCCATTTATCCCCAGAGAAGAGATGAAAGGTCCAAGAGCTAGAGAACGGTGGCATCCTGAGGCCACCTGGGTGACAGCAAACAGGAAACTTGGCAGGGCCTAAAATGTGCCAGTCCATCAAGGACCCGCCAGAACAGACTTAATTTAGAATAAGGAAAGTTGAGTGAACCTCTCTATTTTACTGAATTTTTAAAGTTTAGAAACTTGTGCTTAATTATTATACTTTGTAATAAAAATCCTTTTGAAAGAGGGAGAGAGGAAAAGGAGAAAAAAAGAAGGAAAAGAGGAAGGAAGGAAGAAAAGAGGGAAAAAGGGAAAAAGAGAGGGAGGGAGGGGAAAAGAAGTTCAAAGACAAATAGATAAAATTAAAATGATAGAAAACCAATAGCAAAAAAAAAAGAGAAACAAAAGTGTTCTAATGTTCTCTGCTCACAATTATGCTTTCACATGCAGCCACAAGAATAACTCAGCTATGACTAGCCAGTGTGGGAAAGCTACACATGAATCACCTAGCTTACTTACAAATGAATCTAAATATAGTCAAATCTAGAAAGCATTATGCAGAAGAGGAGGAGAAATGATTTAAAAAAAACACAAAACCACAAGACATATCAATGGAGTGTCTGAACTGCTCCAGTGTGAATTCCTACCATCAGCACTTCTGGAGAAGCAAGTTGAGGGGACAGCAATGGGACTGTGTCCCGGCTAACACGGCAGCCAAACTGGTAAATGTTAGTCTTTCTAACCTCAATCCTATTGTAGATGAATTAAAAAGGAATGAGCCCAGTGAGAACAACTAACAGAACTGAGGTGAACAAGTTCATAAGGTAATTGGGCAACCAGTGTACACACCTCCCCAACCAGGAATGCTTCCCTCACCATACAGTTTTTGAACAAAATCTGCTCTGTTTCAGAACAGAAACAAAAGAATAATGATTACCACTCATCCTGCTTTCAATTTTTCATAACACTGGGTTTATAACTAGAGATCAATCCAGGTATGTAGCAGATACCTAGACTTCATGACTTCATACGTGACTTTATATGTACCACTATTAAGGTGACAAAGAAATGAATCTACTCACAGAACGGAAGTCAAAGCTCTAGTCACAGCACAAATCTTCTTAAAACCACCTTGGTTTTTCTCCCCCTACACACATACACAACATACACACGTGCATGAAGAGTATATATAGTATGATTTTGTTTATATCAAGTTTTAAAACAATTCAAACTAGCCTGCAATGACAAAAAGCAGAGCACAGATATTCTCACTGGCTGGGAAAGAACGGCAGTTTAAAACAATCCCTATTCGTTAAAAAAAGGAAATTTGTTAGCCATGGTGGCACACACCTGTAATCCCAGGAGTCAGAAGGTTAAGGCAGTAAGATATAAGTTCAGTCAGAGCTACATAGTTTAGTTCCAGACAAAGCTAGACTACACAGCGAGAACCTGTCTCAATAAAAGAAAAAATTAAGATTAGAAAAACTTTAAAACATAAGGTAGTAGTAATCAGGAATACTCTGGAAAAATACTAAGAAGCTATTACCACGCTTGTTTATTTAACTCTAATAGCAGTTTGCAGGTATCGCTGTATTTGCTACCTCCTACTTGAATGCACCCTTCACTGCCTGCTCTGCAAATAGAAATGAAGCCATTCAGTATTTTCCTTGCCAGCTGCTGCTAAGTGTTGTCAGCAGAGAACATTAGAGAGACACTAAAGCAGCAGAAGCAGTTTTTTTCTGGTCCCATTAGGCTCCTCTAACCAGGTCCCTACCACTCCACCAGCTTCCCTGGTACCAGCCACAGCTGTGTCTGATTCCCACAATGCACTGAGGCCAACAGCTTCCTCTGACACCTCCAGTGAGAACTTCACAGCAGTGCGCTCTTGATGGTAAAAGCCAACATGATCTGCCAACATTGCTGCACTGTTTTCTGCCACCCAGTTAAACACAGTCATGTTCCCATCTAAAAAGGGCATACAGACCCTTGTCTGGAAATATTGTCTTCCTTGAGCACAGTAGCTCCCCAGTATGTAGTCTTTTTATATTCTTTTTTGAAATAGGATCTTGCTATGCTCTGGCTAGCATAAAACTCGCTATGTGGTTCAAGCTGGCCTCTAAACTTGAGAGCAATCCTGTCTCCTGAATGTAGGGGTTACAGACATGCTTGACCATGCATCCATATCCATGCACACACACACACACACCCCTACACACGTAGGTCAGAGGATAACTGACAGGAGTCAGTTTTCTCCTTCCACTATGTTGGTTCCAGAGATTGACCTTGAGCCACCAAGCTTGGCAACAAACACCTTTACCCACTGAGTCATTCCACCAGGTTCTTTATGCATATACACGTATAGACGTGCCACATAGATGTGCATATGCATGTAGATGTGCATATGCATTTTTTTTACAATTTCTGTATATATGGGACATGAGATATATATGTGTGTTTATACATATCTGTATGTAGTGGATTGCATCTGTGTGTACACACGTGAGTAGAGGCCCGAGGTGATGGAGGGAATCATCCCTGATTACTCTTTTACCTGTTCTGAGGTTGAATTTCCAATTAAATCCAAAGCTAGCAGACAGGGCTATTCTGGCTAGGGAGCCTACTCTGAAGATCCCACACTCTGCTCTGCCTTCTGGGGCTGAAATTACAGGCAGGTAATCCAGACCTTTAACCACTGTTAATTGCTGGGCTATCTTCTCAGCCCCCTTTTAAAAATATTCTTGAGTTCTTTACTTCTTTTTTTTTTTTTTAATTTTTTATTATTATTTATTCAACTGTGTGTATATGCGTGTGTATGTGTGTGCGCGCGCGTGCGTGCGTGCGTGTGTGTGTGTGTGTGTGTCTGTCTGTCTGTATCTGTGTATGTGTAGAACCACGGACGAATTTGAGAACCACCATGGACGCCTTCACCTCCTTCTGCCCCGGGAATCACAGGCTCCGCCCTACCAGGACCAGAAGCGCAGGCCGCCCCCGCTTCTGCCTGGAGTCTATACGTGGGATCTGGGATCCGAACTCAGGACCTTCCGCCTGCAAGGCGGAGGCTTAACCCCTGAGCCACCTCTCCAGCCCCGAGTTCTTTACTTCTGACCAGTCCCAATCCTCATTTCTCCAACCTGTTACAGTTAATTTATATAGTCATAATTCTGGCAAAGAAAAATAATAGAGTTGGGGATTTAGCTCAGTAGCAAAGCGCTTCCTTAGCATATGCCTTGAGCTGATTTCAATCCCTAGCACTAAAAACATACAATCAAAGCTTAATATTTGGCTCCTTGAGGCCATGGTCAGTACTTTCTGAGGAGATGCTCATGAAACAGCCAATAAAACCACGTATTTTAACTTACCTTTTCAAACAGGTAAGAAGCTTCCTGGACTGGAGAGATGGCTCAGGGGTTAAAACTCTGAAAGTCCTGAGTTTGAATCCCAGGTTCCACACAAAAAAACACCAGGTAGAAACGTGGACTATACTTCTGGCCCTGGAGGGCAGAGCCTGGGAAATCCCAGAGTGAGGCAAAAAGGAGGTAGAAGCAGTTCAGGATGATTCCCGAAGTCATCCTTGGTCCTCCACAGGGACACACAGTGACACACAGTGACACACACACACACAATTTTTTTAAAAAAAGAACAACTTTCTGGTACTCATCTCTATGTTTCTATTAATGAACTCACTTTAATTTTAGCTGTACTATCTACATTCAGACTATCAAAACACAAAACAAAGCAATGAAGTCTGGGATCCAAGAGCAGGCCTATAATCCCATCTAAGGGAGGAAGATCACAAGTTCAAGACCCTACTGGGCTTCAAAATGAATTCAAGGCCAGCCAGGGCAATTAGCGAGACCTGCCCCAAAATAAAGAAGAGGTCTGAGGGACTAAGAAGATGACTCGGCGGTTTAAAAGCTGCCACACAAGCAAAATGATCAGATCCCCAGATCCTGGCTGGCAGGTGTACTGATAGCCTAAAACCTCAACCTTGGAATGCAGAGCCTATAAATCTAAAGTGCAAGCTGGCTAGCCTGACTAATCCTAATGGCCTAATCCTAATGGTACACTCTAGGTTTAGTTAGGAGCTCAAGACAATGAAGTGGAAGAGTGATCAAAGATGATTCTTGATATCACCCTTTGCCCGGACAAGGAGATGTACTCATGTGCCCACCCATGCACAAAACACACATGCACGCATTCCAAGTATAAAGAAGAACAAAAACAAGAGGCGGTCTGCAGATATGGTTCGGTGGTGGAATGCTTGTTAAGCATGGTGAGGCCCTAGGTTCAATCCCTGGTATGGCGAAAAGGTCTGAAAAACAAGTGATAACTTTACCACTTAACTGGCTTTTCTTTTATTGGATCAGCTTTGACATAGTTAGGAAAAGTATCTTCAACTCAGTATTATAGGAAAATAGAAGACAAAAAATTAGATGACTTGATAAGCTTCCATGAGTAAAAACTACTTAAAACACCAGGACAAGTGAGACAGCCCAGCAGGTAAGGTGCCTGCTTACAAACATGGAGACTGGAATTTGATCCCTGGAAGCCAACATGAGCACATGTGACCTTTCTCTCACACTCTCTAATATTTTTTACAAAGTACTTATACTATCATTATCCACATTCTTTGCCCAGTTGCTAGGAAAGTGCCAAGATCTGACTTTTAATCTAGTATAGAGACTCAAAGGTCATTTGGTGTAAGCAACATATACCATAGATCATTTGCTCAGTTTACTGCTACTACAAAATGATGTGAGAACACCAAAACTTTCAGCCACTAAAGACAAATCTTCCTGTGCTTTTTTACATTACAAGGAAACAAACCCTAAGGAAAGCGAATGTGCTTTTACTTAACCCAGTGGGCCCTTAAGAAGCCACTTAGTCTCTGTGCACTCAGTTATCAGCCAAAAACCAGGGAAGTCCAAGCACAGACACGTGCTTATAATCTCAACATTTGGGAAGTAGAGGCAGGAGGATCAGAAGTAGAAGAGGCCATCTTCAGCTATATAGTGAGTTCAAGACTGGACTAAGCTATGTTAAGACCTCTTCCCAGAAAACAAAAATTGAAGACAACAATTGCCAAAGTCTTCACATTCTAAAGAATATCTTTAATTCAATTAACTATCTCATCTCAAGAAAAGACTGATACCCCAGAAACCTCACATTATAGTCCACTACTTGCAAGGGTGGTAATACATACACACATTCACCTACCCTCTCACAAGTGCATATCTTCATCACTTTAAAAGTAAATTCCATTTTTTTTGTAAGATCCTTTTTTTCTTCCTATTTTTTGTTTATACAAATATCTGATTTGTAAGAAAAAGTGCATGGAGGGATTTTAGTAGCTTAATAAATTTTCAATTGGGAAAAATAATTTAATTAAATCTGTGAGGACTTGTTTAGTATATATTCACAAGATGATGGGGTTTCACTGTAACATTTTCATACATCGATATACTTTCTTTATATTCAACCCCATTAGCCTCTTGTCCTTTCACCCGACCTCTTCCTCCCATAGAGTAACCCTTCTATTATATTTTTAAATTATATTAACAATGAGTTTGTTTTCATCACCCACTACCTACCCCCACCCACAACTCCATTTCCACATCCTTACAGCTGACTTTTAAATCCAGAGTCCACATGAGAGAAAACATGCAATATTTGTGCTAATGAATCTGGCTTATTTCACTTAACTTGATTTCTAGTCTTTATATCTTCCTGTAAAAACTTAATATATACATCAAATCTATTTATGTATTTGTTTGGGGGGGGAAGAAGAGAGGGAGCAGAGGGAGGTGGGCTGCAAGCCACAGCTCATAAGTAGAGATCAGAGAACTGCCTTCAGAAGCTGTTTCTTTCCTTTTTTATTTTTCTGCTCATACAAATGTAATAGGAACCCCTGCCCCCTCCCTCCCTCCATTCCTCCCTGTTCCCTCCCCCCTTTGCCCCTTCCTTTTCCCTCTCCCTCCCTTTCTCCTAGTGCCCCCTCCCCCCATCTCTGAAGCATCCTTTAATGTGTATATCAAACTTTCCTCTGGGTCCTCCTCTCTGATGAAGTGTAAGGACGCAGTGGCAATTCCTAGAACTCTTCCTTGTGTTCCCCTTAAGTATAGGAACACTATTGTTGACTGTTAATCCCTTGCTTCTAAGGATCGCAGTGCCTTTAGTCCATGCTAGAATTTGAGAGGTCAACGATATGTTAGTCATTGCGCAGATCGTGCAGAGTCCTGTTATAATTGCTTCGGCCCTAACTTGTGTGGAGTATCTTGCATATCATGACTCCTGTTTCTTTTCTTCTACCATGTAGTATTCAGGCATCAGACTCAGGTCTCCAAGTATGTGAGCACGCGCCTTACCAGCCAGTCTTCTACACCAAATCTAAATCTATTTCACCTTTGATTATCTAGGCTAATTCCACATCTTGGTTATCCTGAATAGTGCCACGTTAAGCAGATATGCAGGTATATTTTATTGTGTGTGTGTGTGTGTGTGTACATGTGTTTATTAAAGGGCACCATGTGTTCCTGTGGAGGACCAAGGGTGACTTCAGGAACCATCCCGGATTGTTTCTGCCTCTTTTTTGCTTTGCTCTGGGTTTTCCCAGGCTCTGCCCACCAAAGTCAGAAATGCAGACTATTGCCATTTGCACCTGGCATTTTTACTCGGGACCTGGGATCTGAACTCAGGACCTTTTGCTTGTGAGGCAGAGTCTTAACCCCTGAACCACCTTTCTAGCCCAGGATATGTAGGTATCTTTTATATGCTAACTTAAGATTCTTTGGGAGTGCTATAGGAATATTCTTTATTTGTGAGAGAGTATATGGGGGGGCACATGCAGACTGTGCGTGTGTGGAGGTCAGAAGTGAACTTTGTGAAGTCAATTCTCTCCATCCATCTTTATGGGAGTCTAGGTAGTTCCAGGGATCAAACTCAGGTCATCAGGCTTATGTGTACCTATGCCTTTAGTCCATGCTAGAATTTGAGGCACCTCACTAGCCCTCCTTTTTTTAATTTAGTTTAGTTTAGTTTAGTTTAATTTAGTTTAGTTTAGGGCAACCCTGGAGGATTTTCGAATCCTTCAGAAAACCTACATCATCATCCATAGTGAAGGAAACCTCCCTAAGAAAAGAAATAAAACATTTAAATCCAGGGCTGGGAGATAGCTGTTGATAAGCTTGTCTAACGTGCCTATTATCTTAGTACTTAGAAGGCAGAGTCAGGGGGCTGCAGAGATGGTTCAGGTGCTAAGACTGTCTTGGCAACCAAAAAGTCCTGAGTTCGAATTCCGAGTCCCACATTAAAAAAAAAAAAAAAAAAAACAACGCCAGGCAGAAACAGCAACCATCTGCACTTCCAACCCTGGGGGGTGGAGCCTGGGAAATCCCAGAGAGAAATAAAGAGGAGGTAGAAGCAATCCAGGATGATTCCCAAAGTCACCCTTGGGCCTCCACAGGAACACACGGTCATAAGCAGTTAAAAAAAAAACAAAAAACTCGCCAGGTTGGGGAGACAACTCACTGGGTAAAATCACTTGCCGAGAAAGTGTGAGGACCAGAGTCTGAACCCCCAGAACTCAACATAAAACTAAACAAGCAGCACAAACACTTGTAATCATAGTGCCCCTCTGAGGAAGATGGGAGGTGGAGGCACAGAATTCAAGGCCACCTGGCCTATGCAGAGGGAAAACAAAAGAACTCTATCTCAGGAAAGGTGAAGGTGAGGACAAACACCCAAGGCTGTCCCTCTCTGACACCACTTGCACATGGCCACACTCACACACAAGAATGAAACAAGTTAGTCTTCACCAAACAAGTCATTCTTTTAAAAAATGAATTATCAGACCAAACTATTTGAGATAAAAAGAGTCTGTGCTTAAACAGGGAGGATGGGGAGCCGGTCCACGGTGGTTCCCGAATTCGCCCATGATTACACACACACACACAATTGAATAAATAATAATAAAAAAATTATAAGCCAGAAAAAAAAACATATAAAAAAAAAGAGTCTGTGCTTAAATTAACAAAGGAAGAACCTAGCATAATAAGGTTGTCTGAGCACTGGTACACCCTGGTTTGTATATCCCCAACACCTTTTTTTTTTAGGTTTTTTTTTTATTATTATTATTTATTCAACTGTGTGCATATGCGTGTGTATGTGCGCGTGCGTCTGTGCGTGCGTGCGTGTGTGTGTGTGTGTGTGTGTGTGTGCAGAACCACAGACGAATTCGCGAACCACATGGACGCCTCCACCTCCTTCTGCCCCGGGATACACAGGCTCCGCCCTACCAGGACCAGAAGCGCAGGCCGCCCCCGCTTCCGCCTGGAGTCTATACGTGGAATCTGGGATCCGAACTCAGGACCTTCCGCCTGCAAGGCGGAGGCTTAACCCCTGAGCCACCTCTCCAGCCCGCAACACCTTTTTTTTCCTGCGATTCCTCATGATAGAGAAATATTCTACCTATGAGTTACATCACTAGTTTATTTTCCTTTTATGGCAAATAATAATTTCCTGCCTTAGTCTTCCATGTGCTGGGATTACAGGTGTGAACCATCACATGTGGGTGAAGAATGCCTCTGTTGCCAACATATTTGTTTACCATACACGCTGACTACAAAAAGAGATAAATCAGAATGTACAACATAATCAATCCCCTTTTTCTAAAAGTTATGATCCTGGAAAGAAGATCTTGTTACAGCCACAGGTGGTGGCACACGGGTATAATCTCAACACATCCATGACAAAGGCAGGAGGATCTGGTGAAAGCTCAAGGCCAGCGTGCGCTACACATTCAATAAACCAAACCAGGGATGGGGAGATGGCTGGCAGGGCAAGTGTTTACTGTGCAAGCCTGACAACCAAAGTTTGGATCCTTAGAACCCATATGGTCTAAGCCACAGTAATTCTTGTGGCATCTTGGAGAAATGAGAGGCAGAGACCCTACAGTCTCCAAAAACAGTAGGCCAACTTTGCTGGCTTACACAGCACAAAAATAACCCTCTCGAATAAGGTGGGAAAGGTTGAAGATTGTCTTTTGACCCACACTTGTGCCATGTGCACACACTCACACAAACACACACACACACACACACACACAACCAACCAGTAGTGCATTCCTGTAACCCCAGCATTCCTATTGGGAGGTGAAGCAGACAGATTATCACAAGTTCAAGGACAGCCTGGTTCCAGATCAGTCTGGATTTTACTTTAAAAAAAAAAAAAAAAGAAACAAATTGGGTTATATGCAAAAATGTTAATAGTGACAATATAGATTATTTTTACTTATTTACTAGTATTTTTTAATATCTAATACTATTTAATATTTACCTTATATAAATATGATACGTGTAAATATTTTATGTAAACATGATGTATATGTTTGGGCACGCACATGCCACAATGAGTGTGTGGAAGTCAAAGGCAAACTATGGAGTCAGTTCTCATCTACTTTACATGGGTTCTAGAGATCAAACTTTGGTGTCAGGTTTGTACAGCAAGAACTTTTACTCACTGCCATCTCCCCACTCTACGTTAGGTTTTGAGTAGCAGGAGCACCCAGCCTACAAAAAAAAAAAAAAATTAAGTAACAGCTTTATTACAATGACTGACACATCACACAATTCACCATCAAGTACACAAGTCACTGGTTTTAAGTATTCTCAAAAACATGAAACCACCACCACAGGTTTAGAACATTTTCATTACCTTAGAAGAAATACCATGCCTTTTTGTTATCATTTTCCTATTTCCCCACCACCACCTGCGAACTCTAAGCCACCAATCTATTTTCTGTCCCTACGAAACTGTCTGTTCTCCAAAAACAGGGACTGTTATGTCTGGCTTTTTTAACTTTAATACTTCTAAGGTTCAAACATGTATGTATCAGTAGTCCATTCCTTTTAAACTGAATAACATTCCACTGCATGAACACATATTTATCTACTTAACAGTTATGTTGATAGACATTTGAGTGCGTGCATGTCTATACAAGACAGCACTCAAGTGTGTGTGCCTGTGGTATCATCCTACACTATTCTACCTCCTCACTGCTTGGCTCTGGAGTTTCCCAGGTTCTGCCTTTCGGGGTCGAAATTACAGGCTGCCACCATATGTGCCTGGCATTTTACGTAGTCTCTGGGGATCTGCACTCAGGTTCTTTTGCTTGTGAGGATTTAACCACCTGTTCCTAGTCCTTGATGGACATTTCGAGAGGTTGATTTTTTTTTTTTAATTCTTGTGCTATTATGAATGTTGCTGCTATAAACATTTATGTTCAAGACTTTTTTCTTTTTCTTGGGTAGATACCTGAGGGAGAATTTGCTGGATCATATAGTAAGTTCACGCTTAATCGCTGAAACAATTGCCAGACCTGGGCATGGTGGTGCAGTCCTTCAAACCCAAAACTTGGGAGGCAGAAGCAGAATTCTAAGTCAAGGCCATCTACGTGGAGGGCTGGGAGAGGACCTAAGGAGGACTGTCAGATAGTCTCCCAAAGTGGACACACTGTTTTACATTTCATCAGTTGAGTAGGAGGGTGTCAACTTTCCACATTTGTTTCAGCACCTCTCAAGACTTGTTGATTATGGAATTATTTGTTAATAACTGTTTGTTCCCTAACCCCCACATCAGGGAGGTGGAAGCTAGGGGATAACTGAGGAGCTCCGGGCTAACAGTCTAGGATAAAAATAACAATTTTTTTTTTAAATTGAAAAGAACAACTGTGGACACATTGCCACAAACACACACAATATCTGACTGTTTTCTTGTCCCAAGATTGAAACACAGAGCACTATGGGGGCCTTCCCCAGCTCTGCTTATCACTGCCTCCTTAGACAGAAGGGCAAGCAGCAAACATTTACACAAGTCCAGGTCTCGACCAAGGAGAGGGTCTAAGAAGGTCAGCATCCGGAGTCATGCTCATCTAACTTATTTTTCAGGAGTCAAAACTGGCATCTTAGCGAAGAAGGGAGTAGAACACAAAGTCCTTCTGAGATCTGTTGATTTATTTTCAGTTTTCAGGCCTTAGTTCTACCCTTTCCACTCTGTTCTGAGCACTGAAGATGGGCCTGCCTCCAGAGCACTGGAGTCAACGTGCGCAAGTACTTCAGGCACGGTAAGAGGTCCAGATCCATAACCACGACATTCCCGTTCCCACTCCCTTCCATTTCCCTGTGTAATTACAGAGCATTTCCAACTTAGACAAACTTAGCACATCTTTGTAAGCATTTAGTCCTCATCTACTAAGTTCGAGTGTAAAAATATCCTTCTGAAAAAGCTAGTCTTGAATTGATGAGATAGCGCAGTGGGCAAGGTGCCTGCTCAAAAACCTGGAGATCCAAGTTCAATTCCTTAGAAAGCCACATGGTAAAAGAGAACTAATTTCCAAAAGTTGTTCTGACTTCCACCCATGTGCCATGACATAACAACTTTCTCTCTCCCCGCTCATAAATATGTGTTTATGAGAGGAGATATGAAAAAGAGAGATGTACCTATCCACTGAGCTATCCTGCTGGCTCCCATTAAAAAAAAAAAAAAAAAAAGAAAGGTGGTGGTCTCTGTCAGAGAGCAGTAAGATTCTATCAAAAGAATAAAAAATTGGTTTTTGCAGTGATATTGGAGGATTGAAACTAAGGTCTTATGCATGCTCAATAAGCACGCACTCTACCACTACACTTATCCCCAGCATTTTGTTTGTTTGTTTGTATGTACAGAGGAGGACAGGAATAAAAGACGTGTGTACAGATGCACATGTACATGTAATGAGCAGAGGTCGGAGGATATCAGGTATCACTCTTTTTTAAACTTCATTCATTCATTCATTCATTCATTCTTTCTGTGTGTGTATCAGAAGGCACGTGTGTGTGTGTGTGTGTGTGTGTGTGTGTGTGTGTGTGTGTATCAAAAGGCACATGTGTCCCTGTGGAGGGCCAAGGGTAACTTCAGGAAGCATCCTGGATTGCTTCTATTTCCTTCTTATTTGGCTCTTGGATTCCCCAGACTCTGCCCACCAGGGCCAGAAGTTCAGGCAGCTACAATTTCTACCTGGCATTTTTTCACATGGGACCTGGAATCTGAACTCAGGACCTTTTGTTTACAAGGCAGAGTCTTAACCCCTGAGCCATCTCTCCAGCCCTTCAGGTATCATTTCTAAGAGGCTGTTCACCTTTTGTTTTCTTTTTTCCATTTTCATATGTACAGATGCACATGTACACAGGAGGGACATGATACTGGGAACCATCCTAGATTGCTCTTCTACCGTTATTGTTTTGACACAGAATCTCTAATCAAACCCACATCTTGCTCATAGGGCTAGTCTAGCTAGACAGCATGTTCTCTGGAAATTCCCAGTCTCTGCCTGGAATTATAAGCAACCACCATACCCAGCTGGTATTTTACATGGGACTTGGGATTCCAAACTCTGTTATTTTGCTTGCACAACAAATGCCTTAACCTCTAAACCATTTCCTCATTCCCTCCCATCCTCATTTTACCTTTGTAAATCATTGAGACAGGGTCAAGCTGCACACGCTGACTTTGAACTTACTCTGTAGTACAGGCAAGTCTTGAGCTTGTGATCCTCCTGTATCGGCCTCCCAGATAGCTGGAACTTCAGGCCTGCACCAACAGACCCAGCCAAAAAAAATTATTATTGCTGTTATCAAGACAGGGTTTCGCTCTGGAGTCCAGGGTGGCTTGGGACTCACTATGTAGCCCAGCATGGCTTTGAACTTTTGTTGGTGCCTCCTGCCCTGGCTTCCTGAATACTGGGATCACGAATGAGCCAACATACCCGACTCAAAAAGTATTCTTTTTTTTTTTGGCCAGTGCTGACTATATTTCAAGTCGTCATGGCGGGGTATTAGGAAAAGTTTTCAATTAGCAATAATCGCGTCTCGGATAAACCTCATTGGTTACGATACTGCCACTGCGCAAAGCTCAAAAAGTATTCTTAAAAAAGCAAATACGAAGCCATAATGGCTAAACACACACCTCTAATCCCAGCACTTAGGGGGCTAAAGCAAGAATATCAAGAGTTAGAGGCCAGTTCTGGCTACATAACAAATCTGTGGCTGGCCTGGGCTATATAGAAAGACTTGTCTCAAACCAAATTTTTTAAAAAGTAAAAAACAAAGAACCATTATTCTATTGTTTAAGGACCATAGTTAGAGAAAGTTCAGAGGAAATGGGTATTATTCCCCTGGGATCTAAAATGTTTTAGTAGTGTTTTAAAATGACTGGTAGAATTTGAACTGGACTCTGGAGATAAGAGATATGAACATGAAGAAGCGGGATGCTAAAAAGGGCAAAGGTCATGATGCTGCCCTTTGGTTGGTAGGGATAAGGATAGAACCTGTGGTGGGCCAGCTGGGCACAATATTTTGAATGGCACATCAAGACATCAAATGTCATGCCATAAACTTGTTTAAGCTTCTGACTTCAGAGTAGGATCACCATCGTGATCACCTGTAAAGTCTTGTTGTTTATAAAAGTTGAAAGTGAATGGGCCAGTGAGAAGCTCACTGTTAGCCACCTGCATAAAAACCTAGCAATCCAAGTTTGATACCAGGAATGCTACATGGTAAAAAAAAAAAAAAAAACCTGACTCCAGAAAGTTTTCTGACCACCATCCATATCCCATGATATGCATGCGCTGATGTCACTCTCTCTCCCTCTCAAATAAATAAATCACTAAATAAATAAATAGTTAAAAGTGCTGAGCTAGGGAGCCTGCAAGACAACTCAGCAACTGGTAACCTCAGTTGAATTTCTGGAAGCTCAATGGTAGGAGAAAACTGACTTCTGAAAGTTGTCCTCTAATCTCCACCTGTGCGCCATGGTATGCCTGTAATTCTTTCCCTTTCTCCCTAATAAATAAAAAAAAATTAAGTACAAAGTTAGGAGCATGGTGTACACCTATAATCCCAGCACTCTGAAGAGAATGGAGACTTTTGAGTTTCAAGCCAGCTTGGGACAGATAAGGAGGCCTGGTATCAAAAAAACTAAAACTGAAGTTTATGGATGAATTATGCAAAGACAGAGATGACAGAGAATCTGGTACCATAACACTACAAAAGTATTGTTATCATCTATCTTTAAGAAACATCAACCACTACTTATAAATATTAAAAAGGTAGTAAAAGCATTAAACAAAAACAGTTCTTGGACATTCTGATTTGCTTGGGACAGGAGTTCTAATATAAGGTTAGACCCAGGATGGTCTTTAGTGATTCTTGAACTCTCTAAAATTGCAGACACAAGTCAGTACTGTGATTTTGAGTAACACTCTCTTTCTATATCTCAAAGAGGTCCAACATTCGAAAGGTAAGAATCTAACTTGTGCAATTTTAAAAAGCCAGTATTTTTAATTTCTCTCTCCTTTAAGAACAGACTAAGGAATTTATTTATCAAATAAATAACTTATTTATCAAAATTTATTAAAGATTTTTTTAAAAAAATGGCCCTGAGGGAGGGCAATAAAAAAAAAAAAAAGCCCACTAAATTTTTCACAAACACATCGGGCAAACAAGAATAAGTTGTCAGGCTTCTCTGGTTTTAGCATCTCCTTTGCAAAAGGATCTCCAGATCAATGCTGGTTTCTTTGAAAATTAAACATTTAAAGGTGACATGATCCTAACAGAAATGCACACAGTATTGCCTGTTTGACCTCTTTAATCATCTCATAGAAGGGTTTGTATGAAAGCACCAAGACACCTGTGTGGGGAAAAAGGGACCACAGATAAAAATGTGTTTTGGAGCAGTCAGAGAACCCTTTCAACCCTGCCTCTCGAATAATAAGCCTGACAGGCTATTTTCACCAAACATCAAGAGCATTTAGCACCGTCTTGGTTGGGCTTGGGAGGAGGGGGTGTTTTTAATTTTCAGACAGGATATTGCTCCATAGTCCAGACAAGCGTAGCAATCCTCCAGCCTCAGTTTCTGAACACATGAGCCATCAGGGCCAGCTTTAGTATTGTTAAAAGTTAATTTGGCCCCAATGCTAACTCCAATTGGGAAGAGGGGTGGGAGGGTTATGAGAAGGTAATGGGGAAATGAGTATACACAAAAAAAATTATACAAATGCATGGAATTGTCAATTAATAAAATACAAAAAAAAATTAAGTTGGTGGTTCGACAATAACGCACAACGGTTTCAATCCTTTTTCCGAACGCCTACACTTTGTGATCAAATTAACGGGCTATCTCTTTAAGAGACAAAATTAATCAAGCCATCAACATCTTTCGACTCCCCCCCCCCCCAAAAAAAAGTGGTGGTAGAGCACCAAGGAAATTATACCCCCATATCCCCCGCTAAGGCATTACGGACATTTAACCAGGACCTTCAAGAGGAAGCAAACATTGAATGCGTGCGGCCCCCAGGGATGTCCGAGCAGAGGGACGGGCAGAGACCCCTGATACCAGCCTTTCTTGGCTTGCAGGGGGCCTTCAACGCCTGTTTCGTCTAAATCTTAGTCTCAAGACCTGAAAAATTACTCGCAGGAGTGATGCCTAACAGCGAAGTCCGTTTACCTCGCCCCGGGAGGAACACAGGGACACAACGGTCCCGAGAACAACGGACCGGCAACCGACACGTTTCAGCGCTCCGGGTCCGAGGAACCCAGGGATCCCGCCAGGGACGCCGGTTGTCCCGCCACCCGGCTCATCGGTCCCAGAGCCCAGAGCCCTCCGACTCCCACCCCGGTGGCTCTCCGCGGCCTCGGCTCCGGCATCCGGGAGGCCCGGCCAGCAGGCAACCGGGATGCTCCGGGGATGCTCCGTCTAAGGCCCGACCCCACGCGCCATCGCCTCTACCCGGCGCCCGCCACCACCCTCCCCGCGGGCTTCGGACGGGGTCTGGCCCGACTCCTGTCACTCACCGGCCCGACCCGGGCAGCGGGCGCCCAAGGCTCCCCACGGGAGCTGGGCCCCCCGGGCCTCCAGGTTTCGGCCCGCCCCCTGGCAGGCAGCGCAGGTGGCTGAGCCCCGCAGCAGCGGCCCCGCACCGGCCGCTCGGTCCAGCTCCTGGCGCTGCCCACTGGGTACGGATCAACAACAAGATGGCGGCCAGCCGAGGGGGCGGGGGCCGGGCGTCATAGTAACCAGGACGGCAAAGAACCCGCCCTTAACCGAGGATCTCTCCAATCAACCGCCTCTTCTCCCGAAGCCCGGGGGAGTGTTTCCCCATGACTCGTCCGCTGACCTGTCAGTCCGGGCTTGGCCCTCACGCCCCGTGCAGAACGCCTGAGGCACGTGACTGTGACGGCACCAGTCGGCGCATGCGCGTCGATCTTGGAGCCGCTGGCGGCGGCGATTTTCCTGGGGCCCCGGAGCGCCCTTCCCTGCCTGCGCAACCCAATTCATTTTGAACTGGCAACATTTATCAGCGCCTGCAGAGAGAATGTCGGCGCTGTGCTTTTTGCCTAAGTCACCCACCGTGGAGGTGTTGGGGGGATCGACCCCCATTCACTGGTGAAGAAACTGAGGCGCACAGAGGCTGGGGGGCCAAGGTCACGCCGCCTTAGGAAGTCGAGGTGATGGTCTCTCACCCCTTCCCACTAGTTCCAATGTGTAGAGAGTGTTTTTCAAAGTCCCTCCCACCTTCGCCCCTCATTAGTCCCAGAGCACAAGGCCGTGCCTCAGGAGCCTCTTGCTCATCATTGCTCTACCTTGAGTTGGCAGCACGAGCACTTATATGCAACGTGTACCCCATCTTCTTTGCCCCCAGAGCATCCCGTTGGATTCTTAAGATAGCATATCGTTTGTCCTGTACTCTCACGACCTGTTTCCAAGGCCAAGTGTGTGTCCCTTGAAGATGGTCATCCCTTGGCTATCCGTACAGAATTCCTAAAGCAGGACTTGATTTGAAAGTGAGGCTACTAAGATCATTCACGGGGTCTGACCTTACACCCAAAAATGAATTTTAAACTTGCTCCTCTGGTACATGGTTGCTTCATCTGTAAATGCCCTCAGAGCGGGCTAAATAACCAGGATTCCCAGCCACTTTCAGGCTGCCAAACATGAATTCCTTAGCTTCTTGCTATTTAAGAGCGTTTGTTCCACAGAGGGCACTCGTCTTAGGCCTGGGATATTATAAGTGGCTCAAGAGGAAGGTTGTCCAAATGTTCTGAGAGAGCGCAGGACCACGGATTTGACAGAAGGGGGAAGACTGAAATAAACTGAAGATACCACAGTAAGGGTGACCTCGATTCAGGTCCTCTTTATGGACTGGATTCCTGAGACCCCATGCTAGGCTAACATGCTCAAGACATGGAGAAATGAAAAGAAATCAAAAGAAACTGATCAAGAGGCCACAAGATCACCAGAAGGAGGCTTCCATCAACTCCTCGGTGTACAGCCAAGCACAGGTTTCTACAGCTTTACCGATCCTTAACCCAAAGCAGATGCTCCAGAGCATTCTCAATAACACCTCTCTGCACAGTTACCAAGCTGCTGTGAAGGGTGATGGAACCCTCAAAAAACCACAATGTGGGAAGATAGTGCATTTGGTACAGTGCTTGTCTTATAAGCCATGAGGACATGAGTTGGATCCATAGACCCCCACAGAGAAAAAAAGCTGGGCATGGTGACAAGTGCTCGTAATCCCAGTGCTGATCTTTGAGGCAAGTTAGTCAGCCAGCCTAGCCTAGTTAACTAGTTCCAGGCTACTAAGATATCCTGTCTCAAACAAGGTGATTGGCAGGGCTGCAGGCTAGTACAATGGCTGTGCAGTTACTCTGCATTGTTGCCAATAAGTTCATGACTAAAGGGCTTAAGGGAACAAGGGGTTACAATTCCTTGTCTTGGCAAGAGTGTCCCTACAAACACCAGTTGTGAGGGAATTAGGCACACCATATCCATATAGTCACAGGAATGCTAAGAGAGAGACGATCCTTACTTGCCAGACCAGCATGTCCGTCCAAGTAAAATAAAAGATGCCAACTTCTTAACCAGTTCTTTCCATCTTATCCACTTGCCCAGGGAAGGCCTAGTCCTGCTACTCACCATGGACTGAGCCCTTCCCATCAATCAGAATCTCCTGCAGGCTTGCTCAGGGCTCAACTCAACTACCAATTCTTCATAACTGTGCCCAGAGCTCCAGCCTTCAATTATCAAGTTGACAATTTAATCTACTATGACAGCAGGTAAAGTATGAGAACTTCCTAAATTGTCTTTTGACCTCTACCCATGTGCTATGACATGCATGCCTCTCTCCCTCTCCCTCTTTCTCTGTTTCTTTCTCAAATATATACATAAACAAATATTAAAAGAAAAACAAAGTGAAGAGATTGGCAAGAGAGCTTAGCAGATAATGTGTCTGCTTATAAGGCTAGTGACCTGAGTCGCTTCTTAGAAGCCCTATGGTGAAAAGAAAGAACTGACTTTCGATAGTTGCCAAGCTTGTGTGTGTGCTCCTGCGCTCTCTCTCTCTCTCTCTCTCTCTCCCTCCCTCCCTCCCTCCCTCTCTCCCTCTCCCTCTTTCATAAGGAAATAAAAAAACAAGGTGAGTGGTACTTAAGGTATGGCACCTGAATTTGTTCAGTGTCCTCCATATGCATCTGCACACATATGAACACACACGCACACACACACACACACACACACACACACAAATATAACACAAATGCAACAACATCAAGCCAGGCATAATAGAATATGTCTATAATCCCAGCACTCAAAAGGCCAAGGGAGGATTGCAAGTTCTAGGCCAGCCTGAATTACAAAGGGAAACTGTCTTAAAAAAAAAAAAATTAAGAGCAACAATGTTCTACTCTCAGTAGAAAAAAAGAAGGCAGTAGCATCTGGGAGGCCCATTCCTCACTGACAAAGATAACAGCCTCTTCTACAGTGTCCATCATTGTCAGAATATCAGTCAATGCTTCTTCAAAAGAACCTCACTGTTCCCTCGGGTGTGCCCATAAGGTAGCACTTTCTCCAAGCAAGAACAAGAAAGCACAGATCTCAGAATTTCTCCCACATAAAGATTTCACTGGGCCTTTTCTGCTCGTAACCTTGTTTATTATTGAATCAACTTGAAAACCCAACTGATAATGTGAAAAAGAAATCCCACACATAATGAAGCGGTGCTGCGTGCTGCTTGACCTTAGAGCCACCGCCGGGCTCCCGTCAGCGTGTCGAACAGGTATTCTCTGCCTGTACCTGTGCTCAGAGGAGCAGGAGAGGAGAGGGGGAGAGAGGAGAGAGAGGGGACTGCTTGCTTTAGCAGAATGTCCTCTCTCGATGCAATTCCCCCCTTCCACTGGGATCCAAGCTGTTCCCTCTATCCCTTCTCAACAAACATCCAGGGGCCCGTTCAGATGCACAGGAAGACATTTTGAGTCTCAAAAACTGGACACCAACTACACTACAGTGGCTAGTGTCAGTTTTCGCTGCCATAATTTGCTGATGGCACTAGAATATCTGGGTAGCTCTTCCCTCCCCACCATCCCCCTCCCCCTGTGAATAGGTATCAGACTAGGTACGTGTTATCTCCTGGCCCCCACTGGTGCTTGACACAAATTGACATAGATGACAGATGCTTGGTGGTAGGGGTAAAACATGCAAAAGGTAAAAGTCCTGGCAAAGGATGGTGTGGGAAAAGTGGGAACTCACCGGAATCTTGAGCTCTGCCATCAAAATGCTGCTGAAAAGAATGAAAAGGAACAATGAGTTAAATCCTGTGCATGGAAAGCAGAGGGAAAGGCCATGAGCCCACTTGCCTTCTTCCATCCTGATCATGCTGGTGTGGGCACCCCCCCAAGAGGGTAGGCATGCACAGGTAGGAGGACAGGCTTGGCAGGGGTGGGGAGTATGCTAGAGCAGCCTCAGTGCTCTCTACTTGGGATGTGAGTTGACAGACTTATGACCCTCCCGGGTACCTGGGACATCTCCATCCTTGGTGCCTCCACAAGCCCCTCAATGGATCCTCCATTTCCCTGGATGCTGGAGCACACAATAGAGTACACAATAAGGCTCTAGGCTCCAGCCTGAGTTTAAGAGGTGGGTTTCCAGGCATAGAGGTAGGCAAAGGAAGCTGACCTATTGTGCAACAGAGCCTGGGCCGGTTTGTTTGGAACCTGCAGCATCTGAGACAACCTAAAGTGTCAGGAGGAAGAACCAAGCAGTGAGGACAGCAGGCCTGCTCACATCAGGAGTGCCTACCACCTGTCCATTTATGTTGGGAGCAGACAATGCCTACATGTGGAATAGGCATCGTTATCTCCCCACCCACCCCCGGGATCCATCTTGCACCCACAGAGAATTCAGTCTACAGAGGTTGGGCAGGTTTCAGGTAGAAGAGAAGGGTCAGAAAAAGGGATAAAGGTCTCATGCATCCAAAGACTCTAACTCTGCGCCCTCCACACCCACCCCATTCTAAGAGTGGATTCTGCTAAGGATGAGGACCATTTCCTTCCAGTGTCTGACTTCAACCTGAAGAACTTTGGAAAGGCAGCAGCAACCCTCCTCAATCTCAGCTTGTTCAACTATCAAACTTGGGCACTGTTATCAAATTTTTGGCAAAACTGCCCAGCTCAGCTGACCGGGGGAGGCAGGAAACACGGAGATAGGAGCCTACCCCTGGAGGAGCTTGGTGAGGAGCCAGCTCAGGGACAGGAGGAGAAGGGCACCAGTCACTGTCAGCACTATCACAAACCAGGGCTCCGGCTGCCAGAATGCTTCTACGTCTGTCACAATCAGGGGTGTCATCACTGAGGACATCTGCAAAGGGGATCCCGGTCTCTCCACTGTTCTGCCCAAATGCCTTGACAATCCAGCTTTCAAACCTCTCCGTTTGGAGGCATACCCCACACCCCAGATTTGCTTTTGTGTAATGTCAGGCTCTTCGTATTCAGAAGTTTTATCCAACATGACTTCTCCTATCATTCCACTCGAAGAACTGGATGTTTTCATCCTTCGAGGTCCACTCTCCCAAACCCCAAGAACCGAGAACCCCCCTCACTGTGGTTCTCTGGGTGCTGGTGGCCACTGTGCTGGCTTTCCAAGGCACTAGATGCACGATGACAGTAGCCGTTGTGCCAAGGTGGGGCATGGAAGGGCCTGCATCGACCACCCGGATCAGTAGCTCGGCGGTATAGAGCTGCTCTGGCCACGGGGGCTCTAGTGCAGTGTCACTGTATACAAGGACAGTCCCTTGCAGTCTAAATTGCCTTCGACTATTCCCTACAAGAAGAATAGTAGAAAAGGAAGATGTTGTTAGCCTTAGCCCAACTCTCACCCACAGCTTGGTGACCCCACATATTCATACCTCCCACGATGCTGTAGGAAAGGGCTAAACGCTCCGGCTCCTGAGGGATCCGGCACGACACCTTGGTCACCTCCATGCTATGACCCAGGTTAGCATAGATGGTGACTTCCTGAAATGGAGGCTCACACTCAGGGGCATGGTCGTTCACGTCCTAGAGAAAGGCACTCACCTTAGGAGTGTCTACAACCCAGTCCTCAAATCCCAAGGGTAGACTCTCTCAACACAGCGGGAGCCTAGGCACCAGGCGACAGGCTGTTTTCCATAGTGAAACCTTCCTCCCTAATCAACCCATTGAAGAAACAGACACGATGGCATGGAAAACCTAAAGGTCAGGGGGCAATATGTGTTTCTGAGACTTTGGAGTTTGTTACCTCAACCTCAATGGTGATGGTACAGGAACCTGAGTGGCGTCTGTTGAGATCCCAGTCTTGGCCGTGATCACTCAGCCAGACGACGATCTTGTACAACCTCTGCTGTTCATAGTCCAAAGGCCCCAAAAGGTAAAGCTCTCCTAGAAAAGGGAGCCCCAGCCTCAGCCTCCAGTGCAAGCTTTGACCCCATTCCTCCATCCCAGACCTGAGGTGTTAAGTACCACGGTGACGGTCCACGGAAAAGATGGAGGGTCCACCAGAGATGAAGTACTCAAGACTGTTGCGTGGGTAATCCATATCCGTGCCCGTCACAGCGCCCAGAAGCGTGTAGGACCCTGCATCTTCCCGAACCCGGAATGTGCGTGGGGTACACGTCGGGGAGAACTCATTGACCGGTGTCACCATCACCAGTACTGGCACCTCCGCTGAGAGCCATTTGGTAGTCAGAGAGCTGGCTTAGAATGCCCAGTCCTGCTTGGGGGGGGGTGGGTCTTGGGAAGAAGACATAAATAGCCCTGGACTGAAGGAAGAGGGTTTCTAAGGAGGCGAGTGGTAACCGTAGTAACCTTCCCCTGTTAGAAGGTCTGAAATCAAGACAACCCCTGAATTACTGGTTTCAGAGGGAGGAAAGATGCTATATTTGGGGTATGAAACAGAGTGAACAAAATAGGCCGCCTCCTGAATGCCCAGACCTAAGTTTGGTCACTCACTGGTCATCTGGGGCTGACCACCGTCAAACACCAGGATGGAGGCTACATGTTGGGAGCAGGTCCCAGGAATGTCACAGTCCAATGAGGTATTCACCTGGCCAAAGAGGTCAGACAGTGAAACAAAGACAAGGTCTGGGACAGTCTTAACCAGCCCCCCAAGATCCCCCCTGCCCTGCCCCAGGTTGCCTCAGACTAGGACATTCACACCACTACCCACTTCCAGTGCTCTCAGGGTTCACATACTTTGGCCCATCTATGCTGCCCTGCCTAGGAGTCTAAAAGTGGGTTTTGGGCACCTCGAGGATTCCATTGTGAAGGCGGAGGCTGGGAGGGTCTGGAGAGCTGTGGAACCACAGCTGGTAGTCAAGGGCGGTGCCAGCAGAGTCTGGATCGACACAAGTGAAGGTGTCCAGTACTGTGCCCACCGGTGCAGTCTCTGGGATTTGAGTGCTAGCAATGCAAGGCAGACAGACAGCAAGATGGGAGTCTGGCCCGACAGTAAACCAGAGGTCTCGCCCCTAAGTCTCCCATGTACTCACACCAAGAGCGCTGGGAGACAGCGCGGAGCCCACTGATTGACTTTCAGCACGTTCACCGTGAGGTGGAGCTCAGCACTGGCCCATGGCTGGAGCCTCTCAGAAGCCTTCACCTTCAGTTCTGTGACTGCCTGCTCCTTGAGCCAAATCTAGGGGTGCGGTGGTCCACACCACCCCATCAACTGGGGAGGGGGAGGGGGGGATGAAGCAGAGCTTGGCCCACCCCAGCTCAGTCCAGCCCCACTCTGCCAACTGACCCAGACGAGGAGGTCGCTGATCCTAGCCACTTTCACCTCCTCTTCTAAGATCAGTGTCCTTCTCCCCCATTCCACATTGCTGGTAGGAGTCACCTTCGAGCCCCCCGTCCTCAACTTCCTGGTCAGAGACATCTGGGTGCTAGTGCCTCTGTCCTCTCACCTTGTCCAATGGAGTACAGTGGGCTGGGCACAGGAGAGATGATTTCATAGAGCAAGTTGAGTCCCTTGGCCTGGACCTGAGTCACCTTGCTCCCCGGGACCAGATTCTCTGGAATGGTGACACTCTGGGCCTTCTGTCTGCACCAGAAGTGAAGCCTGGCTCCTGCCTGCTCCAGCAGGGTCCTTCCTTGGGGTGTCCCTTGTTTGGAGCTAAGATGCTCCAGGAGCCCCACAGCCTACCCCTACTCCTGTTTTCCTGGGGCTAAGTCCAACCTCCTCCACTGTCCCCAGGATAGGGGAGCCTTACAGGAAGGAGACCTGGCTGGAGGAGGCGGGCAAAACCTTCACCGTCAGCATCCCTTTACAGCTTTGGCCATGTCCAAAGGATATTGCGATTTGAAGCTGGAAGTCCTACGGTGCGTACAGGACAAAAAGAAACCACGGCTTGTGTCCACTTCTATATGCATCCCCAATCCTCCCTTCAAATAAGAAGTCTTCTTTAGAACCTCCAAACTACCCTGCTGGAAAGCATTCCCTTGAGCCCTATACCTTTGGGACCTGTGCATTTGACTGCAAACAGTTCAAGAGTGATGTCTGAGTCATTCGAAATGAGGGAAATATTAGGTTAGAGTTGCTAAGAGCCAGTTACTAAGAGGAAGAAGAGTGTTTGTTTTGTGGTGTTGGGGATGGAATCAGGGCCTTGCCGAGGTGGACGTTCTTAAAGGGGACTTCCACCTCACTGGCCAGAACTTTCTAAGTGATTGCTTATACACACTCTCCTTTTTGTCAGAGGACCTGTGAGCTCCCAAAACCAGGAGACCCTCCTCTTTTCAGATACCCCAGTATCTGACGATTCCAAAGTGAGAGAGTACAGTTGGTGTGGAGAAGTCTGGGAGAGGCAACAGTAATCAGAACACACAATTTCTTTTCAGAAGGCAGCATTTCTGCACAATTCATAGATTTATATTAAGTCTTAAGCCCCACGTTTACCTTTGTAGCCTGGCCTTTGAGGCCCTGGGATGGTGCCCGAAGCATTCCTTGTTCATTGATGGAGAAAGGTCCAGGGAAGTGGGGGGGATCTTGGGCACTGATGATGCTCATCTAACAGAACAGAGATGCCTCAAGAATACCTGTCAATATCCTTCAACAACCCAGCAGGCTGCTACCTATATCTGATTGTCCCAGAATAGACTGTGCCCTCCACTGTGAGCCCTGGCTCTGATCCTATGTCTGTCGGCTTTAAAATAAAATTAAAACAAAATCAACTACAGTTATGGGTTAGGGAGTGTAGCTCAGTTGGTAGAGTGCTCGCCTACCATGCACAAACCCCCTAGGGTCAACCCCCAGCACCACATAAACTGGGCATGGTGGCAAAGGCCTTAATCCCAGCACTCAAAAAATAGAGTCAAAAGTACCAGGGATTCAAGGTCATCTTAGCTACACAGTAATACGAGATAGCATTGTCTCAAAACAAAGAAAGAATACTACCATTCTTTTTAGAATTATAAAAGTGATTTAAAAAATATCATGAGAGGGCCGATGAGATAGCTCAGAGGGGGAAGACGCCTACTTGTAAACCTGGAGACCTGAGTTCAGTCCCCGGAAGCCCAGCTGGTGCTTGTTTGGACCTCCCTCTCTCAAATGAAAAAAATTCTTTTAAAAATGTCATCAATAATTCAGAACATGCAGAAGAACTTCAAAGAAAAGCATTATTTTTGAGATATTACTGAGGTCTTTGTGTCTCTCTCCAAGAACACACAGAGACTCTCTGCGGGGTCTCTCCGAAGGCTGTGTGCTTGGCCAGACAGGGGCTGAGCTTATGCTGTGTTTCTCCCCTCTTCCCCCTTTGTCCTGTCACTCGGTGCTCTGCGTGGGACTCACCTGGGCTCTCTGGACTTCCAGACCTGGGAGCAGCAGAGTATACAGCAGGGCCCCAGGCGTGACTGTCTCCGGCACATAAATGAATTCCCCAGCTGGCCAGAGAGGAGGTCAGGGAGGCTCCGTTCAGGTTGTGTCCTCCCTCATCCCTCCCAGCTGACCCTGGTCTCACCTGGGCTGGCAAATCCACCAGAACATTGAACGTGAACAGGGTCTCGTTGGACATCCACGAAGAGCACCACTTCCATTGCAAAGTTGCCACATTTGTACTGCAGCTGCAACTCATAGTGGTTTACTGCAAGAGCATCCAATCTAGCAAAGCTACTCAAAGTCACCTGTGGGGGTTCAGCAAGGACGTGCTGGGATGGAGGCTTTCTGCTGCTCTATTCCACCTCTGGCGTTGGTCTCCACCATCCCAAGACCTTACCTTTCCCACATAGGTCCCCTTCTGTCCTGCCAGGCTAGGTTTGTTGAAGAAGTTGGTGGGTGGTTGAACACGAAGTAGCTCCAGGGTGGGCATGTAGGAGGAGCAGTTGAAGGAAAAAGACTGAACGATGGTACCAGGGCCCTTACTCTCAGAGATATCTACAAACCAGGGCAAGCTGTGGAGATCTAGGAAGAGCGGAACATTTAGATTTGAGGTCCCAGACTCAAGGACCCACACATAGAAGCAGAGTATCACCATTTTGCTGCAGGGCCAGGCCACATTAGGGAGCAATCACTTGGCTGAAGAAAGTTAAGGCTAAAGTTAAGACCTCTCTACCCTTTCCTGGCTCTTCCTCAGCCTCTGCCCTCTATGGTAACTTACCAAAAGTCCAAAGGAAAACTAGGGTTTCCCCACCCACCCAGCCCCTCACCAGAGACAAGCAGAGTAAAAAGAAGTGCCCAGAGCCCGAGTGGCACCATGGTAGCCTAAAGATGGCAGAGGAAGCCGCTTACCAGGCTCACCCTGTTGCTAGGTCGGTTGCTTAAACACAGCTGGACCTCCCAGATATCAGCTCCACCCACTCTCTGCTGGAAAGTGCTAGACCTCTGGCAGTTTTCTGAGGGAGAGGAGGGGACAGGGCTGGAAAATCCCATTTTTCCACTGTTCTCAGTGAATTCTTCTATTTATTACAACCCTAAGGGGATGGGAGGAGTGGAGAACCAACCAAGCTACATATGGAGAAACTGTCACATGGTCCTAGGAGACAGAGCAAGCACAGTATCCAGGAAACTTAAGCCCCCAAGACGAGCTCCCCTACCGAGTCTGAATTCCAGCTGCCTCCTTCCACCATCACAACATCATCTGCCTAAAAAAAAAATAAGCCCAACCATCAAGAAAAATCTCTCAAAAGTCGTCTGCACTCAACAAGTATAAAGAATCCTTACTGGTAGAAATAAAAGCAATGGTTGCTCTGGGAATATTTACTGGAGAGGGCAGAAGGTAGCTTCTGAGCATGACTGCAGACGTGCTGCATTCTTTATCTTGGAGTTGCACAAGCCTCTACAGATCTAACATTTACTGATAATTGTCCATTGACTGTATTTCTATGTTAAAGAAAGGGGTTTTGAGACAAGTTTGAGGATGGCCTCAAAATAATGACCTTCTTAACCCTTAGCCTCTCAAGGAATGAAATTGTAGGCTGTGCCATTATAATTCCGTGTTGATATTGCAAGTTGTCTTTACTTGCTCTAGCCATTTCTTCACTTCACATTTCTTTCCTCAGCATTGCCCTTGTCGCGGACCTCAATGAACAGCTGTTTTGTTTTCTTTGTTAATTTTGTTTATTTGTGCTAAAGGTGAAGAGAGAGGGGGAAAGGGAGAGAGGAAAGGAGAGGAGAGAAGAGACGAGGGGAGGGGAGGGAATATAGGGAAAGGGAAGGGAAGGCATGCCAAGGCGCATAGGTGGGGATCTATCATGTTGGTTTCCTAGAATTGCCATGTTTGCTAGGGGGGGGGGTCTTACCTGCTGCACTATCTCTCTGAACCTATTGCTTTGTTTTGTTTTTGAGACAGGCCTCATTATGATGCCCAGTTTAGTAGTCCTGTACTCCTGCCTCAGTTTCCCGAGTAGCTGAGATTACAAAGCACATGTCCATTGCGCACCCCGAATCCGGTGCTGGTCTCACGCTTCCCACTAGAGGGCGATCCAGCCCTGCTTCGCTCAGATGTAGGGAGGAGACTCGACAGCGAATTTTCGCCAAGGCCCTTCCCTTCCCTTACTCTGCCGCGGGGTTCGGCATTGAGTAATGGCTGGGCCGAACCCCAGTCCTATGATTCCCACGGATTGTCAAGACAGCCTCAGGAACGGGTCTGGCCACAAAAAAAAAAAAAAGGTCAAGTCATAAGATCTGACGCTTTTGCCCATACGTGGGTACAGCCCCCGGCCCCAGGGCTAGAGACCGCTATTCACCAAGAGACAAAGTGAAAAGCTGAGGCCACTGCAGGGAAGCGACCTGTCTGCTCTATGTTACGCAGTGAACTTCACGCAGCAAAACTTTCAGGGGGGATCAGGGGGTCCCGAGCTGGACCCTGTCCGACTTGGTGCAACCAGCCCTATTGCTCCCTGCAGAGCCGATGCAGAGTGGGAAAGGGATTTCCAAGTCACCCCCGGCTGCCGGGCTCTAGGGGCGGTACCCAAGGGGCGGGGCAGATCCGGCCTGCCCCGCCTCCATTGGCCGAGGCGCCGGGGCGGGGCGGGGCGCGGCGGCCAGATGTTGAGGCGGCGGCGGGAGCCCCGGAGAGCGCGGAGCCTCGGAAGAAGGCTGAGGTTGAGGGCGCCGCTGGCGCTCTCGGCTCAGCTCCAGCCGCGGATCGAGGAACTGGCTGGCAGGACTAGCGTGGGCTCCGCCACCGACATGCACAGCGCTCGGCTCGACAGCTTCCTGAGCCAGCTCCGCTGGGAACTGGTGAGGTTTGCGAGTGGGTGTGGTGGTGAGGACGTGTTTCGGAAAGGGTGTTCGGTTGTCGCCAGGCCAGAACAACAAATTAGCCGTGGGGTCGGTACTGGGTGCCCATCCGAGGCTGGATGGGGGCAGGGCGGCACCGTGCAGATGGCCCAGATGGCCCGCGTCGGATTTCTGACGGTTGGAAGCTGCACTGGGCATCAGGTAACAGGCGCCCAGCTGTCCGTCCCGCCGGGTGGCGGGGAAAGGTAGTGGAAGCGAGTGTTTCCTTACGTGCTGGTCAGGGAGCCCCAAGAACCTAAAGTGTTGGCGCTGCCGTGGACACCCCCTACCTCAGGCTGGCCCGTACCTCCTTCCTCTATCCTGCCTATCCGCCCCGGTGGCGGGTGCGGACTTGCCTGGCCCTGCGTGCTGCAGCCTGCCGGACTGCCACCAGGTCTGCAGATGGGAGACACATGAGCTTCCTGTGCCCGTGCCCCTTGCCAGCCCTGTGCTTACGTTTTGCTTTGCTACCGAAGCCGACAGGCCTAGTAAAGCCCCCTGACCCCTTTTGTCCCCAGAACTGGTCTGGTCAAACACTAAGGGGTTGACAAGTAATACCCCTCCAACTGCTGCCTTCTCTCCCCCCTCTTACCCCCTTCAGTTGTGTGGTCGGGACACAGGTTCACCCCCAATGCCTGGCCCCCTGAAGTCATCAACTAAACCTGATCCAGGTCTTCAGCCCAACTGCCAGCTTAGGGCCTCAGATGTCTTGGAAGATGACTCTGTGTGCTGTGTGGAAGAGGAAGAGGAAGGCTTGGCAACAGAGGACAGGAGTGCAGCCCTGGGGTCCCCCAGGGAACATGCCCTAGACTGGGACTCTGGCTTCTCAGAGGTGTCAGGCAGCACATGGCGAGAAGAAGAGCTGTCCGTACCCCGGCGCCCAGCACCCCCTTTACGCCCTCCTCAAAACCAGCGGTTCTCAGTTAGTGGCCTCCCCCTGCCCGGCAGGGCACCCATGACCAGCGTACCACCCGTCCACCGGCCTCGTCCCAAGTCCACCCCAGATGCGTGCCTGGAACATTGGCAGGGGTTAGAGGCAGAAGACTGGACAGCTGCCCTGTTGAACAGGGGTCGAAGTCGCCAGCCCCTGGTGCTGGGCGACAACTGCTTTGCCGACTTAGTTCACAACTGGATGGAACTGCCTGAGGCACCCAGTGAGGGCAGTGATGAAGGTGCACCCCGCTCCCGCCCTCGACCCCCCCAGTTCCTGCTGGGCCTCTCGGAACAGCTACGTCGCCGGCTGGCCAGGACTCGGCGGGCAGCTATGGCAGGAAAGCGGTTGTCGTGCCCACCTTGCCCAGAACATGACCTGCCTGCAGACATCTCGCATTTCGCAGCCCTCATGAACTGCCGCAGCCGCCAACCCCTCATCTACAATGATGTCAGCTACCTCTGACCCTGCCCTCCAGCCTGGGACAATAAAGGCTCTTTTCTAGACTGTTGCTTCCATGCTCCTGAGGCGTCAGAAGGCAGCCCCCCTTGTGCGGCACGACCGAAACGGCGAATCTACTCTTTCCTTTCCAGGGTCTCTGTCTTGCTCACACAACACTTGTGTATATCCCTGTCCGGTGTTCTCTCATCCATCTTCTCACAACTTACACTGTCCTTCAACAAGCATTTATTGAGGGTCTGCTGGAGGCCCCGGATGTAGGGCATCTCTGCAGTCTTCATCAGAGCCAAGCGGTAGTGTGGCCGCTGCTTTGTCACACAGCTCGTAATGCAGAGGTGGGAAGGCAGTTCCGTCCTCTTCACCCTCACAGCTCAGCTCCAGCACCAGTACCCGCAGCCCAGGCTCAGGCACCCAGCCCTTCTTCACTTGCCGAACCAGTTCTGTCACCCTGGTATGGGAGGGGGTTAGGGGAGATTGGGTAGGTGAGCTGAGACGGACCGAGGGCAAAGGAGAATGGACTAGAGGCTGTGCTGGTGAGACTTAAGAACCCAAACCAGGGCAGGAGCTGCTCAAGACAGGAAACATCTGAAACTATTTTAGGAGCAGCTGGTGGAGCAGGCAGGAGGCAGGAAGCCGTGGGTCCCTGGGGAGTGGGGGGCAGGGTAGAGTCTGGGGAGCCAGGGGGGCTTGCCAAGCACACAACATTTGAAGGCCCCTCTTCAAGCCCTTACCCCACCCCCCAGGCCCATTTGTTGGCTCCATTTGGTGAAAAGAATACTTCAGGAAGGTGTGAGGGGCCTAGAATAAGGCTGAGGGGGGAAAAAAAACCAGGGGGGGGGCTGTGTCTCCCATTCTCAATCCAGGGACATGGCAGAGCCTGGCCATAGCCAAGTGCTGGCCCACCTGAGGCGCAGGTGTTGGCTCCGCTTTTCAGATGACCATCCTGCTGAATAGAGCTGCGCCTGGCCTAGAAGCAGCATCGTTACCGTCAGCCCATGTTCCTCCTAGAGAGATACAGGTCAGATACTGCTGGGCCAGACTGGGCCAGGCCTGGGGGCAGAACAGGGTCAAGGCACCTGGAGATGGGTCAGCAGTGACTCCAGTGTCCTCTCAGGCTGCCCAGCGGGCACCTTCAGGCGGTCCCAACTGGTCCATTTCAAGTGATGGAACTAGGGGGTGGGAAGGGGGGGAGAGGAATTAGGCTTTTCACATAAATCTGCAAACCCTGGTCCAGTTACCCGCAGCCTTTCCTAGGGGAGGAGCTAGACTGAAGGCAGGAAGCATAAGCCAAGGACTGGGGGTTGGGGGGGTGGAAGGTGGGATCTGGGCCCAGAGTCTCAACCCCCCCTCCCTGCCCAGGCTGGAGCCAGCACAGGAAATGGGGCTATGGGGCCCTGTAGAGGGAAACCGACATCCATCATACAGGCCAGCTGGAGGGGGAAGACGTGGGGGTGGTGCTTCCTGAGGAAGCTGGAGCAGGGTTTCTGCAGACGCCGATAGAGCTGCCTGTTCCTCAAGCGGGAGACCTGAAGCTAGGGGACACATCCCATCCTATTCCCCACTCCGTGCATCCAGGACCATGGGCGACTGCGGGCACACAGGAACAAAGGCACAATGACCCCAAGATCCTCCTGCTGGCCCAGAGAGCTCGCAGGGACATGGTCCTCAGAGGCTTCCTGGTCCCGTCCTATTTCTTTCCCTGTTTCAAGAGTCTTGAGGTTTTGGTGCTTAGAAGCGAGAACAGAAGTGTAGCAGAGAGCCAGAGGCCAGGACAAAGGAACCCTGCCAACACCCCAGAAAGCATACTGGGGTCAAGCCGAGACTAGGCTAGAGGCAAGATGGGGACTTCTATCCCCTCCTATTCCATGGACAAAGGCACCCTGTGTGCTGTGTAGTGGTGGGGCGCCTCACAAAGAGGCTCTGTGTACTGTGTCCAGAAGGGACCCTAGGGCTAGCTTGTGACCTCTGTCCTTTCACTTGGTGAAGGACAGACCTTCTAACCTCTTTCCTGTGCCTCGAGGAATGCCAACCACTGCAGATCCTGGACACATCATTGGAGGCATTCCCAGTCCTGACTTCATAGGATGCCCGTGCACACAAGCACGGCAATACCCACACGTGTACCCACGTGCACATCCATGCATGCCCACTGTGAGGAAGATCCCCGTATTTCCATCTGGCCTGCAGGTGTGCAAGCATGCTCCCTCCAAGGACTACACACCAGGGATGTTCAGACCCTGGTGCGTTCATGAGCGCGGAAGCACAGCCTACAGGGCTGATTTCACAGCCCTGATTTCAGTTGGGCAGGACAGAGCCCTGCAGCAAGAAGTTAAACTCTCTGTGGCTGCGACCCGTCATCTCCCCCCTTCCTCCCTACACCCCCTTCTTTTTTCTTTCCTACCAGGATGGATACTCTTGGGAAGGAGGGGGTGTGAGGGATGTCTGGTTCTTTTAATGAGTTAAAGCTGCAGCTCCCTCAGACCCTGAACGGCGGCAGGAGGGAGTGGGGGGTAGATGATGGCTACTTCCTGTGTCTGACAGGTCCCCAGGCTGGGTTCATAGCAGGAAGGGGGCTGGAGGAAGTCTAGAGGATTCCCCCACTGCCTGGGTTTTGTAGCCTCACAGCTAGAGGGGAGCCTGTTTAACTAGGTGAGTAAAGGGAAAAGCGGGGATTGGTGATAAGGCATCAAGGACTCACCGTCTGAATGACTGGGGCAGAAGGCACCGATCTAATGTAGTAATTTTCAGCCAGATGCAGATAACTGTTACGAAAGGCACTAAGGGGCCGTGACCCGCTTACCACCTTGTACAGCTCCAGGCCCAGCAGGCCTGCCACAACTGCTGTACTGGTGGCGATGGCCGGGATAATCTGGCCCACAATTTGCTTGACCTGCCAAAGACAGGGCATGAGATGTGGGCTTCAGGTGTAGAGCTATTATTTGGCTCTCATTTCTCAAAGGTGTGGGGCTACCTTATCCAGGTCAACTGGTAGGATCCTGTAGTTCTGAGCCCACAGGCCAGTCGCTGCTGCCACAAAGTCCATATGAAAGTTACTGTCATCATCCTGTCAGATCCAAATCACAGAAGCATTAGCACCGCAGCAGTAACCTTCTCCACGGTCAACTGTGTGCCATTACACAGGTATTTGCACAGTTCTGTGAGTGATACACGCCATCTCTCCCTTTGCTACATAATGCAGCCAAGATGAAAAAGGGAATGAGCTGCTTCCGAGAACCTAATGGGAGGAAAACGGGTTCCCAAACTACCCTTAGTTCCTTCCCTTCTCCCACAACTTCCCCATTTTTTAAAAAATTGTGTGCGTACATGTATGTGTGCATTTGGGTACAAGTGTGCCATGGCATGTATGTGAAGATCAGAAGATATCTTTGTGGAATTGGTTCTCTCTTCCACCTTTCCAGAGGTTCCAGAGGTCATCGGGCTTGTGAAGCAAGTGCTTTTCTTTACCTGCTGAACCGTCGTGTTGCCACCTCCTCAACTCAGTTCTTCATCCCACTCAGTATCCTACCTTGTCGAACACCACGGGTGTCAGGGGAGGGCCTTTGCTCCAGACTTCCAGGGCTTCCTGCAATTCCTTCAACTGCTCAGGGCCTATGGGAAGGAAGGAACTAGAGGTAGGCCTCAGCCAGTCTCCTGAAGTCTTTCCTAGAGTCTAGGGTCATGTACCACTGCTGGATCAAATTGAGGAGCCTCCTGATTTGTAGTGTTCCCTCTAGCTGTTCTCTTCTTCGCCTGACCTCATTCGCCTATGTCGACTCTCTCCCCACGTGTATATTAGATATATAAGTAGAATAGGCATTGTTACCAGAACTATTTTTTTTCCCCTCCTTCTTTTTGAAGCTCTCCCAAGATATGGGATATGGAGTAGGAAGAAGCAGAGGAAGCAGAGAGAGGACCCACTGAGGGGTTAGAAGATGGATGCAAACTTAAAGAGAAGCAAGGAAAGAGGACCAGAGAGAAGTAGCAAGTTGGATGTCTCTCCGGCCCCATCCTCCCTGTGTAGCACAAGCCAGAGAGGTGGAGAGCGTTTGAATGGCAGGATGGGAGCCTGGGGCCTCACCAAACTCAGCAGGAGCCCAAGTCGGCTCTAGATCACTAGCAGAGCTTTGCAGGTGCTGGCGACCAGGCTTTGGGAGCAACTCCAGCAGCTCCTTGAGTGCAGTCCGATCTTGTGAGCCAGGCAGCCCATGCATGTGAGCATACAGGTTGGCAGCTGCTAGCACATAGAGGAAATGCATGTCCTGCATCAGTGGAAAGCAAGGGGCAGAAGGGTGAGTTTGAATGAACATGTATGGGTGAATGGGGTTGGGGGTTCATTGCCCCTTGTGGATCTTTTTGAGTGCCAGATTGTCTCCACGGACACCTGCATTTGCACAAACAAGTCTCGCTTGCACCTTAGTAGAATGCAGAAGCATCTACTTCTGCTGGGAGATACATTTCTGGAGAACTCCACTCACTTGGCTGGGGTCGAATTGTAGGGGCTGAGGACACAGCTTGGGTCCCGACCAGAATGGAGTTCCATCTTCAAGTACCTAGGGAAATAGAGGCCGTTTGGCTTAGTCTTATCTCCTGGAGTCCTCGGCTGCCCAGACCCTTAGCCACACACTTTATCAGGGGGGAAGCGTCTCAGCAGTTCTCTGATGTCATCATGGAAGCATAGTTGCCAGTGACCAAGTGCCCACACCACACAGTCTTGCCAGGTCTGTGGGCGTGTTCGCAGGACACCCACTACCCGCTGCAAGATCGACGTCTGTGTCCTATCCACATCTGCCCGGGAAGTATATGTCCTGCAGATAGAGGAGGCCGTGTGAGGTCGGGTCCTGTGCTGGACACCCAGCCCTTATGCTGATAGCCTTACTGTCGATAGCGGTTGATAGTCTCAGCAGATAGCCTGAAGAGTCCCTCAAATTCATCCTGAGCCCACTGTGGAGGAGGAAAAGACAATGAGGTGTTAGACAAAAGAACAGATCTGCAGCTGAGAAAGATAGGGTGGGATGCGCTTACCTGCAGGACGTGCCTCACTGTGCTGGGAAAGTACCGCATGGTACACACAGGATGGGGGGCATCCTCAGAAGCTTCATCTGAAGCAGGGCCTCTGTAGACATCAGTCACATGTGGCACAAACACTGAAGCGCTCCCCCGGGTACCCTGTGTGCCTGCCTCCAGCAGCGGCTTTAGATAGTGAGTGCATCGGGCAGCAACATAATGTCCTGACAAGAGGGCAACGGGGTCAAGAGTGGGGATAGCTGAGTCTTGGACAAGGGGCTTGGTTCCACGCAAAGCACTCACGGGCCTGGAAGCTGTCCAGGGCGGCCACCACACCATCCACCCCAGAGAAGAAGCCATCTCCGTAGAGGTGCTCTGTGGAGGGATCCAGCGGATAGGTGTAGGAAGTCACTCGCAGGTCTGAGTTCAGACGGCCGACAGCCATTGCAGCCACCTCTGCTTTGGGCCTCTGGGAGGAAGGCAGGAAGATGGACACATGAACGAACAACCTGGGACCCAGGAGTATAAGAAGGCCCTGAACTCACCCCAATGTCCTGGGACCTAAAGAGGAACTGTCGACTGAGATTAGAGTGCTCTACGTAGTCCATGTCGGCGACGGTCACGCCTCCGCTGACCCCGGCTCCCAGGCCCACCAGGGCAAAGCCTTTGAGCATTTCACAGCCAATGGCGCCAGCGCCCACCTGCTGGCAGAAGCAGCTTTACCCAGCGAACTTGACTTGGCCCTCCTAACAACATTTCCATCCTCATCCCATAGCTCACCAAGAGGTAGTGCTGGCTGCTCAATTTCTTCTGAAAACCCGCTCCAAACACTGCGATTTGCCCATCATAGCGACAGTCTCTCTAAGGAAGATAGACAAGCGTTCATGATGACTTTGGTCTGTGCTGAATCTCCTTTTACTGGAGAAAGGAACTCAGGATCACTCCTCAGGGCTCTTCCCTAGGCCTGATTTTTAATAAAGTCTTCACCCCCACGCCAGCTAGGTCCTTACTGGAATACAGTCTTCAGGGTTGGGAAGGAGATCCTCATCTTCCGGAAGACAATCAAGGGCACTGAAGTATAGCCACTGGTCCAGGGGGACAAATTTCCTGGAGATTGCCTGCAGGGGGCGGCACTTCAGTCTAGGGACTTCTGTCAACCTATAGTTTCTACCCACCTCAGACCACAGCCAAAGGGCACCTTGATGTTGTTCAAGACCCCATGCCATAGTTTCTACCCACCTCAGATCACAGCCAAGGGGTACACTGATATTGTTCAAGACCCCATGCCACTGTTGAAAGCTAGATACCCTCCGGTATTCACATTTCCACCCTCCCAGCCCATGCCTTTCCCTGCTCGTGCCTACCTTAAGGACTTCCTGGGCAGCTATTCCTCCAACAATGGCTGCCATGGGGCTCAAGCTGCCAGCACTAGTCAAGGCAACTGTCTTCAGCAAAGCCGTATCCAGATACTCTGCTTTTGTCCCTTGTAGTGGTTCTAGGTCCTGGGCCAGGCTCACCACAGTCTCCGCATCAACCTGTGGGGTAACTCTCTGTGGGCATAGCAATCTCAGCCTGAATTCCACCTCTCACTCAAATTCCACCTTCCCTATCCCACAGCAGAAAGCAGAAGCTTAAGTGGGAAGGCCTGACATTGTTCCTACCAGAGGAAGCCCAGCACCAGACAGAAGCCCTGGAGACGTTATTAACCAAAGTGCATCCTCCAGTCTGGTTTTGATGGCTTAAAAGAGAGCAGATTGTATGCTTGGCACATCCACAGATAAGACATCTCGTATAAGTTACTTCTTATCTCCATGAGTGTTTACTGGCGTGTGTAGAAGGCAAGAACTTCATCTGGGTTCAAACCTCCATTTGTGAATGGTCATTGAGGGGCTACTCACAGGATCCCAGGGCTTGGGCAGCCGGCCGTGGACCTGCTGGAACCTGTGCAGTGCACGGAAGGCCTGATGAAGGCAGTGAACTTCCTGACTATTTTGAGCCACCACTCGGGGCCGGAGCAGAGCTATGTCAAGGGAATCCTGCAGCAGGTATTTGGTTCAGGGTCAGGCCCAGAACACTGTGAATCCCTCTAGGTGCCCAACTGCTTAAATACACTCACATGCCTCACGGTCTTGGATCTCTTGACTTCAGTGATAACTCCACCACACACGTAATGGGAGAAAGTCGTCGTGTTCCCAATCTCCAAGGACCCATCCTCTGAGAAAGATCCAGCTGGTAAGTTATGATCTCTAAGCACAACGTAAGTACTTCCCATAATCCACACGGTCTTACGTCCGGATCCTACATCCTTCATGCCGCCCGAGTAAGGTAAAGGGCAAGCAAATGGATCCAAAAAGACCATATTGTGTTTATCCCCTCAAAGGGCTCGGGTGTTGAGTGGGGCTGGCTTACTCCGCACACGGATGGGCTGTGGAGCACAGTCGTTGAGTTCAACCATGCCCTCAATGCCTGAGAAAGTCACCAAGTCCCCATCACAGAAGGAGTGACTTTTGGTCTCTCTTCTCAGAGTCACAATGCCGGGGCATCCCTGTGTGAGAGGTGACTTGGTTCAGGGGAGCCTGTGCCTCCCTTCCCCGGGTCCCAGCAAGTAAATGTCCACACCTGAGCACTTGCCTGGGAGATGTCCTGGACAGCAGCTACCATAGGGTCCACCTCTGTAGGGTCCTCCACAGTGAATTCCTCACCAAAATCACAGAACAACTGCCTGTGATGGACAGGGGTCACGCAGGAAGTTCACCATTTGTGGGCAATAGCCCCAGAGAGCCTGAATTAGAGTAGGAATGCTGGGCGGGGCTTGGGAATTAGAGTGTGGGATGGGGGGGGGTTAGGCTGGGACAAGTGTGAAGGCTGGTGTGGAGGAGATAGGACTATAGCCCAGAAGTGGAGAAGATATTAGGACAGGTCAAGGCTGGGTGCACAGAGACTTGGGAAAAAAAGCTTTAAACTGGGGAAAGCATTGGGATCGGCAGCTGGAAATGATGGGCTAGGATAGACGCGCAGTCTCACTCACCCCACGAGACCCCGGGTATCAGCCACCAGAAAGCAGACTCCATGTTTGTGGCACAGGGTGCCTATCTTCAGCTGCTCCTCTAGCTTGGAGGTAGTCAGCACCACCGCCTACGTGAAGACCATGACCAGCAAGGCTGGAATCTCTGCGACCCTCGCTGCCCTTAAGGCTGGAGGGAGCACTAGTTTGGCTTGGAAAAATGAGGCTGGGGGGCAAGCACCTGGAATTTCAGCAGTAGATCTTCTGTGATGTCACCCGTGTGGACGGAGACCTGGACAGCTTCATTAAGCTGAGCCAATAGTCTTTGAGAGATTTCAGCCTTGTTCTTTCCCAAGTTATCTTCTGAGAGGAAAAACTAAGGAGGGATTCGGTGCAGCTTCAAAAAGAGACTCCCTTTGGGCACTGCCCCCTCTTTTCTGGGATCCTAGAGCCCCTTTCCCCCCTCCCCCTATACCACCCTTACCTGGGCAGCCAGGTCAGACCAGCAGGTGGGACTGGGATCATGCAGAGTGAGGCTTCCCACACCCATTAACACTAAGTTCTTGGCCACCTCAGCCCCCAGGCCTTGCAGACCAGAAAGCAGGACCTTGGCTTTCTGAATTCTCTGCATAGCCAACCGACCCAGCACATACCTGTGGTAAGAGAAAAGTAGGAAGCCAAGGAGCTGGGGAATGGAGGTTTAGAGGCGACCCATTCCCTGCCCCACACTCACAGCTGCCTTGAGTATAGCTTCTCATCCATCCTCAATCCTGGGGCTGGAATGAGAAGCAGTAGGCTGTAGCGCTCACAGCTGTGCTCTAGAGTGGGAGAATTTGTAACTAATGCAAACGGGCACCTAAGGAAAGCCAGTGAAGCCAAGCTGCTTACAACCTTCTTTCTGGTTCCTCTGTCACTTCAGGAAATCAAAAGTGAAACTACATTGTGAGCTGGCTCCTGGCATAGATCAGCCCTCTACAGGATAACTGGGGTTTATCAACTGGATGAGTCTTAGTGCTCCAAGAGGGAAGTCAACTTTTTATTTTTTTAAAAAGTGTGTGTGTGTGTGTGTGTGTACATGCATGCGCGTATGTGTGTCAGAGGGCACTGTGTATCCCTGTGGAGGCCAAGGGTGACTTTACAATCATCCTGGATTGCATCTACCTCCTTTTTTTTTGGCTTTTGCTCAGGGATTTCCCAGGCTCCGCCCACCAGGGCCGGAAGTGCAGGCCATCCCCCTTTCCATCTGGCGTTTTTTCTTTTCTTTTGTTTTGTTTTATAGGACCTGGGATGCGAACTCAGGTCTTTCTGCTTGCAAGGGAGAGAGGCGTAACCCCTGAGCTGTCTCTTCAGTCCATGCTTTGAAATAATCCAGGACTCACAAGAAGTTGTAAAGATAATCCAGGGTGAGCTGGAGAGATGGCTCAGGGGTTAAGCCTCTCGGCCTTGCAAGCAGAAGGACCTGAGTTCTGATCCCAGGTCCCACGTAAAAAAACCTGGTGGGTGGAGCCTGAGAAATCCCAGAGCAAAACAAAAAGGAGGTAGAAGCAATCCAGGATGATTCCCCGTCACCCTTGGTCCTCCACGGGGACACACAGTGCCCTCTTATACACACACACACACACACACACACACACACACACACACACACACACTAAACAAACAAATAAATAATACAAGGAGTTGCTGTATACGCTTCATAGGTTTGTCTTTTTTCTTTTTCATTAGCATATGTTATACACTGTAATGATTTCACTTTTAAACTTTATTTTGCTCTGTGTGTGTGTGTATGCGTGCGGGTGTGTATCAGAGGGCACTGTAAGTCCTTTTGGAGGACCTAGGATAACTTTGGGAATCATCCTGGATTGCTTCTACCTCCTTTTTGCTTCGCTCTGCAATTTTCCAGAGTTCTGCTCACCAGGGCTGGAAGTGCAGGCCACCACCATTACTACATGGCATTTTTTACATGGGACCTAGAATCTGAACTCAGGACCTTCTGTTTGTAAGGCAGAGTCTTAACCCCTGAGTCATGTCTCCAGCCCCAGTATGACATCTTTAATGAATTTTTGCGCATTTTACCTTGTTGTCCTCTCTTGTTCCGACTCCACTCCTGCTGATCCCCTTCTTCCCAAATACTCTCCCTTCTACTTTTCAAGGGTTTTTATTTGCTCTGTGACCCAGTGAGCTTCACTGGAGGTGTATGGGTGAGGGTTTATTTACACGACCCCTGAGCACCTTACCATGGCTACAGAACTGAAAAAAAAAGCTCCCCTCCCATTAATCATTCACTGCCTGTTAGATTCACCCGGAGTTATGGGATCTCCTGAGTCCATAACAGGATGTTGACGGGGGCAAACCTCCTGCAGGTCTTGTTTAGGTAATCACAGATGGTGAGAGTTCAAGAGTATGTCTCCATGACATAGCTGGAAGACAGCATTCTGTAGCATTCCACTTCATCCTCTTACATTCTTTCCACCTTCTTGATGGTTTCCTGAGTCTTGGAGGAAGCAATATAGGTATATGTCCCAATATCGCCCCAGCCAAACCTTTAACAAATGGGCCTTTAGGAGACATTTCAGATCCGAACTATAGAATCTTCTATCTCTTAAAGGTTTCACTATTGTTTTTAATTAATTTATGTATTTGAGAGAGAGGGAGAAAGAAAAGGAGAGGAAGAGAGAGAGAAAGAGAGAGAGAAAGCATGCACACTCATGATGTAGAGGACAATTTTCAGAAATCAGGTTTCTTTTTCTACCATGTGGACTTCTGGGGATCAAATTGAGGTCTCCAAATTTGTGGGTAGATGCTTTATCCACTGAACTATCTTGTTGGACCAAAGTTCCCCCAGCTTTTAGCACTGATACACTGTTAACACCTTTCCATTTTCTCCCTCTATGAAATGACAACTCTAGGTGTCTCCCATAAATGGCACCATAAAACATGTCCTTTTGTGTCTGGTGGATTTCACGTAGCATAGTATCTTCAAGGTTCTTTTTTTTTTAATTTTTTTATTATTATTATTTATTCAACTATTGGGGCTGGAGAGGTGGCTCAGGGGTTAAGCCTCCGCCTTGCAGGCAGAAGGTCCCGAGTTCGGATCCCAGATCCCACGTACAGAGGCCAGGCGGAAGCGGGGGCGGCCTGTGCTTCTGGTCCTGGTAGGGCGGAGCCTGTGAATCATACGCACATACGCACAGTTGAATAAATAATAATAATAATAAAAAAAAAGAAATGTTCAACTGTGCGCATGTGCGTGTGTGTGTGTGTGTGTGTCTGTGCATGTGTAGAACCACGGACGAATTCGCGAACCACCATGGACGCCTCCGCCTCCACCTCCTTCTGCCCGGGGATTCACAGGCTCCGCCCTACCAGGACCAGAAGCACAGGCCGCCCCCGCTTCCGCCTGGCCTCTGTACGTGGGATCTGGGATCCGAACTCGGGACCTTCTGCCTGCAAGGCGGAGGCTTAACCCCTGAGCCACCTCTCCAGCCCCAAGGTTCTTTTTTTTTTTAAGTGTCAATCTTTTTTTTTTTTTTTAAAGTGTCAATCTTTATCAATTTATTTTATACAAAACAACGGCAATGTAGAACGTGGGATTTATCTTCTGTTGCCACACACCCAAGTTGTGAATATTCAAAGCCGATGTATACAGTTTAGGAGGGAAGGCGAAACAACGGCATCAACCATGCTACTGAACGTATGAATTTTTTATTTAAAAATATTAAAAATTAGATAGCAATGTCTTCTTAATATTGTTCTCTTCATTGAAGACTTAAAAAAGCGACTTTATAAATTTTAAAAAGGAAAAACCAAGAGGTTGGTACAATGCTGCCATATAGTCGAACTATCTTCAATATTTGCATACTTGATAGCAGCATTATTTTTACTGAACTGTGTGCAACTATATGTAAAAACACATCTAAGTAAAATACCATGGCATCTTCAAGGTTCTTCTATGCTGTAGTTAGTGTCAGAATTTCATTCCAAAATAGTATTTCAATGTGTTAACTGGGCATAGTGTACATGTCTGTAATCCTAACACTCAGAAGGTAGAGGCAGGAGAATCAGGAGTTCAAGATAATTCTCAAGGATATAATCTGTGTGGGGTAACCTGGGTCACATAGGTTTTATTTTAAAAAACAAAACTTGTTTCATTGTATAACACCCTTGAGTTCCATTCACTTTTGGGTTATTGCAAATAATGAATACTGATAAACAAATGTGTGGCGAGTCCTTGTTTTCAATTGTTGTGTATATGCATGTATATATCCAGGAGCTGAATCCTATGGAAATTCAGTTTTGCTTTTAGAAGTGACAACTTTTTTTTTTACATACATTTGTTTAATTTTTAAAAAATTATTATTTATTCAACTGTGCGCATGTGCGTGTGTGTGTGTCTGTGTGTGTGTAGAACCACAGACGAATTTGCGAACCACCATGGACGCCTCCACCTCCTTCTGCCCCGGGATTCACAGGCTCCGCCCTACCAGGACCAGAAGCGCAGGCCGCCCCTGCTTTCGCCTGGCGTCTATACGTGGGATCTGGGAACCGAACTCAGGACCTTTCGCCTGCAAGGCGGAGGCTTAACCCCTGAGCCACCTCTCCAGCCCCTACATACATTTGTTTAATACACACACACACACATACACACACACGCCTGTGCCATGGTGCACAGGGTAGAGGTCAGAAGACAACATTTGGAAGTCAGTTCTTTCCTTCCACTATGTATGAGCTTCTGGGGATTGAACTTGGGCCACCAGGTTTGTGAGCAGGTACCTTACCCACCAAGCTATTTCACTGACTCTCCACATAGTTTTTCTTCAAAAAAAAAAAAAGTCAATTCAACAAAAATTCACCCTTCAGAATCAATGGCTTCTTTGAAGCCACGCTAACACTTAAATATGGTTAAGACTTCAATACAGAAATTTTGCTGGTCAGAAAACTAATTAAACCTTCAACTTTCTTAAATGAAAAGGCAATATGGTTTTGTTTTGACAGCAGCACAGTTGTTCACATCCAGACATCCTTTAGGTCTTCTGTTCTTTCTTCCAGAATTTGTACATGTGTAGGATACCGGCAACTGTAGCCTAGATAAGAAAGTCCAAGTCTCTACCTCCATGAACAGCGGGTTGCAAATGATACAATACACTTTGCTTTCATGTCAGTCTTTGGATACATTTCTTGCCAGTTGGAAGAGCTCTGTGCTAAGGCACTGTACACAGTTATCTGCTGTATCCATAGGTCCATGGTTGGTTATCCTAGATATTAGGTGTGATGTATATGAAGAACTACAAGACAACTCTGTGAACTGAAAGAGACCCAGGTCTTGGTTTTTCTGGAATCCTTCCCACCAATCATTTTGAATTCTTCGGAAGTCCAGATGAGTAAGGCAAAGAAACAGTCAGGCAGACACACAGGAAGATGCCATCACCTACTCATCTGTCACACCGTGATTCAGGTCACCTTTTTAATCCATCTATCTACCTGTCTACCTATGTACCTACCTATCTACCACCTACCTTCCTACCTGTCTGTCTATCCATCCGTCCGTCCATCTGTCTGTCTATTTTTTAGATAGGGACTCAGGTAACCTGGGCTGGCCTTGACTACTTTCTATAGCCCTCAAACTCCTGATTCTCCTGATTTCACCTTCCAAGTGTTGAGATTACAGACATGTATCGCACATGTCTAGCTTAAGCTTTTCTTTTTTAAATTTAAGGTCTTTTTTGTAACATTAATTTTCTTCTCACGACATCTTTTACTGTATCCCATACATTTTGGTATAGTGTTTTCATTCTTCATTTGCCTCAAGGCTCCTCCTCCCTCTTTCCTTCCTCCCCTCCCTCCCTTTCCTCACTTCTTCTCTCCCTCTCTCCCTTCCTCCCTCTCTTTTTTTTTAAATTTTTTTATTATTTATTCAATTGTGCGTGTATGCATGTGTGCGCATGTGTGTATGTATGTGTGTGTGTGTATGTATGTATGTGTGTGTAGAACCACAGACGAATTCGGGAACCACCATGGATGCCTCCACCTCCTCCTTTTTTACTCTGCCCCCGGGATTCACAGGCTCCGCCCTACCAGGACCGGAAACGCAAGCCGCCCTTGCTTCCGCCTGGAGTCTATCCGTGGGGTCCAGGATCCGAACTCAGGACCTTCTGCCTGCAAGGCAGAGAGGTTAACCCCTGAGCCACCTCTCCAGCCCCCCTTCCTCCCTCTCTTCCTTTCTTCTTTCCGTTTGAGTCAAGGTCTTTCCACATAACATCGAATGGCCTGGTAATGCCTATGTGGAAATCCTTCCTGCCTCTGTCTTCTGAGTACTGGGATTGTAGTATGCACCATCGACCCTAACTTCTTACAATTTCTATGTTGACCCACAGATGGCTTTGGGTACCTCTTGAGACAGCCTCATTATATAGACGAGGCTGGCTTGTAACTCCCTGTTAGCGCAGGCAGGCCTTGAATTTGTGGCAGTCCTGCTTCTGCTTCCAGATTCCTGGGTTATAGGCATGTGCCATCATATCAAACAACCTACTAGTCGTGTATTTTATTTGCTTATGAGACAGTGAGAAAGAGAGAGGAGAGGAAGGAGGAAGAAGAGTTGGAAGAGGGTACAGAAAAGGCAGAGGGGGTGCCACTGCAGGCATGGAGGTCAGAGGACAACTTTCACCAACTTTTAAGAACCAGCGCTCTCCTTCCACCAAGTGGGTTCTGGGGATTGAATTGAGGTCTCCAGGTTTGAGGCCAGATACCTTTACCCACTGGGTAAGATATTACCAGATCCTTACTGATTGTTTAAACCTCTGTTATTTGCAAGTCTTCAAAAGAAGATGAAGGAGTAGAAAACCCCAGGAATCTACCCTTCTGGGCCAGACTTGAAGCAACTACCTAAGAAATCTGGCACCTAATATAACACTTTTTGCTGCCTTAGAGAGAGGCAGATGGGGACGCTGGTAAATTCTGATGAGTTTCCACTTGAATCAGCAACTGCTACCCGCCAGTTAGTTCCCTGTCAGGCAGATCTGCATATGCAGAACTTACGTATCTCTCTTCCCCAATGGCTTCCTCTGTTGAAAGACAGCTTTGTTGCTTCCAACTTTTCATAATTATGAATGATGCTTTGGTAAATGTTCACATACAGAGTTTTGTTTGGACATAAGTTGTTGTTGTTTTTAACTCCTTTGGGTAAATACCTCGGAGTAAGATTGCTAGATTTTGGCAACACTACGCTTAACTTTACAAGAAATTGCCAACGTGCCTCCCGAAATAACCATACCATTTCATATTCCTAGTAGAAATGAATGTGAGCTCCCTGACAGTATTAGGGTTAGGGTTAGGGTTAAGGTTAGGTTGGGTTTTAGCAATTGTGATTGGGAGTGTTTACGTTATTGTTGCTGTCTTCTGTGGTTCTCTGATGATGTACGGTGTTGAACCTCTTTTCATATACTTATTTGCCATCTATATTTCTTCTTCAGTGAGATGTATATTCAGGTCTTTGTCCATTTAAAGACTGGGTGTTTTGGGATTGGTGGGATAGCTCAATAATTAAGGTACAGGCTTGCAAACCTGGCAACCTGAAATTTTGATCCCTGGAAATTCACATGGCACATGGATGTGCCTATTTCTCTGTCTCTCTCAAATGAAAAATAAAAGTTATTTGACAAAATTAGGTGTTTTATTTTGTTATTGTTGAATTTTAAGAGTTTTTATATAGAGTCGTGCATCATTTAGCAATAGGATATATTTTGAGAAATTACTGCTAGGCAATTTTGACATTGTATGAATAAGCACAGAGTGTATTTACGCAAGCTAAGAAGACTGCTGGAGTATCACTAGCAGATAAAATATAATGGGATTAGCATCAAACACAATCTGTCATCAACCGAAACACTGTTATGTAACACTGGACTATGTTTTGAATACAAGTTCTGTGTGTGTGTGTGTGTGTGTGTGTGTGTGTGTTCAAGAAGGCACCTGAATGATGTGTGTGCCTGTGGAGCCCCAAAGGTGCATTTGGGAATTACCCTGGATTGCTCTACCTTCTTATTGCTTTGCTCTGAGGTTTTCCAGGCTGGCTTTCCAGGACTGGAACTATAGCCCATCACATATTAACTTGATGTTTTTACATGGCATCCGGGGATTCAAACTCTAGTTCTTTTGTTTGCGGGTCAAAGGCTTTAACACCTGAGTCATCTCTCCAGCCACTGAATATAAGTTCTTTATCATTTGTATAAATATACATTTTTGTAAACATTTTCATTCAAACTGTGGCTTGCTTTTTCAAGCTCTTAACAATGTCTTTCATAGCACGTAAGTAAATTTTTTGTTCTTTTTATGCTGAAGATTCAACCTAGGGTGAAATTTTTTTCCAATTTTCATGTATATGTGTGTGTGGGAGTATATATGTATATGCATATTCACATGTGTGAGGGGATGCATATGTGCACAGGTGTGTGGAAGCCCAAGGTTGATATTGGGAATCATCCTCAATTGCTCTGCCTCATTATTCTTTTGAGACAGGATCTCTAAATCAAAGCTAGAGCTCACTGGTAGGACTGGTTCAGCTAGCTACTTTGCTCTGAGGGTCTCTCCCTTCCAAGACTGGAATTACATGAGGGCCACTGCAACTCATCTCACATTCTATGTGGGTTCTAGGGATCCAAGCTCTGGTCCTTTTGCTTTGCAACCCCTAGGGTTCCCCCTCCCCCTTTTTTTGAGAAAGGGTCTCAGTAGCCTAGTGGTCTTAAATTCCTTATGTAGCAGATGTCCTTGAATTTCTGATCGTTTTTTTCTTCAGTGTTGGGATTCGAGTATGTACCACCATACTCTGTTTACTCAGTTTATACACAGTTGGGATCTCAAACTTAGGGTCTCAAGCATGCTAGGCAAGCCCTACATCTCTAGCCTTGGAGGTTTTTCTAAAAATACTTTTCTTTATTTGAGAAGGAGGGCACACATATGCATGCCAGGCACACCAGCAGAGGTCAGAAAATAACTTCAAGAAGTCAGCTTTCTCCTTCCACCACGTGGGCTTCTGGGGATTGATTCCAGGTCACCAGATATATGGTCAGATACCTTACCTACTCAGCTCCCTCGCTAGCCCAGTTTTTAGTTTAAATGAAATCCAATTTATCAGAATTTTCTCTCAAGAATAGTAAAAAGTCTAAAAAGTCATCACTAACACCAAAATCACCTACACATTGTCTTTCCCTATGTTATTTTCTAGGAATTTTATAGTTTTATGCTTGACAGGTCTAAGATCCATTTTGAGTGGTTTCTGGGAAAAGGTAAAAAATTCGTCTAGTTTTTTTTTTTTATGTGACTGTTTCAGCACACTTGTTGAACTTTCTCTATTAAACTGCCTTCATCCCTTTGTCAAAGATTAGTTAATAGTGTGGATCTGTTTCTGGGTCCAATTCTGTTTCATCAATCATTTTTCTATTTTTTTTTTGATAACATTGTCTTGGTTACTGATCAAGTTTACAAGATTTACTACAGTAAGTTTTTTAATCTTATTTTTTTATTTATTTTACTCTGTGTGTGTGTGTGTGTGTGTGTGTGTGTGTGTGTGTGTGTGTGTGAAAGGGCACTGTGCGTCCCTCTGGAAGACCAAGGGTGACATTGGGAATCATCCTGGATTGCTTCTACCTCCTTCTTGCTTTGCTCTGAGATGTCCCAGGCTTCACCCACCAGAGCTGGAAGTACAGGCCACCGTCGTCCCCCCCCCCCCCCCCGCCCTGGCGTTTCTACCTGGGACCTGGGATCCAAACTCAGGACCTTCTGCTTGTGAGGCAGAGTCTTAATCCCTGAGCCATCTCTCTAGCCCTAATCTTGTTTTATAGATAGGGTTTCACTCATAATGCAGGCTGGAAAGAGCCTGTTGCTTCAGTCTCCTCCATGCTGGGATCACTACCACACCCAATCTATAATGTCTTAAAGGTCAGGTTGTATTTGTCTTCTCTTTGTTCAATAGTGTGTTGGCTAGGTTTTACCTTCTGCTTTTCCATGTAAACTTGAGAACTGTTTACTGATGTCTATAAAATGAGTAAGATTAAGATTTTGTGAGCTTACAGATCAAGGTTGGTGTAGCAGTTACTCTTAACCATTGCTGCGAGAGAGCACCCAAAGTCAAGAAACTTAAGGGGGAAAGGGAGGTTTATTCAGCTTACAGTTCCAGAGGGAAGGGACAGTCTCTCAAAGCAGAGGGGGCATGGCTGGCTGGCCAAAGCTGGAGGAGGCTACATCACCACAGACATCTTGGAAGCTGAGAGCTGCAGGATTGCTTGCAGCAAAGGCAGACTTCTGGAGGGAGGGTGGGACTCATCCACCTCAAGGCCCACCCCTTGTGACTGCCTTCCTCCAGCAAGGCTCTACCTCTCAAGGTGCCATGACCTTGCTAAACACGAGACTGTGGGGGACACATTTCAAACCATAACAGTTGGAAACAGGCATTTTGATAATATCAAGTCCTAATGTAAGTGAAGCAACTGTCCACATATTTTTTCCACTTTTTTCATCAGTTTTAGTTTTTATCACATTGATCTTGCTACCCAGAGACCCTGGGATTCTGGCCTTTGTCAGAGTTGCTTGAAGCCATTGGTGGGTGATTGTGCCCTAACTGCACCTGCCCTCACACATGCTCTCTGGGTCTTGAAGTCTGAGAAGGGAACTAAGGTACTCAAGGTTGAAGTTTAGTTGAGGGGGATTCATCTATACAGCTGTGAAAAGACAGTTGTATGGTAGGTATCTCCCTAGGAAAAGCACAACAGTGGGTACACATGAGTATGTGTATGCACGCAGTGCCCATGTGGAGGGTGATACTAGAAATCATCCTTGATCACTAGTCCACCTTACCACTGTGAGCCTGGGTCTCTGATTAAAACTAGAGCACACCATTAGGGCTAGTCTTGGTGGCCAGCCTGCTCTGGAGATTCCTAGACTCTGCCTTCCAGAGCTAGAATTACAAGTGGGCTGCTACACCCTCTGGATCTCACGTGGGATCTGAACTTTGGTCTTTGCTTTCGGAGTATTGAGTCATGTCCCCTGCCAATAGCTGAAATGTTTAAAAAAGTTTTTAATGTGCTTCTATTTTTTGTGACAGGTGTGCACATGCACATGGGTGTATGTGTATTTGGGGGCTGGAGGACAACTTTGGGGGTTATCCTCACTTTTAGTGCTTCTTAAAAAAAAAGTGTGTGTGTGTGTGTGTGTGTTTTGATAGTCTGAATGTAGATAGTACAGCTAAAATTAAAGTAAGTTCATTAATAGAAACATAGAGATGAGTACCAGGAAGTTGTTCTTTTTAAAAAAAAATTTAGTGTGTGTGTGTGTGCATCAGAAGACACTGTGTGTCCTTGTGAAAGACCAAGGGTGACTTCAGGAATCACTCTGGAATTGCTTCTACCTCCTCTTTGCCTTGCTTTAGAATTTCCCAGGCTCTGCTTCCAGGGCAAAAATACAGGTTGCCATTTCCACCTAGTGTTTTTACATGGGATCTGGAATTTGAACTCAGGACCTTCTGCTTATAAGGCAGAGGTTTAACCCCTGAGCCATCTCTTTAGCCCCATCCTCACTTCTGAAACAGAATCTCTCATTGGCCTGGAGTTTGCCAGTTAGGCTAGACTGGCTGGCCAGATAGCCCCAGGAATCCTGTCTCCCAGCAATGAGATTACAAGCATGAGCTATGTCAAGCCCCTCCTCTTTTTACAAATGTTGTCCATTTATTTAAAAGTCTAACCCCTGAACCACCTCTCCGGCCTATTTATTCATTTATTTATTTAATTTTATTTTACGTGTGTATATCTTTGTGTATCAGAGGGCACTTGTGTGTCCCTGTGGAGGACCAAGGGTGACTTTGAGAAATCAGGCATGTATATGCCACATCATGCATGTGGAGGTCACAGAACAACTTTAGAAGTTGGTTCTCTACTTCACCACATGGACTCCAGGATTAAATTCAAGTCACCAGCCTTGGATGCAGCAAGAACGCCTTAACCCACAAGCCATCTTGCTAGCCCGATGCCAGACATTTTTATGTGGGTTCTGGTGATCAAACTTAGGTCATTTTTACTGGCCAAGCCATCCCCCAAGCATCTATTGGTTGAATTTTTTTAAACTTTTGTTAAACTTGTGTGTGTATATGTCAGAGGGCACTGTGTGTCTTTGGGAATCACTCTCGATTGTTTCCACCTCCTTTTTGCTTCACTTTGGGATTTCCCAAGCTCTGCCCACCAGGGCCAGAAGTGCAGGCCCCCTGCCTTTTTCTCCCTGATGGTTTTATGTGGGATCTGGGATCTGAACTCAGGACCTTCTGCTTGTGAGGCAGTCTTAACTCCTGAGCTATCTCTCTAGCTCTATTGAATTTTAAAAACCATTTTTGCAACTGTATTTTCCTGATCACTGATGCTTATGTTATACCTGCAGTCAGCTAACAAAGATTTTTTTGAAGTTTTTTTTCTTCCTTCCTTCCTTCCTTCCTTCCTTCCTTCCTTCCTTCCTTCCTTCCTTCCTTCTTCCTTCCTTCCTTCCTTCCTTCCTTCCTTCCTCCCTCCCTCCCTCCTCCCTCCCTCCCTCCCTCCTTCCCTCCCTTTTTCTTTCTTGCAATCTGAGAGATTGGTAGGGAGAGTGAGGCATGAATGGAGAGAAAAATGAAGGCAATATCTCATGGCATCACCAAACCTTTCCCAAAATACTCAACCTAAATTTTTTGAAGGGTAAGATCTTCACTGTCTGCCCTGGCACCAGCCAGCTGCTTCTGGAATGGATGGTTATTTACACAGTCACAGTGGAGCTGAGAAAGGGGGGTGGCAGCTGTTTGATTCACCTCTTTCTTACTCAGGATACTATTTTGTCCCTTCGTCCAGCATTCCTTGTTAATTAACCAGGACCGCGGATCCAAGTTCTGAAAAAGTTTATTGTAATCATTGCCTTTGCAAGCTCAATGGTTGCTTTGATGGCGGAACTGACCCCAACGGATTGACTCTATGGTATATATGACTGCACTCCACAATGGGTTTTTTTGTTTAAGAGGTGATTGAACCTAGGGCCTTGCCCTATGCTAGACAAGCATTTTACCACCAAATTACATCCCCAGCTCTTGCTACAATAAGACTCTGTCAAAATTAAAAAGCTCTTCAACATAGTTCAGGAGGTAAAGATGCTGGCAGCACAAGCCTAGTGACTTGAGTTCAATTCCTGGGACTCCAACAACACATACCCTCCCTATCTCATAAAAAAAAAAAAATCAAATTGCTAAGTTGTCCAGGCTAGAATTGAACTCGCATTTGTGTTGACACAGGATCTCATCGTATAGTGTTAGCTGACCTGGAACTCACAGCAATCCTCCTCCCTCTGCCTCCGGAGTGCATCGTGGTATGCTTCACACCTTTTTCTTTTCTTTCTTTTTTAATGTGACAGGGTCTCACATAATCCAGTTCATAGCCTCACATAACCTTGAACTCAATATAGAGCTGACCTTAAACCCCTGTTCTTCTAATCACTCAAGTGCTGGGATACTGGCGCACATCACATGCCAAACTTTTAGCCTTGAATGTTCTTAATAAATATATTTTTTTATGTATTTACTTGTGTGTATGTGTGTAAAAGAGAGAGAGAGAGAGAGAGTGAACGAGAACATGCCATGGTGCAATGGCACAGGCATGATAATCAAAGGACTTCTAGAAGTCAGCTCTCTCCTTTTATTATGTAAGCCACAGGCACTAAACCGTTTCATGTGCAGACACGTTTACTTGCTGAGTCACCTTTCCAATCTGACTTTGAATTTTCCTGTAACTTAGGCAGGTTGGTCTCCAATTTCATATCCCCATAACCACGTGCTGGGATTGTAGTTGTAAATCATCATCCTTGACTCCAAAATAATTTTGGTTCCTATAGCTCTGTAGTATTTTTAACTTGTGTAGAGTTTTTTCCCTTTTTTTCTGGCCTTTTTAAAAAAATTTTTATTATTATTATTATTTATTCAACTGTGCGCATGTGCGCCTGTGTGTGTGTGTGTGTGTGTGTGTGTGTGTGTGTCTGTGTATGTGTAGAACCACGGACGAATTCGCGAACCACCATGGACGCCTCCACCTCCTTCTGCCCCGGGATTCACAGGCTCCGCCCTACCAGGACCAGAAGCGCAGGCTGCCCCCACTTCCGCCTGGTGTCTATACGTGGGATCTGGGATCCGAACTCAGGACCTTCCGCCTGCAAGGCGGAGGCTTAACCCCCGAGCCACCTCTCCAGCCCCTTTTTCTGGCTTTTTTAAAAAAGTATTTTATTTATTTTATATATGTATGTGTGTCTATCAGAGGGCACTGTGTATCCCTGCGGAGGACCAAGGGTGACTTCAGGAATCAACCTGGATTGCTTTTACCTCCTTTTTGCTTCACTCTGGGCTCCAGGCTCTGCCCACCATGGCTGGAAGTACAGGCCGCTGCTGTTTCCGCCTGGCATTTTTATGTGGGACCTGGAATCCGAACTCAGGACCTTCTGCTTACGAGACAGAGTCTTAACCTCTAAGCCACCTCTCCAGCCCTCTGACTCTTTTTTTTAATTCATCTATTCATTTACATGAGAGGAGGGAAGGATGTCTCCTTCCACCGCGTGGGCTTCCAGAGATTGACCTTGGGAACCCAGGTTTGCAGGCAGAGCCCTGCTCACTGAGCTCTCTCACTGGCCCTTTTTCTTTTCTTCTTCCTTCATTATTACTGAGTAATACAGGCAGATATATGTGCCACGCATGCGGTGAAGGTCGAGGACAACCTTGTGGAGCTGGTTTTCTTTACATGGTTTCGGGGACCAATCAGGTCGCCAGGCTTCCGTACAAGCACCTTTCTTGCTGAGCCACCATGCCAGCCTTCTCTTTCTTTTTAAATTGTCTGAGACTTTTACAACTCATGAATTTGAAAACGAAGGCCCCTGAGATTTAGATAGGGACTTGGAGATTGCTTTGGGGGAGTACTGCCACCTTAAAATATAGCAAATATAATACACAAACACAGGCTATCATTTCATGTATTTTGATGTATCATAAATTCTTCTGATGGGAGGTATCCATCACCTCTGCCTATTTTCAAAACATTTTCGTCATCCAAAATAGAAACTCTGTGACCAGTAAGCAGCGACGCCCCAGATCCCACTCTTTCTAGTCACTGGTAGTGGCCTCTGTTTTATTTGCCTTTAAACTTGCCTATTTCAGATACTTCATATAAGCGGAATCACAGGATAGTTGTCTTTTATGTCTGACTTATTTCATTTCGGTTCCATAAGCTTTTAGCCTACAGCTTATTAGATTCCTCCCATTAAGCAATGTTGTGGTTCTGTTGTCTCCATTTTATAGATAACGCCAAACACAAGACGGGTAAATTAACCAAGACTGCTTAGCACGTACTAGGAGCCGCGTCCACTGCCAACCGACGCCGCACCTCACTAGGCTTCCAAGACTCGGGGCAGCTCCAGAGGGTACAGCATCCATGACCCAGAGCGTCCTGTTTCCACAGAGCCCGAACTCCTCTGCATTTGCCAGCAAGTAGCTGGGCACCTTCCTCGTCTCTGTGCCAGGCCAGCTGCTGGGCAAACAAGTGAACTCTTGTCCAGTAACTGGAAAGAAGAGTTTAGGGAGTCTTGCCCAGGCTGCGAATCAATAAAGGAAATGCACTAGGGGAACGTGATCTGAAGCTAAGACCCGAAGGTTCCTGATGGTTCCTGATGATTGTGCTTGCTGTGAGTTTTTCTGGATGGATGGGAACTTGCTCAGTTTACCCACTTTCCTGCTTATAGACTCTGCCATTCTTGCTAGAGTATCCCTGTGCTCAACGGGAGGGTCCATACTTAGGGATAAAACTGCTAGGTCTAAGTCTAGGTGATATCTCTGCTTTAGAAGGCCATACCAGTTTTCTTGGTACAAATATACACTCCCAGAGCCAAGAATAAAAGATGCTTTTTTTAATTGTGGATGGAAATCTTCCCCCATCCTTTTACTAGAATTATTCCCGATTTTTAGCGACAAAGGCTAGGAGGCAGGCAGAAGTTCACGCTAGCCCACCCGAAAATCCTCAAGCACTTTTGTCTATATAAACAGTCAAAAAGTGACCCTGGTCTATAGAACCGGAGCCCAAGTGCCCAGTTACATCTGGTCCTGGCTATAAGCAGAAGCCGCAACCAGAAGCAGGTCCTGCTGCCTGGAACTGTAAACTGATGTGCCAGCTCCCAGAAGAAAGTCCAGTGTAGTGGGGTTTGGAAGGGCAAAGTGAATGCAGGACGTGCCGCTTCTGGGTGTCCCTCCTGTCCATCTGCTTGGCTGCCCCTGTCTCACGGCTAGTCCAGGAAACTGTCACACACCACCAGCTTGGCCGGGTCCTGGCCTCCTAAGTAGATGCATGAATCTGGTCACTGCTAACGCACTGCTCTCACCGCCACAGGAAAGTATCCAGCTTAGCCTGGGAAGGAGAGTTTGATGACCTTATCTTCACTCTTTGCTTCCCCTTAGCTTTGGGCTTAACAGGCAGTGGGCGGATAATGGTTGAGTTTGACTGGAGATTGCAATGTCAAGGAAGAAGCCTGAGAAAACTGGGCAGAAAAGTTCATACCTGGGGATAGCAGCCCATATACAATCAGCAAAGATCAGTTCTGCCCATCTGAAGTTGTAGGCACTGAAATCTGAGAGACAGGCCAAGACTGGTATAGGTCCCTCAACTCAGTTTAGGCCATGGTAACAGAAAAAGGATACAGGTTGGATGAACTTTGTTCGGCCTCCAAGCCCATCAAAGCCTATTCTTACCTGAGGTAGAAGGAAGAGGTAGAAGTGAACAGGACTAATGGACCAAGGGGTGGTTCCCGGCCATGCTGAGGACACTCACCGTATCCGAGCTGCGATGTGACTCTGCTGTGGCCCTCTGGGGCTGTTTCTGACCCAGGACAGCATTCCGGATGAAAAGAGGAAAGGCACTAGCCAGTTCCTCATCTGGTTCTCCTGCGCAGCGCTGGCCGCCCAGTGAGAACTGCGACTCCTGTCAGGGAGAAGCCAGAGCCAGTAGCATTTACAGGACATGGAGTGATGGCAGAGAACAAGAGCAGGATTTCTGACACCTTAGCAGGAGGCAGGAAGGAGAGCGAGAAAAGTCTAGAGATGGCTCTGAAGAGTCCTTGTCCTGGATCAGGGGATGTGGCTCTCTGAGTCTGACCTCCCAGACACAGTTATTTTCTATATTTTATTTTGTTTTGTTTTGAGATATAGGCTCACACTATAGCCCAGGCTGGCCCAGAATGTATTAGGCCCTGGCAGGTCTAGAACTCAAGATGTTTCTGATGCCTCCACATACCCAATGATGGGATTACAAGCATGAGCCACCGCATCTGGCATAGAAGTGCCATCCCGACAAGGGATACAGGATGGCTACTTGTGTTTTTTCTAGGACTCTCTTACCTGCTTGGGGGCTTTGGGCATCTTCTTGAGGATGTCCTGAACGGGAGAGCTGTAAGAGAGACATGAGGGCGAAGGGAAGGGAAGGGAAAGGAAAGGAAGTAAAATATGAGAGTCAGACTTGGCACGTGCCCCTGAAAGGAGCCACTGTGCAAGTAGTTTCATTTCAATATTTCCCAGGTCCTCTATTCTTGCTTCCACAACCTGTGGTAAGGGCCACATGACCACGAGAAGACGCTGCACTTGCTGCATGTCTGACACGGGGGAGGCTAACTGAGTGAGGACGGTCCTTGCTCCCTCGTTCCCCTCACGGTCCTGTGGTAGAAATATCTAAGAGGCACTGGGGAGCTGATCCAGGGTCTTGTACATGCGGCAAGTACCGTTACATTCTGTATTCATACCTTTGATTTTTACACTTGAAAAGGAGGCAAGGAGAGGAAATCGGAGTGGAGAGCCGGCACTGACAGGCTCCCTGCTGCAGCCCACAAGCTCTGGGGTTGTTTCTTGTGGTTACCAGGCCTGCCTGGCCTGTACAGAATGCTTGCTTATGTCCAGCTGGTTTGTCCTCTTGTTTCTTTCTCTCATACCTCCAAATCACACTAAGATGGCCTTTACCCGAGTAGCACATGCGTATGTGACAGGACACAGTCCTTATTTTTACAAGGGCCCACACTGGTGTGCTTGGCCAAGGAGATACCTTACCTAACCTGCTCCCTCACATCCCCAAACAGATTTTTATGTCCACCTATACCAGATAACCTCCTGGGTACTAGAAGGGTCACAGGCTTTGTATTTTTGAATGGTCTTGCCTTAAGCACGAACAGATTAGGTGGAAATATTCAGAGTCCCATGTTCAGGACTCTGGTGGGCAGGTATGCAAGTATTAGGAATATCCACCTTAACACTACTAGTGCAACCTTGCCCCTAATGGGACTTAGGCAGTCTTACTAACTCATATCCCAATACTTTATCTTAAAGGGGAATGAGCAATAAAATGAGCAAGAGGAGGCTGTGCACAGTGAACACTTAGGTCAGCGAAGAAGTGGCTGAACCAAAGATATAGCCTAGCTTAAGGTGTTCTCATCAGCTACTCGGGGCCATCAGGAAAGGGCCTGCTGGCTCAGTGAGATGGCTTGGTGGATAAAGGCATTGCTCACAAACTGGTAATGAGTTCAGTCCCTGGAAACCCACACAGTAGGAGAAAGCTGATTTCTGAAAGTTGTTTCCTAACCCCACACACATGCTGTGGCATATGCGTGTCTGTTCTCTGTGTCCTCTCTCTCCTCTTTTCCCTCTCCTTCCCTCAATAAATAGAATAGGCTTTCAAAAAACACATCTTAGCTATCTTCATCCAGGGTCTAGGCTCTGCCCGGACTAACACTCACTGTTCCTTCTCCAGACAGAGCTTCTTGGAGTGGCTTTGCAGGGAGGTGGAGGGGAGGACTGGAGGTGTATCTACTTCAAAGGTAGCATTGAGATCAATTTCATCACTGAAAGATGGTCGTCGGAGCTTCAAGTTCAGCATCTCCACAGGGGCTGGGCTGAAGGGAGAGAGAATTTCATTATTTGGGACTACAGTGGCAACCCAGAAAGACCAGGTTCTCAATGCAGAAACTACAGCCCACTCTTTTTTTTTTATTTTTTAAAATTATTATTTTTATTTAATTGTGCGTATATGCGTGTGCGCGCGCGCATGTGCACGTATATGTATGTGTGTGTAGAACCACGGACGAATTTGGGAACCACCATGGACGCCTCCACCTCCTCGTTTACTCTGCCCCGGGATTCACAGGCTCCGCCCACCAGGACCAAAAATGCAGGCCGCCCCCTGCTTCTGCCTGGCATCTATATGTGGGGTCTAGGATCCGAACTCAGGACCTTCCGCCTGCAAGGCAGAGGCTTAACCCCTGAGCCACCTCTCCAGCCCCATACAGCCCACTCTTGACTTGGGGTCACCCCACAGAAAACTCTAACTGCACACGTGACTTGTCCTTTACAGTCATTTATAGTCTTTGTGACCAGCGAAAGCCTGGAAAACAGAAAGAAGCAAGCAAAACCCAAAGAAAAGCCAGATGCACAGTCTTATTTCCCTTTCACCGATACCTTCTTTCCTCTAATGCAATACAAGGAATCATTCAGAGACGTCACTAGACTGATGGAGAGAAGGATCCTTCTCTTATGAATGACCTTACTACTCTTCACAGCAAATGGTACCCTAAGGGACTGGCTTCCAGAGCTTGATTGTGATACAGATATTGAGGTAATGTTTCTGAACAATAATTTTAACAATATGGAAAAATGCTCATATGGTAAAGGTAGAAGGCACAAAAGGTGAATAGAGTGGCATAATACCTAGTGCTCAGAAGGTTGAAGAGGAACATCATGAGTCCAAGGCGTACCCTAGGCTATATAGTAAGATGGAAGGAAGGAAGGGAGGGAGGGAGGGAAGGAGAAAGGAAGGAAGGAAGGAAAGAGAAAGAAAGAGAAAGAGAAAGAAAGAAAGAAAGAAAGAAAGAAAGAAAGAAAGAAAGAAAGAAAGAAAGAAAGAAAGAAAGAAGGTTAAGTAAGTATGAATGTGCAATTGTATAATATGTATGTTATCCCCTCCCCATGAGATTCATAAAAAGAACTGGAAGGAAATGTACAATGTATCCAACAATCACCACTTCTGTAATAACTGCATTATTTCCAGATCTCAACGTGTGTGTGTTTACCTTTATAATAGGAAGGGGTTCTTTTAGAAAACTATAACCAACCTAACAGTACTCTCTAGCTCCCAAGGTCTCGAGAGAACCATGAGCAATGGCAGAGGAAGGTCCAAGGACACTCATGCTCTTTCTTTCCCTCAGGAGCCTCTGGGGCTACACTACAGCCCTGTGCCCTCTGGGGTGTACAGTCAGAGGAAAAGGAACTTGCGAAGCATCTGGCTTGGTAGAGAATCTAGAAGTCTTATTTCTTCATTCCCCGCCATCTGCCTGAAAGCTCTCCTCCCCTATGCCTGGAGTGGAAAGGCCGCCCACACCACCTGCCTGAGACCCACGCCACACTGCTGCTGTTTCTCCCTCTGGAAACCACGGAATAAAACTGTAGCCAAGATAATGTTTGTTTGTTTGTTTGTTTGCGGGGGAGTGCCCGCGTCCTATCCTTTGGCCACTGCCTCACAGTGCAGAAAGCCCAGGCTGGAGGGGACAGGTGAAGCCGCTTAACCGGAGAGCTGCCGGCCGTCCTCCCTACGCCTACATGTGCCTCGTCTGGGCAAATCTTGTTCTTTCCACATGCCCCTGATATTCTTCTTCCTTCAGGAACTGAAGACCCGCTTCCCTTCTACTAGGGCCTCCTGTGCGCCCCACCTTGCGTCTGTTTTGCGTTATGAAGAGAAGAGTCTAGGGTTCTGTAGTTCCTCCTTCACAGGTTGAAGACCTGGCTGAAGGCTCTCTGAGCGATACTGTCCCCCCCAGACACTAATCTAGGCTATCTTACATATAGCTTCATGTTGGGAAATGAGGCAAAGCCACTCAAAGTCCTCCTTTCTAAGCCAGCCAAAGCCCAGGCAGATGCTTACCCATGTGGCATAGCAGCCATCAACATCTCAATAAACTCACAGGTCCTGTCAGTCCTGTCCCAAGTGAAGGCCTTCCAAAATCCCTCCAGCCCAGTTCAGAAGCCCTTAGGGCGCACAGAGACGTATTCCAAACATCCCTGCGCAGCTCCTTTCCTTTGATCTGTACACCCTAGTGGGCATAGTGCATCCCCAAAAGAGTCCAGAGGAAAGAAAAGAAAAAGGGTTTCCTTGGAGCTGCCCCCAAGGGTCTCCTGAGATCTCAGAAGCTGGAGAGTACTGCCAGGTCTGGCAGAACTAGGGTAGTGGCTACCTCCTGGGGCGGCCCTAAATGATAGAAGGGCATCACACTGCAGCAGATAAAATGGCACCAGCACCAACACCCAGACCCTCTCACAAGAGGGAGACAGAGACGGAGACTCTGACATGGCGGTCAAAATCTACAAGATGGGGGCTGGAAAGGTAGCTCAGGGGTTAAGCCTCTGCCTTGCAGGTGGAAGGTCCTGAGTTCGGATCCTACACCCCACGTATAGACGCCGGGCGGAAAGCGGGGGCGGCCTGCGTTTCTGGTCCTGGTAGGGCGGAGCCTATGAATCCCCGGGCAGAGTAAACAAGGAGGAGGTGGAGGTGTCCATGGTGGTTCCCGAATTCGCCCGTGGTTCTACACACACACACACACACACACACACACACACACACCACACGCACGTGCACACACGCACAATTGAATAAAATAATAATAATAAAAAATAAAAATAAAAAAATCTACAAGATGGAGACTGTAAAGCATTAATCAGGTCTGAAAACTAAAGCATAGTTAAATAATCGATAGCGATGTGATGAAAACCAGTTCTTCACGCCAATCTTTCTCAAGCATTTCCAGTGATTTCTACTGCTTTTAGAATAAAATCTGCATCTACAAGACTGACCCGTAAAGCCTAGCAGAGATCTGGCCCGCTGCCAACAGCTTGTCTCCTCCGAGCGCCCAGCTTGGTCATGCCTCAGAGGCTTTGAATTCGCCATCCTCTCAGCCTGGACTACTCTTCCTTCAGATTTAAAAATTGGTTTATTGACTGTGCCTATAGATTGTCACATATTAGGAAAGCTTCAGAATTCTTCCAGAGCCACACAGCAACATGTCAGTTCTCAAGGGAGAAAGAGAGAGGCAGACTCTTTGAGGTCCCCTGTAGTTCTGAGCATCTTGCCATCAGAACACAAAGAAACAGTACAAAGCTGTTACAGAGGAGTCAAAAGCTGTTTGGGGCTCTAGGAGAGGACCTGGGATTCAGAATAGACTAAATCAAGCTAAAAGAAGAGCTAACACTAAATGCAACATATCTGTTAGCCAAATTTTAGGCTCAGAAAAATAATGGAGTTAAACAGGGGGTTCAGCTATCCTTTAGGCAACTTGATGGGCTCCCTCAGCCCAACTCTGGACAGATGTAAGTCTGGAAATGGGAATGTCCTTCCAGCTTGAGACAAGCCCACATTGTCTTCCCTGTAGGCTCTGGCAAAAAGATTACTTAGCATGTGGGGAGCTCATTCCCACCTGTCCGTTTCAGATCAGATTCCACAATGTGGTGTGTAGCTGGTAGGCTCTGAGTTTAACTAAACTGCAGCCCATCTAGCCTGCTGGAACTCAAGGTTTGAAAGGACAGGGAGGGCCTGGCATGCATCAGACCCTCTGCAAAGAGCTGTTTTAAGAGTGCAGGCCTGATAGCAGCCAGGCATGGCAAAGAAAATAAGCGAAAGCAGGTATGCAGAGTCTGGGCACCTAGCGGTGGCCTTTGTGATTGTGTTTCCCTCACTATAAATATCAGGCACAGAGAACAAGAATATGAAAAGAGGTTCACAGAATGGAAGCTAGAGGGAGCAACATCAGGTGATACCCTAGGGATTTTTTTTACATTGTATGCTCTCTGGAGCTACCTTCTGCCCAAGAATAGATAATATGACTGCTTAAGCTCTTGACAGGCTCCTTATATTACTGCAACTTCTGAGTCCACATGGCCAATGGCTGAGAGTAAGGGAGAAGGATCCCAAACAGAGCCTAGTCTATCAAAACCCCATGCTGGAACATGGGCAAATCACATGCCTATCACACTCCCACAGGTCCCAGTTCAGCCTAAACTGGGGCAGGCAGGCAATCAGACTTCTAAAGAGAGATAATGAAGCAAAAGAATGAGAAACAAGTCTAAGTATTTAAAGTACGAGAAGAATATAGGGAACTGGTTGTGTGCTTTTATTCCCCCATGCAGATATGGACCAGGTGCTATGGTGAAGGAAGACAGAGTGCTCAGGAAGTTAGTGATGAGGACCCAGAGCAAGAAGTGGCTTTCTGTATACTCCGAGGGGTACACATGGACTGACCGGGTGCCAGTAATACTCTCGAACAGGCCTGGGGATATAACTCAGTGGCAGAGAACTTGCCTGCCATGTACAAGGCCCTGGGTTCAACACTCAGCACTGGAAAACAAACCCAAAAATCCAGTAACACTTTAGAGCCAGGCTAGTAGTATGCACCATGTACATGTGGCTATTGCAAGGGCTGAGGCAGGAGGACCACAAGTTTGAAGCCCATCTGGACATCACATTGAGTTCAAGACCAGCTTGAGCAATTTAATGAGACCCTGTCTCAAAAGAAGTTGGGGGGAGGGGCTGGAGACACAGCTCAGTGGTAGAGTACTTGCCTAGCATGCACAAGGGCCTGGGTTTGATCTGCAACAAAGATGAGTAATAAAGAAAATACTCCAGAGCATCTACGCAGCCATTGCACCTAGCACAGTGTGTGCATAAGAAATGCTATGCGGTCAAGGAGGTTGAAATGCCAGGATGGCTGGGGAAACTAACCTTCAGTGTAGAGAAGACTTGAAGCAAAGGCAACAACACAGAGGGAGGAAGGGAAGAAATGTCCCCCGATGGTGGAGTCTGAAGAACCACTGAGGTCTAGGTTAGCTCCATGGACGCCAAGAGTCTGAGTACCGGAGAGGGGCACAATGTCTGGAGGCACAGATGAAAGGGGACCAAGTCTCATGTGGAAGTGGTAGAAGATAGATGCTAAGTCAGGCGGCAGTAACAACCAGTTAGATGAGAGGAAGAGAGAGCATACTGATTTGCCAAAAGCCACTGGAAAGCAGCTCAGATAAAAACACTGGGACAATGATAGGAGTTTTCTGTCTGGTGCCTCTGCTGGGGCCTCCTGCCGGCAGTAGTCAGCCTTGAGAATATTCTCAGCCTGTTTCTGTGAAAACACTCAAGAGAATGAATGCCTGCTCCTAGCAGGTTTTCCAATCCCTCGGCCTTTTGGCGCCCTCTCCTGGCAGCCTTGAAACACACACTCCTGGACTGAAGAGAATTATTTAAAATGGTTTCAAGTTTGTGTCAGAAATGCATGGAGGGAGAGGAGCTCCTGAAGCCCCGCCCCTAACTGTTGGCAGTTGATGACTGCAGAGTGAGGGATCTCATTCATCATTTGGTAGGTTGCCCATAGTCCAGTGGGAGGGTCCACAATGGCGCACATACAGCCAGCACTAATTGGACTGGATTAGTCATTAAAAGAGAGAAAGAAAAAGAGGAGTGAGAGAGAATGAAGGAAGTGAGAGAGAAGGAAGACATGGTGGGTGAGAAGAGCTCAGGTTAGTGGGTAAGGGAAGGGCTGGGGAAACGATCAAAATACATGTATACATACATGAAATTTTCAAAGGATAAAAAACTTAAAACAAAAACAAACAAAAAAAATCAAGGACAGACAGACATATGTGGTAAGATACTTCAAGTTACCCAAGACAGAGTATTTCTAGGTTCTCTCTGGCCTTTCCTTGTTAGAGTACTGAATTTTTCTCAAAGCTGTTTTACAGCTAAATCTTGGCTGTCTTCTAGGGCAGAAGATCGGCGTACCTCAGGTCAGGATGGGCCACCTGTCCCAAAAGCCAGGCAAAGGGAAAACTGTTCTTGAAAGGATCCCCCAGGGAGGGAAGGAGGGAGGAAGGGAATGGGCTACTTATCAACTTTGTATGAGTGGAAAAAAAGAAAGAAAGAAAGGATCCCCCAGTACGTGACCCCTGCAACACCCTAGAGGGTCAACAAACCTCTCTAAAACCAGGCGATTGACAGTCTCACTGGTCGCTGGAGGCAGGTTTAAGGTTTCTTGCAACATCATTAACTTCTTTCTTAAGCTCTTGGGAAAGAAAAGAGTGTGAGAGAAATGGCTGATGCATCGAATCCAGAAACAATGCAGAGCACAAGCACCATGTGTAAAGCGTGCTGGGAACAGAGCAAGGCTAGAATCCCCAGCACCACACTTCAAAATCCCTCTTGGGGTAAACTCCTGTTCTGCCCTAAAATCTTCCAGGAGTAAGCGCTGGGCAGATTGTAAAGGAAGACTCATTATGCTCTGCCCTCTGCTGAGCAGGTCTAGGCTGTGAACCAGACTAGGATCAAGGTGATAGCTTAACCAACATCCCCCACTCCCAATCCAGGAAGATGCAGAGAGCCCAGAACCACCACTGACCAGGTATTGGTTCTAAGGAAAACCATCCCATCCATTACACCAAGGATGCCTCACCGTGATTTCCTCATCAGCACTCTGTAAGTCCTTCTGGGCCGAATTTAGTTCTAACTTGACCTGATCCAGCTCAGAGTAAACTGTCTGCAACTGTAAGAGAAGACAAGCCAAGTGATGCCACATATCTTATACCAGCGGCTGCTATATAGTGTGTGTATGGCCAGGCTGGGATCTGGGAGAAACTGGGGCCATGAGCCAACTCCAGCCCTCTAGGGCTAGACTCAAACAAGCCATGAGTAGGGATGCTTGGGAGCAAAAGCTGCTTTGTCTATACACTCCAACCTGTGGACACATGACATAGAAGAATCTGGCCCAAGAAACTTTTCATTTTGGGCTAGTACCAAAAAAAAAAAAAAAAAAAAAAAGGGCCTCTGAACTGTCACATTTGGGGCCTGTGCTCTCCAACCAGCTGAGATGAGAGATAGTAACAAGGAAGGGCAGGTGATAGATAGCATAGGTATACGTGCTGGAGATAAACCTCCACATAACATGCCACCACAAGAGGACACGTCACAGAGGCAGAGTCATTCTTAGCAAGAATTAAAAAGCTAGTGTCTGTGGTCTACCTCCAGCTGTGCCGTCAGCCCTACCTGCCTGCCAGCTACCTGGCACCTGTGCCATCAACCCTACAGCTCAGCCCAGGAGACTTGAGTGAGCATCGCAAAAGACGAGCTTCCTCCTTTACCCTTCGCTCCCACAGTTACCTTGTTCTTGGAAGAAGTCAAGTCTTTCCTCAACTTGTCAGCCAGTTCTCCTGCAGCTTTCCGGGCCTCTTTCAAATTTTCATATTCTCTGCAACATGGCCATGGAAAGATATGCCAGAAGAGGACACCCTGATGGTCAGATCAACTCACAGCACCAGCCTAACAAAGGCCTCACCCAAATCCTGAGCAGCTCATTCTCATTCTCCAGGTGGCACTACCGCAGGTCCTGCCCAGAACACAAGGAGACCTGCAGCACTGTTTCCTCCCTGACCCTGACACAGTATGTAAGGAGCTTAATCATCACTAGAGGGCGCTCTCCACCACCTGGTTTGGAAACTGTCAGTCAAGTGGCCTCCTTCCTACTAAATTCATACCAACACGGTGAAGATAAATATGGGCAGAGTTTCTGATCCAAGCCAGGCAGGGTCAGTAACACTTCCAATGGGAAAGAGACTTTAGATAACATGAGGGGGCTTACAACTCTAAGATCTACATCAACTCCTTAGAAACAACACATAATTCACGTTCGGTTCTCTTCATAATCCTATGTGGAGAGCCTCTATCTCCATGCAAGAAAGCAAGGGTCAAAGAGCTTAGAAACTGGCTATAGGCCACGCAGTTGGTAAAAGACAGCTGGTGTTCACTCCAAAGTAATATGGTTCCAGAATCTGCCCCTTAACTCCATCTGCTCCACAGCAGATGATGGCAGAGGCACGACTGGGAACCCACAGCCTAATTGAGAGGGGTCAGAGCACGTACTTCTTGAGGGACACACAGTACACAGCCAATTGTTCCACCGCTGACTGTCCTACACCCATGTTTCGGATCATCTCCTCCACCTCTGGCCGCTGGCTCTGGAGTAGCAGCTCAATCCTGAAAAACATACCAGGCCCACGGCATTTGAAATCTGGAGGCTGATAGTTAGTCTGCCTCCCTTTGCTGCTGTTGCTATAGAAACAGCCTGGGCTGCTAGGATGCTTTAGCAGGTGGGTGTGCCCAAAGAAAGGTTCCACAGCAAAGCTGAGCGCAGCTCCAGGGGTGCTGCTGAGGAAAAAGAGGTGCTAACTAACAGAGGACCCCAAAGGTCAGGGATTTCATGCAGAGAGGTTCCTGGTGGGAAGGACAGGGTAGGTCATCTGGCCTCAGGCAACAGGAAAGGCACATAGCAAGGACTCAAAAACAGTAAAGGAGAGTTTGTGAGATGGCTCAGGTTAAAAACAGGCATATATGTGTACACACACTCACAGTTCACAGAGGCTAAGAAAGCATACTTGTTCACTCCCATGTGCTGCTGGTCTAAACCATACCTTATAAGCCAGCAGTGAACCAGTCCCACTTCCTGTCGCAGTCCTGATAATTACACCCCAGGTTCCTGGGTATGAAGACGGTACATGCACCAGGTTCAAACTTACTGTTCCATGGTCTTCATCTTGTTCCTGAGTCGCCGGGCCTCCTCCCGTGCTTGCTTGGTCTCATCCTGCTGCTGCTCCAAGTACTTCATCTGCTTCTGAAGAACAAATGCACGTGTACATCTTGCTTGGTAGTTCTCAGGAGCCATAGCCACTGGGAAAACCCTGCTCTACAACTATCTACACTGTATTTTTTTATATTTGTTTTTGCTTTCCTTTGGAGATAGGGACTCATGTAGCTCATGTAGGATGACCTCAAACTTATCAAGTAGTTGAAGATGTGATTTACCTGCCTCTGTGCCCCCTTTCCCTCAATCAAAGTCCTGGGATTATAGAAGTCTTGACTATGTGTTATATTTCCCAAGGGCACTGGTAAACACCTATCTCCAAATCCCAGGAAAGCACGATAGCTGTGGCTGGGAACCCACAGCTTAACTCCTAGGTTTATGGAAGGGGATCGGAGTACATACTTCCTGAGGGACACACAGTATAGTCATTTGCTCTATTTTTTTTTGCTACAGTACTTGGCTTTGCATATACCAGGGAAGTGTTTTACCACTGGGCTATATCCCCAGCTTGGCTCAGGCTTTTTCTGCGAAGAGACCTTAGGACAGCTGCTTCCTCATCTCCGTGCCTCATTCCTTTTGAGAAATGCCTTACTACAGGCACAACTCGGTGCCAGTGTCTATGAGCTTATGTTCTGAACCTACTGATACACAAGAGCACAACAACAGTCATCCAGATTCATGGACAAGTGCCAAGGAAGGAAGGCTAAGCCACAAGAGCTGGCCAGGCTGCCCTCGGCACGAGACCACTCCACTTCTGACTTAGGTAGCCCATCAGAAGCTGTTCTGCGATCAGCCAGGCGTTAGTTTGCTCCTTCCCACCAGCTAGGCCACATGATCCAGCCCAGCCCCCAAGCAGACCCAGAGAATGAATATCTCAGGGCCTTGTCTGTTCACAGGAATGGCTCCCTTTCCCTTTCAAGTGGCGCCCAGCAAGGACTGCTCCTGCCTACAAGGCTAGAATATCAATCGTGAGTTCAGATCAATCGCCTCATGGCCCTCAGAGAGCAAGAGGCTCACTAACCCAGGCTGATACAAAATTCATCTGGGTCTAGGGCTGCTCGCTCTATAGGCTTTGATCTGCTCGGTCAGCTCAGCACAGCCAACTTCAAAGGCCTTTGCTCCTCCCTAGGATGCTGTTTGATCTGGCTCCAGAGAGCAGCCCCGGCAAGGCCTGGAGTCCGAATGGAAGGTTCTTCAGGCCGCATCAGTAGAGTATGAGCCACTTTTGGAAACAGGCCTAGCCTCACCCAAGTCTTCGCTGAGCAGCCCCTCTGTGAAGTGTTAGGAAGGCCTTGTTACCTGCACAAAATCAGCCAGTATGGCCCTTTTCTTAGGGGCTACAGAGGCATAGTATGGGAAGACTTCAGGGAAGAAGTGTGCCTCCATTTCACCGCTGGGAACACAAAGCAAAGCATCGACTAAAGCAGAACGAGAAGACATGCCCAGAATGGTGAGCCCCGGACTGTGGCGACTCCCCACCAGCACCAGGCACTTACTTTAAGAGTGGAGCACAGCATCTCAGCCTTGTTCAAGGCCTGCTGTAGAGATTCCACAGTAGCATTGCGTTCTTCTAGTGTGTCCCGCAGAGTGTCAATAATGGCCTGGCTGTCTCGTTTCTCCTTCTCTGGAGCAGGGGCAAAAAGTACAAAGAAGGAGATCCATCCACGCGTGAGAAACTCAGCCCTTCAATCCGAGTGTACCTCATCCTTAAGGCAAATAAGGAATAAAGTACAGGCCAGAAAATTGGGTGGTCTGTTTCTCTCTAGCACATCCCAAGAAAGCTAAGTTAGAGCTTTCTTTCATTCAGGAGACAAGCTCTCCCAGCTGCATTAGCTACTTGGGAAGATTTCACTGTTCTCCACTCCTACGGCTCTAGTTAATTCATCATTCCAGAACTCAATCGATTTCTGTCAAACTCAGCAACCTTGCCCTGCATCTCAACAAGTAATCCCCTCCCAACCTTGCTCCCGAGCAAGAAGTTCCAAACAGAGAAAAGGTGCTGTTGTCCTGTCTAGGCAGACAACTTCAGTCACCTTCTCTCCATGTCTCTGCTGGTTACAAGAGCTAATAAGACTTTCCCAGACATACAAGCAGGAAGAGCCCCTGACTTTGTTAGTGGGCTTTTCTCAAAGGACCCCGCCCTCTAAAATCCAGGTCAGAGCTTCTCAGGGAACGGGTCCTTGTTAACTCACCTTTCTGTGAGAGCTGTGCTCTGATACTGTCCAGTTCGTTCTGCAAGGCAATACCCATCATAAACACGAGGAATCCATGACAGCCATCCTCCACACAGCCTCCCGTAGGTTGTGGGCAACTCCGGAATGAAATGAGGCCTGAAGGTCCAGGGAAGCATGGGCCCAGTGCGTCTCAAGGCCAAGAGAGAGACCGCTTTATCTCTATGGGTCTTTTAGACCCATTGGTAAGATGCAGGAAAGGAATCCCAAAAGCAAGGCCCAGGACAAAGAGGTAAAACGAGGATGAGTTGGGCTGGAGAGCTGGCTCCTGAGTTCGGATCCCAGGTCCCAGGATAAAAAATGTCTGGTGAAAACAATGGTGGCTTGCACTTCTGGCCCTGGTGGACGGAGCCTGGGAAATCCCAGAGTGAACCAAAAAGGAAGTAGAAGCAATTCAGGATGATTCCTGAAGTTACTTACCCTTGATCGTCCACAGAGACACACAGTTCTCTCTCTCTCTCTCTCTCTCTCTCTCACACACACACACACACACACACACACACACACACTAAGCAGATATTTAAAGAAAAGGAAAGAAAAGAAAAGAAAGAAAAGAAAAGAAAAGAAAGAAAAGAAAAGAAAAGAAAAGAAAAGAAAAGAAAAGAAAAGAAAAGAAAAGAAAAGAAAAGAAAGAAAAGAAAAGGAAAGGAAAGGAAAGGGAAGGAAAGGGATGAGGCAGTCTGGTTTGTAGGTCCATCTCAACAGCAGAGGCTCTGTGCTAGCTTCACTATCCCTCAGCATTAGCTACACTCAACAGAACAGAGATGGCCACGAACTTTTTGTGCCATCACTATTCCCATCCTGGGTTTTGCTTGCTCTACAGTCTACTTCTCTCCAAACTCTAAGCTGGTGTGTGTACTATAAACCTTTCAGTCTCAGAATCCAATGTGGTTGATAAATTGAGGCAGCTTTGCATCCGTAAATGAAGCTGTACATGTGTTTGGCTCTTTTTAGACTGTTAAGGGGTCAAGAAAGTCTCTTACAACCTTTGCATACCTTTCAGAACCATAACTATAGTACTGAAGTGAATCTAACTCCCATTTGGGAGTCTAGAGAACTCGGTTTCCCTGTGGACAACAGAGGTTCCTATGCCATAAATAGGAAAATGAAGACTTAGAGCACTACTTTGGGCCCATAGCAGTAATTGGATAGAATCGCAGGTTCATCTTTCTCCAGTTAATCCCCCCCTTTTTTTTTCTGTTTTTCATGTGGATGGGGTATGTGCATGTGCATGTATGTATGTGTTTGCATGTGGGTGGGAATACGTGTGTGCATGCACGTGGAGGCCCAAGAGTAATATCAGGAATCATCTCCATGGCTCTTCCACCTTCTTGTTTTTAGGCTGTAGGGTTACTCTGGTTAGCCCACTTGATCTCAGGATCACCAGGCTTTGCATTCTAAGGCTAAAATTATAGGTAGGCTTCCCTGTCCATCCAGTATTTTATGTAGAATCTGAGGGTTCAAACTCCAGTCCTTTCTCCCCAGCACCACCACACACACTTTAAACTTATTACTACTGTATGCACATATGCATAATATATGTGTGTATGCATATAGTTGCATGTCATGGTGTGTGTACAGAGGATCACAGGACAACTTTGTGGAGCTAGTTCTCCCCTTCCACCTTCATGTGGGTTTTGGGGATCTAACTCAGTTTGTCAAGCTCGAATGGCAAGCTTGCTTCACCTGTTGAGCTATCTTGCCAGTCTCCAGATCACCCTCCTAAGGTTAATGTAAGACTCAGAATGTCACATTATGGTTGATGAATATCAACCAAGGTCCAATGGATACATAAACTCCCTGCTACTGGACTCTCTAGCCAGGACTCTGGGGCAGGAGCTCCTAGTGGTTGGCGCAGCAGTGTAGGCTGCACAGCTGGAGTGGAGATGACAGATATGGAAGGACGAAGGGTCTTCCTGAGAACAGGCACAAGCACAAGGCTGTTGTACCGCTACTCACTCCCCTGGCTCCTTCTATGCCGAGGTGGGATGCTCCAAACCATTCAAGATGTTGTCTCCCTGTCTTACAGACCTGGCTTCGAAAGCTGTAAAGAATTGAAGCTGCCTTTGTTGTCTTCATCACAGGGAAGACATCTCTTAAAAGTGGGAGCAGTTGCCATGATGATAAACATGCCACTCAAAACACAGAAGCTCTACAATCTTGAAACAGGTTCCAAGGACATCATGGCACTCTGGGGGCTAAGGTCAAATGATTCTCATCTGACAGATACTCAGCAAATTAACCCTTGGAATCCAGCGATAACTTGCAAACCCCATCCCAACTTTACCAAGAGCTTTCTGTCCATTGAGCTCCTTCACACAGCACGCAATGTTCAGCTAGGAGGGAACCAGCATAAGTACAAGAGGGAACTTACTTGCCCCTGCAGTGTGTGTTTCCACCTGGGCTAGAAATACTGCTTCCAGGGACTCCATTACTGGCCTTAGAAAGGCCCAGGACAGTCCGCAGACGATTCTAAAGCACAGTCAGGTGATGGGATTTTCTATCTTTTCACAATATTTTAATGCATATATATGTATTTATTTTGTGTGTATATGTGCACATGTGTATAGTATATGTACATGTGTGTGTACCCACACACTTGAGTGTACACATGCAGAAGCCAAAGGGGGTACATTGAGTATCTTTCTTTATTGCTCTTCTTATTTCTTTGAGTTGGGGTCTCTTACTGACTGAAGTCTTTCTTTAGGAGAGGCTGGCTGACTTAGTGAGCTTCAGTAATCTGTTTGCCTCCATCCCCCAACTAGAGTTACAGGCACACATGGCTATGCTAGGTTTTTGGAACAGGCGCCTTACCCACTGAGTTATTTTGCCTGTCCTTATTCCTGACATTTTTTATGTGGGTGCTGGGATTCAAACTCAGGTTGTCACACTGGCATAATAAGCCCTCTTATCCAACAAGCCATCTTCCCAGCCCCAGAAGAACTTTCTAAACTGCTACTAACTATCCTCCAGAAAGTGGGCGGGGAAAGAGGGCTATAATAGGTTCATCATAAAGAAAAAGGCCCATGGATGCTTGGGAGAATACTGTCCTTTGGTCAGAAGTGCCCTGAAATCTCAAGGGGAGATCCCACAGTCAAGAAGTCCCCCCCCCTCTCCAATGTGCTTCTTTGATGGCTGGGTCTCATCAATTTCCTCTGCTCTCCTTTGTCTCTGCCTTAAAACTTTCACCATGCTTTTCCTCCAATCCTACCTCCACACTAGAGGTAACCCGTCTAAATCAGAGTACAAAGAATTTCCAGGGCCTGGGAAATGGCTCAGCAATGAGATGGCTACAAACCTGGCAACGCGAGTTTGATCCCCAAAAGTCCACAAGGTGGAAGGAGAGAACTCACTTATGAAAGTTATCCATTGACCTCCACCTGTGTACCATGGCATGCGTGTGCTCTCTCTCTCATTCCCTCTCTCTCAAGCACAACAGAGAGAAATATATATATATATATATATGAATTTACAGAGGGTTTGGGGCTCAGTAGGTGAGAAATTCTTGGTACCTTCAAGAATTCTGCATCCAAGACAGTCTCCTCCTCCTGGGCAAGGTCAAAGAAGAGCTTGTTGATAATGGTTCTTTTGCCAACCTGGATGGGAGAAGAGGACAGAGAATAACCGTGCAGCCAGTCACAGGCAAGGAGGAAGGATTGGGTCTGATTGTCACCTAACAAGAATGCCAGATCTATTCTCAGGCCTAACCTCTCTGTCTGTCTGTCTGTCTCTCTCTCTCCTCTCTCTCTCTCTAATATGGACACTTCATGGATTTGCATGTCATCCTCGCACAGGAGCCATGCTAATCTCCTCTGTATTGTTCCAATTTCAGTATATGTGCTGCCGAAGCAAGCACTCAGGCCTAACTTTTCAGAGTACATCCTTTAGAGTCAGAATACCTCTTCATTCCTACAAGTAATTCAAAGGTGGGACTGCAGATTTGCTGCTTGCTAAAGTCATTCACCGAAAGACACATACAATGAGTACTTGAAAGACAACTCTAGATCCAGGGGCATTTTCAAGACAGGAAAGGAGCTTATATACTCAAACGAAGACTGGCAATGAACGAGTTCATCTTCCAGCTACATGAGGTTATAAGCAGGCCACCCAAGAAACACGTAGGCGACTCTGAGGCTGAACTAGCTTCAAACCAGAAGGGTCAAAAAGGTCAGAGATATTGCTCAGTTTTGGAGGACCTCCCCCCATTCCTGCTTCTCAGCAAGGAAAGGTCTTCAGCTGAGATGTTCCCAACTTACATCCTTACCTGGATACGGCATTGTGGACAGGTCCGACTTGGTGCTGTCTCAAACCACTGAATCAGGCTGGAATAAAAAGCAGAAAAGACTAGGAAGTCTAGCAGCTTGCCTGGGGTACAGGCCTCACCCCAGCAACTGCAGTACCTGTGCAACACTCAGCACTCGGACCCGCTAGTTCTTTGGGGGAAGGGGGTTGAAAACTTGGCTAAGAAGCTACTCTTCTGACAACCTGCATTTTGAAATATGAAAGACAGTCACAGTCCAGAGTTCCTCGACACAAGAAATCTGATGCTTCCCACTTAACTTAGGACCATAAAGAGACACTGTCAATAGTGGTAAGAGCAAAACACAGCCCAGGTTTACACCATTTATCTTCATGGTCCAACAAAACTTAAGCCTTAAACACTAACTGAAGCAGTCTCCTGAAGGTGTGGTATGGTGACACTTGTCAGTAATCTCAGCACTTCAGAGATTGAGGTAGGAAGACCTGGAGTCCCAGGACAGCCTGGGCTTTACAAAGCAAGACTTTGTCTCGAGGCAGGGGGTCTCCTGTTAGTAAAGCCCAAGGATCCAGAAACAAATTCTGCTTTGGAAGATGATGCTGTCTCCTATGCTCAATTTTTCCTTATAGATACATTCAAAGACCATGCACAACATATAATCGAGGACAGGCAGAAATAGTGAGCCTTAGGAAGGAGAACAAGTGAGTAAATTTGAAACATATTATGAATGAATCAGTAAAATAGAACACCGAGGAAGAGAAAAAAGTTATATCATCTTTTTTTTAATTATTATTTATTCAATTGTGTGTGTATGCGTGTGCGAGTGTGTGTATGTATGTATATGTGTGTGTGTAGAACCACGGGCGAATTCGGGAACCACCATGGACCGCCTCCACCTCCTCCTTGTTTACTCTGCCCCGGGACTCACAGGCTCCGCCCTACCAGGACCAGAAACGCAGGCCGCCCCTGCTTCCACCTGGCGTCTATATGTGGGGTCTAGGATCCGAACTCAGGACCTTCTGCCTGCAAGGCAGAGGCTTAATCCCTGAGTCACCTCTCCAGCCCCAGTTGTATCATCTTTGTGATCTCATCTAAATAAAAAAAAAAAATACAGGCAAAGTGGACTTTACATGGGTGTTTGTAGGGGCGAGAAGAACAGAGCTGAGAGTATTTAGTTTCATTTTATTTGCAAGGCTGGGATCAAACCCAAGGCCTCATTCACACTGGGCAAATGCTCTATCACTGAGCTGCCATCCGAATCCTAGCTCATGCTTCTCAATATTAATTCTGGTTACACAGTTTGTGAAAAGGCCGTACTTTTCTGTAGTTATTTTTGTAGTGTTCGAGTTAAAAAAAAAAAAATCTGGGCATGGTTGTTTGTGCATGTTATTCCAGCATTGTAGGAATGCCATGAGTAAAAGACCAGCCTAGAATACATAGTGAGTTCCAGGCCTGTCTGGGCTACAAGACTCAGACCCTGTCTCAAAATCCATAACTAAATACATGGACAAAGCTGTGGAGCACCACTTGGTGGAGATGATGCACAGCACAGCATCTGTCGTTACAGGACATTTCCTATCTGAGGTAAGCACGCAAAGGCCTGAGACAGTTAAAATTATCTCTCCTAAATCCAGACCCTTCTGGTGACAGGGCAAGAGCCTGAGCTCAAAGGGAAACCTTGTAAAATGAAGATGCTCAATTACTGTTGAGCTGTTCTCAGGCCAGGTGCAGAAGTCAGGAATGGCTGGTTTTTCTATCCACAAGCTGTCTGAGCATGGGCTGGAAACCAAGAGGGCTCATCCTCATTCCCTTCCAACGAACCCCGGGTCTCGAACCCCGGGCTCTTCCCAATATGACTTGTCCACAGCCTAGAGGCTAAGTACATGCCCTGCCCTAAGGATTTTTATCCCCATGTATAAATAAGGTGTTTGGTGCATTTTTACTGTTCTTTGACTGTGGATCTTCCCAAATGTTCTCTATTTCCTGTGTCTGCTGTGACTTTTCCCTTTTCTGCCCTCTTTATGTTTCTCGGCCTCAAGACAAGCCCCATGGATCACTGTGTTTAGATGTGGTGTACTTTGAGAAATTTTAAAGAGGGATAATGATCGTCTGAGTGAGTCTCCCCTATACAAAAAAACAAAAACAAAAAAAACAGATAGACAAAAGTACAGCTAAATAAATCAAAATTACAAGAGCCCAGGCTACATGAGGCTCCAAGAGTTAGACCAACAAGTTTTACTAAAGTTGAACTAACTGTTAAGAATATTATTTTGATACTACCTTTCAAAAGTGTTATTATAGGAAGCTGAAGAGATGGCTCAGGGGTTAAGATTCTGCCTCATAAGCAGAAGGTCCTGGGTTCAGATCCCATGTAAAAACTCCAGGCCTGCACTTCCAGCCCTGGTGAGCAGAGCCTGGGAAATCCCAGAGTGAACCAAAAAGGAGGTGGAAGCAATCCAGGATGATTCCCAAAGTCATCCTTGAGCCTCCACAGGGACACACTCTGCTTATATCACTTGTCATTACAATGTGTAAATGTTTTTTTTTAAAGTTAAGGCACCAGGTATGGTGGCCCAAACTGTAATCCCAAATGCCAGGAGGCTGAGGCAGTAGGATGTTGAGTTTGAGGCCAGTCCTGTTTCAAACAGACAGACAGAAAAACAACAAGAACAAACAAGCAAGCCAGGCTTGTTGGCACACACCTGTAATTCCAGCATTTGGAAGGTAGAAGTAAAAGGATCAGAAATTCAGACTCATTCAAAGCCAGAGATCCTGTCTCAAAACAACAACAAAAAGAGTTAAAAAGATGGAGAGCTAGGGGGTTAATGGTCAGTTCAGTGACCGGGCACTTCCCTAGCACGTGAGAGGCCCTGAGTGGCAGCACAGCCCTTAAGACAACGAACTTTAAAAGATGAAAAATTCTAGATGATTAAAAAGAAAAAGCTTCCAAGATCCTCTGAGACAGTCTGCCGTATGCATCAACAGCAGCTCCTGAGCTGAAATGATACTAGAGTAATGCCATGCACCTCTAAAAACCTACCCTAATCCCTAAAATTTGTGAATATGTTACCTTACATGGCAGGAGGAGCTTTGCAGATGTGATTAAGCTAAGAATCTGGACTTGGAAAGGGTTTCTTTTGCTTGGCCATTGCTAAGGATTAAGCTCAGTTATGGACTCACAAAATCTGGCAAGCACTAGTGGTAATTTGCCACAGGAGAATGGGAAACTAGCAAACAAATAAAAGACATAAAAGAATACTGATGACGGAAAAGAAAGAACAGCTGAAAAAAATAACCAGAACTGATTAAAGAAGTTGTTTTACAAGTTAAAGAAACTTAATGAATTCCAAGCAGGATAAGTGACATACACACTAGATACATGACAGAGAAATTCTAGAAAGCCAAGTCAGAGAAAAACCAGAGGAGGAGAGTGGTGTTTCAAAATATATTGAAGGATTAACTAAAAACTAAAATCTGATTTCAAAGGTTCAATAGATGTTTGACATTAAATGGGGAAAAAAGACATTCAAGACAAACAGTAACCAAAAGAGATCTAACTGGCTGCACTAACAGCAGATAAAATACTAACTTTATTTATTTATTTTTTAATTTTTTTATTTATTATTTTATTCAATTGTGCGTGTATGCATGTGTGCGCGTGTGTGTATGTATGTGTGTGTGTGTATGTGTGTAGAACCACGGACGAATTCGGGAACCACCATGGACGCTTCCACCTCCTTGTTTACTCTGCCCCGGGATTCACAGGCTCCGCCCTACCAGGACCGGAAACGCAGGCCGCCCCGCTTCCGCCTGGCCGTCTATACGTGGGGTCTAGGATCCGAACTCAGGACCTTCTGCCTGCAAGGCAGAGGCTTAACCCCTGAGCCACCTCTCCAGCCCCTATTTATTTTTTTTTAAGAGTACAAATCTATTTTTATTTATTTACTTTCCATTATTTTAAATCCGTGAGGGGTACAGCATCACACGGATTCTGTGTCTGATGGCCTTTGCAGGAAGGTTGCTTCGGAATTTGGCTCGAACCATGCCACTGTTTCCGTGGGCCCTGGTTACCTTTCCCCAGATTACTCTGGTTTTGTTTGGTTTGCCACCAGGAGTCACTGTGTTGTTTTTTGCTTTGTACACATAAGCACATCTCTTGCCCAAGTAAAAGTCAGTTTCATCCCGAGCATAAACGCCTTCAATTTTAAGAAGAGCAGTGTGCTCCCTTTGGTTCCGGAGGCCGCGTTTATAGCCATCAAAAATGGCCTTGCACCACAACCTTCCAGACACATTTGCCCTTTCGAAGTCCTGTTCCCAGCAGGCCTTCGCAGGCTCCAAGATGGCGGAGAGAGGGTAAAATACTAACTTTAAATCAGAAAAACATAGACATACAACATTCAAAAAAGGTTAATAGAAGAAAAAAGCCAAGTGTAAGGATGCATACTTGTAACCCCAGCACTCACAGACTGAGGTAAGAGGATCATGGGTTAGTCTGCGTTACATAAAATTGAAAATAAATACCTGAAGGAAAATTCACAAGTATGTAGAAACTAGACAGCACACTTTTTTAAAAAATATTTATTCATTATTGTGTGTGTGGGTTCCTGGGTTCGTGTGTGTGTGTGTGTGTGTGTGTGTGTGTAGAGCATGCTGGAGAGAGAACACATGGTGCATGGGTGGAGGTTGTAGGACAACTTTAGGAAGTCAGTTCTCTCCTTCTACTATGTGGGCTTCCAGGGATCAAACTTTAGTTGTCATGTTTGTGAGCAGGTACCTTACCCAATGAGCTAGCTATCTCACTGTCCCCAGCATGCTTTCTTTTTTGTTGTGGTGTGGTAAACATTCTACCATTAAGCCACACTCCCAGCAAACACATATTTTTTTGTTTTTTTGAGATTGGGTCTCACTTCTATAGACTAGATTGACCTCAAACTTGTAGCAGTCTTTCTACCTCAGTGTCCCAAGTGCTCAAATTATAGACTTGAGTAAGATTATAGACATGAGTAACAACATACACTTAATTAGTCAACGATTCAAAGAAGAAACCATAAGGAAAATCAGAATATATTTAGGAAAGAATGCAACGGAACACATAACATACAAATTCATGCTATAGTGCAAGCAGAGGTAAGAAAGAAACTATCAATTATGAATGCATACGTTAAAGGAGACTAGCACAAGCTGGACTTGTATTCACTACAATCCTCCTGCCTCAACCTCCTGAGTCTTAAGATAATAGTTATTTACCACCACACCAAGCTTAGTTGCTTTTTTGTTTGTTTGTTTTTGTTTGGTTTGATTTGGTGGGAAGTAGTACTGGGTATAGAACCTAGGACCTTGTGCATACTAGGCAAGCCCTCTACCACTGAGTAAAATTCCAAGTGTTAAAATTAAGATGGCAATTTTTATGGTTTGCATATTTTGTCACAATTGAAAAAAAATGGCATATCGTACCCAATATGACAGGCTGTCACCAAAAAGGAGAAGATTAAGGGTATGATTCTATGAGACAGTATTTGCCAACCAAATTTGCCAAGGCTGTGTTTGCTGCCTAACACCACAGGGTCTGGGAGAGAGGGGGGATGGAAAAATGATTTAATGTTGTCAAGGATGTAATGAAATTGGAATCCTCGTGTATTTTGATGCAGGGAAGGTGGGCACTATAGTACATACAATAATCCCAGTATTTGAAGGCTGACACAGGAGGATCGGAGTCTAAGACAACCTGGGATACATAGGGAGACATAAAAAAGAAAAGAAAAAAGATGTAGAGAATGGGGTTTATTTATTGCAAGGGTACAGAGTATGAGATTGACATGAATGAGGCTCTGAGCTCAATTTCTAGTGAATGAGAATAATAAAACGATATTTGAAACTAGCCTGGGCAACACAAAAACCATGTCTTTAAAAAAAAAAGGAGAAAGAAAAAAGCAGCTGTTGTAGAAAATGATATTCCATTTCCTCCAAAATCTAAATATAGATTCTCCATATGTCCCAGTCTTTCCATTCCCAGGTATACATTCAAAAGAACTGAAATAAGGATTCAAACAGATCATTGTACAGCAATGTTCACAGCAGCGTTATTCACAGCAGTCGAAATGTGGAAACATCTCAAGGTCTATCAACAAATAAATGAATAAACAAAATATGGTATTTTCATACCCATAAGCATTATAAATTATAAACATTGGCCACACAGAAATGAAATTCTGATATATGCTATGATATGGATGAATCTTGTATGCTACCAGATTTGGCAGGACCAATAATACAGAATTTCACTTATGTGAGTCTTTAGAATAGAAAAATAGAGAAAAGAGAGAGAGAGAGAAGATACAGTATAGGTTCCCAAAGTCTGGGGGGAAAAGGCGTTGAATAGTTGTCTAACAGGTGCTTCTGTCTGGGTGATGGAAAGTTCAGAAAATAGTGTTGATGATTATACAAAGTTGTAAATTACTTAATATCACTGAATTCACCTAAAATGATTCAAATGAGCCAAGTATGGTAGTGTGTGCCTGAAATTGTAGCACTCGGGAATCTAAGGTAGGAAGGTCTTAAGTCCAAAGCCAGTCTGGGCTACAAGGAGTGAAGATGCAGCTCACTGGTACAGTAACTGCACACTACCACGCACAAAGCCCTGGGTTCCATCCTGAGACAGAAGGGAGAGGGATGGGAGATTGGGAATGTAGCTCAGTGATAAAGTACTTAGAGTGCAAGGTCCTAAATTCATTCATAGCTGCAAAAAATAAATAAAAAGGTGGAGACAGAGGAGACAGGGGCCATTCTGAGTAGTAAAATAAATAACAGTACAGGTTTAAAACCAAAGAATTAGACAAACACCTATGAGTCCATAAACTGATATAAATGACTAAATAAATACATGGAAAAGAGACAAATGTTCCTTACTGAAAAGTTCCAAATAATATAGAGCTTAATTTATTTCTATTTGATCGTAAACTAATTCCAGCAACTTTGTAGAATGTTGGAAGACTCCTGGAAGAAAATAGTAACTGTACAGTAAAGAAACTTGGATGATATCTCAATCAAATGATTCAGGTTAATATCCCCAAAGCTAAGTCATATTGATGTAATCGTAAGTCCTTTGACAGCATACCAGGAGATGAGCACCTTGCTGCTGAGAAAGTCTTCCTCAGAACTCTATGATCACAAGAAAACATCAACAAATTCAAAGAAAGAACCTCCTACCAAACACCTGACCGCACTCTTCAAAGGCGTCAAGACCATTAAAAACAAGCAACCTGGCAGGATGGCTCAGCCAGTAAGGGAGCCATCTACCTAACCATGCCTTATACAAACCTGGCAATATGAGTTTGATTCCTGGAAGCCCACGTGGTAGAGAGAACCCACTTCTGAAAATTATCCTCTGACCTCCACACACCAAAGTGACGCACATAGCTGCGCTTGTCCCCTTTCTCTTTCTCAAAATAAATATTTTAAGTAAACAAACCATTTTCCCACGTGGAAAGACAGAAGCTGTCACAGAGAAGAAGAGACTAAGGTGACATGACACATGAATGTAATATGGTGACCTGGACTGGATCCTAGAAGAGACATACGAGCTGTCATGAAAAACTGATGAAGGATGGCAAGATGGCTCAGCTGGTGAAGCGCCTGCTCACAAACCTGGTGACCTGAGTTCAAACCCCTGAAGCCCATGTGGAGGACAGAAATGACATCTGTAAGTTGTCCTTCGACCCCTCCACCATGTTCCAGGGCAGTGATGTGTCCTCTCTCTAATAAATAAATAAAATATTAAAAATAAGAAAAAGATAATAAAATCCAAATAAACCCCATCATATAACAGCATTGCTCCAATGTTAATCTCTTAGTTTTGACAATTGTACAAATATTATGTAAAATGTTAACACCGGAGAAGCAAGTCTCTGTACTATCTTTGCAATTTGTCTGTATATGAAAAGTTACCTCAAGCAAAAAGTGTTATTTAAAAAGACATAAGGCATGGATTAGGTAGATGGTTTGCTTCACAAGCATGAGGACCATAGTTCAGATCTCCAGAATCTACATAAAAGCTGGGCAAGTGTTCAGGCTTCCTGAAATCCCAGCAGTCATAAGGCAAAAACAGGGAATCCTTGGGGCAAGCTGGCTAGGTTGCCTAATCAATTAGAGAGCTCAGTTAAGAGACACTGCCTCAATAATAAATCTGGAGAGTGAATGAATAAGATACCTGATGTCAGCTTCAGGCCTCCACATGCATGCACACATATGCATGCACCCACATACATACATGTATACATCTCATACACACATACAAAAAGGAAAGAAAAATACATAAAGCAATTGTAAAAGAATAAAAAGGATATTAAGATACATTGTAACAAAATAAATGAAAAGAATCAGAATAAAAAAGAAAAAAATATATGTCAGGGTTGGGAGACTGGGAATGTAGTACAATTTCTAGAGTGCTTGCCTATCGAGCATAAAGCTCTGAGTTCAATCCATAATACAGTATAAAGTGGACAAAGTAGTGCACATCTATAATCCAGCACTTGGAAGGTAGGAGGAAGATAAGATGCTCAAGGTGACTCTTGACTATATAGTGAGATCAAAGACAATCTGGAGACATGAGACCCTGTCTCAAAAGCTGAGGTGTGGTAATCCCACTTGTGATCTCAGCATTTGGAAGACAGCCAGATGACCAGAAATTTATTCTTGGCTACCTGAGACCCTGTCTCGATCAAATAAAAGAAAAAAGCACATATACGGGAGTCAGGCCTGGTGGTCCATGCCTGTAATTCTAGCAGTCAGAAGGTTGAGGCAGGAGGACTATTGTGAATCCCAGGTCAGCCTGAGCTACAAAGCATGACCCTGTCTCACAACAAAAGAAAACAAAATCAGCAGGATGATTGAGGATGTAACCTTGCCTGGCATGCACAAAGTATGGATGAGTTCAATTCCCATCACCAATTTAAAAAAAAAAAAAAAAGCCACAGTCAGAATACTTCTAATTCCAGCACTAACAGGCTGAAGCTGTAGGACTAGAGTTCATGGTTAGCTTAAGCTATATGTGTAAGTACTTGCAAAACAACAACAACAACAACAACAACAAAAACCCACAAGTAGAACAAAATAGAAAACACTAAATAGAATAGATTTAATATAATCAACAATTGCAACAGTTAAAAAATCCAGTTAAACACAAAGATTATCATCCCAGTTAAAAAAAAAAAAAAAAAAGCCCAAATAAATGTTTTTGATAAACAAACGTAAATAAAGCACAAGGAAACTTCAAAGATAAAGGTTAATTGGGGGGGAAAAAGGCTGGAAAGTACTTTCAGAAGTAAGTTTGATTTCTACTGTAACCAAACCATAACAGCATGAGTCTCAGACTAGCTAGCTGCAAAACCCCTTTTTATTTACTTTTGTTCTTCTGACACAAAGTATCATGAAGTCTAGGATGGCCTTAAAACTCACTAAAGGCTGGCCTTGGACTCCTGATGCGTTGGCCTCCGTCTCTCAAGTGCTGGACTTACAAGCATATGGAATTGTGACTAGCAGCACTGGATAAAACAAAACGTTGCAAGAGGCACCCAGCAGCATCAGAGTGGAGCCAGTGCTCTCTGCTTCTTGGGGGATTTTTGCTGCCACGAACCTTCCATTATCCTCAGGGGTTACTCTGTCTTATTATTAGCTCTTTTACTGAAAACTCTAACCCAGCTTATCCAGAACTGCTTGAGCAAATCTTTCTCCACTCACTGTACACTCATCAGGACCCTCTGACAGAAAAGCACCTCCTTGCCTTTCCATTTTAAGTCGGATTTGCAGGCATAACGAATATATTAGAGTGTCTGACCAATGAGATGACTGTGGATAGAACCAATCTTTACTATCAAGCCAACTACATACAACATACCCTTAAAGGTTGTCAGAAACCTAGCAGTTATCTCTGAGAAATAAAAAGGCTCGGTAATGTAATGAAAGCTCATTTCTGCCCAGGCTAACAATTTTAAAGACATATCTTATCTATTCGTAAAGTCTTGGGACAAAACGCAGGTTATCAAAGAAACATAATCTGTTTCCTAGACCAATTCTGCACCCCTGAGTTACACCTCCATCTGACCCACTTCAGCCCAGGTCCAGAAGCTTCCGTGGGACTCCTCTAATAAGGTCCTTCATCACCTGTCTTAGTTTCAGGCCAGACAACGCAGGGTCCCAAAAAGTTTCCAAGGTGATCGCCAGAGCCCTACTACGCTATCACTCACCATTGCAGGTGAAAAGTGTGGCCGCAGTGGATGGCGGCCACGTCGCGAGAGTGATCGAAGAAGTCGGAGCAGATGGTGCACAGCGCACGGATAGGCATGATGGCTGGACTCACGAGGCCCAGGGAGCCAAATGAAACTGCCACAAGTCCAGCTTGGTGGCCACGAAACCCCGGGGACTCCGCTCGCTTCAAATTTGGCTCCAACGCGCGACTTCCGGGAGAGAACAGGAAGTGACGACACCAACCCCCGGGAAGCTGTCTGAAGCACTGCAATCTGATTGGACAACCCCTTGTGGAGGCGGGACACTGGGTCGGGGATGGAGATTAGTGGCCCGCCGGCCCTGCAAAATACTGGGCGCATGGCGACTGGGTTGGCGGCAACTCCCCGGCGAGGTTGCCGCTGGGACTGGGGCGTTAGGCAGCGAGCTGGGCCTTTTCTAACTTGGCTAGAGCTGGCGCGAGGCGGGCCTTGCTTGTTCTTGCTGCACGTCGGGACTATCGAATACAGTCGCGAGGAAATGGGAGGGGACGGTGGTTCCTGGGGCTCCGGTCAGTGCTCGACTGCGAGCCCGCAGCCCGTGGTCCCTACTCTCAAGCCTTCGATTAGGGGTGATCTTGGAAAGATATGTCCCAATCCATCAAAACACTACACTGACCTATCCAAATATGACCTAATGATGCTTGAATACTGGAGATACTGGGGCCAGTACTCTGCTTCCCAGAATTCTTCATGCTTGGGACTGTAGGATTATGGTTTTAGAGACACAGATGCTTCAAAGACCAGGAACTAACAAACCCTCTTTATTATTCCTACATGAGAGAAATTACCTTTGAGGTACTTCCTGAGAAAGTAACTTGGGTGAGTTCACCAAAGCCCATCTAGGCCAAACAAATCTCCTTGGGGGGGATTTTCATGTTATTATTATTATTTTAAGCAGCATTACTCCCTCTCCCCAGAAAAAGCATACAGAGCCCCCTATCATAAAGCTGATCTCCAGTGGATACTACACAGAGCAACATCCTTTGGGCTCTAAGTAGAAAGCACGGGTGTTCACAGGAAGTAGGAATCACACAGCATAGACCCTTGTGCAATCCCACCTCCTCGGTCCAGGGATATTCACTTTAGGCAAGAGCCAGGTCTCTCCCTGTGGTAGTTGGCCCTGGGTGGTTTCCAGCTAAGTGCCCACGTTAAGACAAAGATTCCTTAGTAAAAAGAACTGGAACAGTACTAGCTCTTGAGCGCTCAGCGTAGGGAGGCCTAGTCCTCGGCCCCAACTAGCACACATCATCCGCATGGATTTCTAGAGTCCAGAGGATTCTCATCAGCATCATTTGAGGAAAACACTGGCGAAAGAGACCGTCACTCTCAGCCCTAACAACATAGAGAATATCAGACACTACCTGTGAGCCTGTGCCCAGTCTCTTCCTCCCCCCACTGCCTTCCAGGGGTTGCTCCCCCAACGGGACAGAGGAAGCAAAGGCGAAGGGTGGCCAGAAACTTTGCAGGGTGACGTTTATTTGCCAGGTTCAGCAGGCACACAGTTAGCCCACCAACCTTCACATACCAGAGCAGACCCACAGGCATGCAGGGAGAAGGGCAGAACCACCATGGAGTGCCAAGCAAGGGCAAGGGCCAGCATGGCTGCCTGGTCGGGCTGAGATAGGGTCTGATAAAGGGCACCTGTCAGGAACTTCCCTAAGGGAACTGGGGAATCTTATTCTACTTCCTCACCCCAGCAAATAAAAAAAAAAATTTAAAAAAAGCAACTTAACATGGCTGGCCAACCCCTCAGTTAGTAGGAGGAGCCCTCTCTGTGTAGTTGAACTGACAGCAGTAAATCTGCCCCTGTAAAAAGAAAACTTTCAAAGCAGATTATGAGGCACTGCCATGCCGCCGCCCTCCTGGGAGGAAGAGGATTTATTAAGCCTGAGCCTGCCTTGGGTGGCGTGAGGAAGAAGGCCTCTTCCTGTGGTGCTGGCATCTAGGAAGAACTTGGGAATATCAGCCTTCCCCGTTTGGCTCAGGTAAGAACCCCTCTAAGCTGGGGCACAGGGCGCTGGCCCTGGACTCTGCTCTGCTAGGTCTCACTGCCACATCGTAATTGCTCCTCCTTTAGCGGTTCGTGAAGATCAGGGTACAAAACAATCGACTATAGGATTCAGGAGGACAAGGATCTTTGGAGGGCCGATTCAGGGACAAAGATGGTAGCTTCTGTCCTCCCACTCATTTTTCTCCCACTTCTGAGGACTCCCCCACAGCTAACCAACCGTCCCCCAAGCCATGTGACCAGTCTGGACCTGAAGCACACTGCCCTAGATTTCTGTGTCCTCTCTAGCAGCCAGTGTCTACTCTGAGAGCAGCCCACACACCACAGGTACACACGCCTTCACGTGCAGGGGCCTAACGCTGCTGGCAGGGCCTCGCTGGAGGACCAGCTCTCAGGGCAAGGCCACCCCATTTAGGGCCTGGGAATGTTATGGGACTTGCAGGGCCTGCCTGGAGGGATGAAGAGGCAGGAAGGGAAGGAGAAGGAGAGCAAGGACCCCCTGAGTATCCCTAGAGCAGCATCCCACAAGGAACAGAAACTGGTGAAGCTAGCAAAAGACAGAAAAGCCACAAGAAATCCATGCAGGGGCTAGGGCCGGCCTGCCTCTGGCCTGCCTGCCACTCATACACATCCACACAGGAGACAAGACCGCTCTCCCGTGGCCCCCAGACATGCCCCACGGGATGAGGAGGCTTGGGGGAGCGAGGGCATCATGCCAATGACTCTATATACAGTGAAAAGCCCCTCATCCACTCTTCCCTCCCTCCTGCCCATCCCTCAAAGCCCCCACAGGCTGCCCACTCAGCTGGTCTCCTCCCTCCAAGACTCCTGGGCACAGCCAGCAGCCTCGTCCCCTTGACTAGAGGGTGGAGCCTGGCCTGTGGCGCCCTCTAGGGCTTTGCTGTCCGGCTGGGCCACAGCCGGCTCAGGGGTGGTAGCTGCCTTAGCAGCTGGTGTGGCACTGCTTTGGGTGGTGGGCACCGTGCTCTCTTCCGTGGCCGGGGTGGCTCTCCCATCAGTGGCTGGAGTGGCGCTCCTGTCGGTGGCCGGAGTGACGCTGCCATCCGTGGCTGGGGTAATGCTCCCATCCGTGGCTGGAGTGGCACTGCCGTCCGTGGCTGGGGTGGCGCTGCCGTCTGTGGCTGGGGTGGCACTACGGTCTGCAGAGGCTGCATCGCTCTTGCCCGCATCACCTGCCGAGGCTGCAGCAGCACTGCCCCCAGAGGCTGGGGCAGCTCCGCTGGCAGCTGCAGCAACGGCCCCCCCGACAGCCCCAGGAGTGGCAGTGTCTGTGGCCGAGGCAGACTGGGCTGCAGCAGTGCCAGACTGCTCTGGTGCCCGGAGCCGTTTCATGAGGGTGGTCACTCGGACGGCCTTCTGGAAGGAGGACAATGGAGAAAGGCTCATAGTGAGGCTTGCTGGGCCCATTTCTTGACAAAGGCTAAGCCCAGCCCTTTCCATAGTGCCCCAGCTGCCTTTGGTCACCCAAGGCCAGAGACTCGGCTGCATGGTATTCTTTCTTAAGGTAATAGCGACAGCTATGACTTGCTACATCTAATGGCCTGAGAAAAACCTGAGTTCTTGTCTGCAGTGCAGATAAGAAGCAGTAGATGCTAGAAGAAGCACTTGGAATAGGACCAAGAAAGAAAACCATCAAACTTACCTTCCACTTGGCCCTGGCAAAGTTCTTTTCAATCTGGGCACAGACACCGTCCTTGATGTTCTTATCGGAAGCAGCATTACCAGAAATCCTGGAAGGGATCCAGGCGAATCTGCTTTGAGTGGTGTACGCCTTCATGGAACTTGCCCAGCCCTTCTCTCTACATGATCTGAGACCACCGGGCACAGCTGTCGACCAGGCCAGAGCTTTGGAAAAAAAATCTTCCCTCTCCTAAGGCCTCAAGGATGAGAGCTTCTGGTGGGAGAGGCCCAGAGGGCAAAAGACACCTGGCCTCGCCTCCATCCTCCCTGGTCCCCACTCACCACTCATGGGAGATGGCCTCTTCCGCCGTGATCCGCTGGTCTTGCTCTACCTCCATTAGTCTCGTGACCAGGTCTTTGGCTGGGGACAAAGCCAGGGATGGGCTAGGCATGGGCGCCCCATCTCATTGTCTAGATGTGATGAATGGGCTGGGGAGCAGGAGTAGAATCCACCAGAAGCTGAGAGCAGCGCCTCCCTCCACTGCCCTACACTCTGCCCACGTGCCGGGTATCTCCTCACCTGCCTGAGATATATCGTCCCAATACGGAGAATCAAACTCATAGTCACCAGCCAGGATCTTGCGGAAGAGATTCTTATCATGGTTCTCATAGTCATCTTCTTCTACCTCCTCGTAAAAGGGTGGATTGCCTGAAAGCCTACATGAGGCAGAGTCACCCACAACGGCCACAGACACTGCCCCACCCCTCCACCAACTGGGCTGCAAGCCTGCTTCTGTGCCCTTCCACTCACAGGATGTACATGATGACACCAATGGCCCAGCAGTCCACGGGGCGTCCGTACCGTTGCCGTCCCACCACCTCCGGGGCTGCCAACACGGTAACCATCTGCTGGTCAGTATCAAGTTCGCCCCAGATACACTACCATCTACAGTTCCTTCCTGGGATAGGGACTTCCCTCCTCCCCCAAAGTCGTCCCCCGAAATCTCTCCCTGCACCTGCCCCTGTCCCATCCCCGCCTTGCCCAGGTACTCCGGCGTCCCGCAGGGCTCCTTGATGAGGCCATTCTCTAGTTTAGCCAGGTGGAAGTCGCTGATGACAATCTTCGAGTTCTTCAACCGGTTGTAGTAAACTAGGTTCTCTAGCTATTCAAGGCAAGAAGGGCGGGTAAGGAGAAAAAAGCATCCATGTCATAAGGGATTCAGGAAGAAGCTGGACCAAGACCCCTGCGTGCCGCTCACTCCAGCCCAGTTGCCAAGTGACGTAGCGACTCACCTTGAGGTTCCTGTGCACAATCTTGAGCGAGTGCAAGTAGGCCACAGCCTCCAAGACCTGCCGTACCACGTTGCTCGTGTCTCGCTCCGAGTAGTAGCCCTGGTCCAGGATCCAGTCAAACACCTCCCTCCCCGTGGCCCTGAGGGACACCAGCCCCTGAGCCTGGCGTGGGCAGAATCGGGGGTGGGGCAGGAGCACGTGGGAGAGCTGCCTTACATCAGCCAGCTGGTTGGGTACGGCACAGAGCCTTGGGACGCCAAGGGTCCCAAAAGGGGGTTTTCCTCGGTTACAGGGGAGGGGAGGGGGAAGAAAACTAGGGGATGCTTGGACCCCACATCCGTACTCACAGTTCCAGGAAGATGAAGTACTCCTTGCGGGTTACAAATACATCTACCAATTGCAGGATGTTGGGGTGTTTCACCCTGGCCACAGGAGAAGGAGCCAGACGTTAGGGTTGGGCAACCCCCCTGGGAGGAGACTCCCTGTGGTCATTAAGGTGGTTGCAACACACTAACTGACCAGAGGTTGGCATTGTCTGGACCCCCTCTGCCCTCTAAAGTTCTCACCTGACGATGTCCTATCCCAGCCTCACACTCACATCTTGAGGATGCCGATCTCATTCTTGGCCGCCTTCCGCACCTTGCGGCCATCCCGCTTCTGGAACTTCTTGCAGGTGTGCAGCTTGCCTGTCGTCTTGTCCTTGGCCCGGAAGATTTCACAGAACTCCTCACTGTAGCCAGCCAGCAGATACTCTGCTCAGCCCCAGCCTTCATACACAATGCACTCTTTCCCCCTTCCAAACCTCGCCTACCCATCCATTCCCCCGCCTCCAACAAGCCCAGCACTTACGTCTTGATGACCTGTCCCAAATCATATCTGTCAGTCACCTCCGATGGCTGGTTGTAGTTCTTCTTGTCTCCCAGAGTCACACACCCAAACGGCATTGCTAGGCTCTTAAGCTGTAGGCAGGATTGGGTCTGGCTCAGATGTACCACTCTCTGGCTCCCCACCACATTGAATCTGTCTTTGGATATCCACAGCCCAGCTCGCGCCAAGCAAGGAGCAGAGACAGTACTAGCAGGGACTCCAGGGTAGGCAGACAGAAACCCACCCTGCTTTTCTAGCCCTGCATTCAACCACTCAGCTGAGCTGCCTCAACTGCAATTGTCCCTGCCGAACAAAAGTGTTCTAAACTGACATATTAGGGAATAGTTTTGCATTATGTACACTTGAAAGATTTATGAAATAATTCATTTGCTTTCACTTTTTTTAAGATAGGGTCAAACTATATATCCTTGGCTGGCCTGGAACTTGATATTTAAACCAAGATGGCCTGGAACTTGCTGCAAACCTTATGTCTCTTCTCTCCTCCTCCTCCCTGTGCTTCTGGGATCACGGGCATGTGCCACCATTAAACAATTTCTTTAAAGTCACATGCAGTGACTCACACCTGTAATCCCAGCACTCAGGAGGCAGAGACAAGAAGACTGGTATGTGTAAAATCCCATCTCGATAAATAATTTTTAGATTTCAGCTATTTTCAAGTGTAGGGGTTATGATCATCCACCAGGTATCTGTCTTTGATGGTGTGGAGATACCAAATATTGGTCAACCTTCAAACAACATAAGCACTGTCGGGAGATAGCAACTCCCCTTAGAAAAGTTTGAAACCAAGTGCAGAAATCAGTATACACTTGTAATTCCAGCACCTGGAAGGTGGAGGCAGGAGGATTAGGAGCTGAAGACCAGCCTCAGCTACATAATGAGTCTGAGCAAGCCTGGGCTACATGACACCCTGTCTCAAAAGAAAAAAAAAGTAAAGAGAAAAAAGTATGTCAAGCAAACATTCCCCTATGCACTTCTGAATATTCGCTCTATTGAAATGATCAACATTTGAGCTTGGTGTGTTGGCACATGAGTTTCAAGCAGGTCTGGATTACATAGGGCGAGCCTGTCAAAAGGAGGATGGGAGGGAGGGAGGCAGGCATAGATTTATGCCTCAGGGTACTTGTGTAAGAATGTTCCTAATTGCCATATCCATAATTGCTGAAAGCTGGAAGCAGCCCAAACGTCTACCACCAGCAGGACATATTGTAATATAGACACATAATGGAGTGTTATATTGCACTGGAAATGAAGGAACTGTAGCTCTATCCAGCCAAACAGTGAACCTTTCAAACATACAGTTGAGAGAAACAGAAAAGAATGTATTTAGTGTGGTTCTATTGATACAGAGCTCAAACAGGCAGAATTCAGTTATCCTTAGGGATACAAACACAGAAGTGGCACGATACAGAAAAGCAGGAAATCAGTCCTGAGAGTCAGATAATGGTTCTTACTAAGGGAAAACACGCAGAGATTGAATCAGAACACACAGGGCCTGTCTTTGAAACTGAATGGTAACTACTCAGTGTGTGTTATCTTGTTAAAAATGTATACACATTTTTTGGACACATTCCTAGACTTTTGATATATATCACAATAAAAGATGTTAGTTAAAAAAAAAAAAAAGCCATCCAAAGTCAAGAACTCTGGAGAGCTGGACAGGTTATTGCGTGCCTATAATCCCAGCACTCCAAAGGCAGAGTCAGGAGAACTACAAATTTGAGGCTAGCCTGAGCTACTTATGGAGACTCTGTCTCACAGAAAAACAAAACAAGCAAACGTATTAAAAAGAACAAAGATGATTGGAGAGATGGCTCAGGGGTTAAGACTCTGCCTCACAAGCAGAAGGACCTGAGTTTGGATCCCGGATAACATGTAAAAAGTGCCATTATACTTCTAGTTCTGGAAGACAGTGCCTAGAAAATCCCAGGATGAAGCAAAAAGGAAGTGGAAACAATCCAGGATGATAGTGGAAGTCACCCTTGGCCGTCCCACACACATACACACACACACACACACACACACACACACATACGCACACACATAAAATAAATTTTAAAAATTTAAAAAAACTAGGGAGGAAGAGGATGGGGCTACCCATTGAACTTGTATGATTAGGAAAAAAAATAAAATGTGGGAGAAAGAAATGTAAAAAACTAATAAAAAGAACAAAAAATGCTGCTATATGCAGTTGTTAAGTGAAAAAGCAAGACAGAATGGTGGACAGAAGCCGATGGCAGTTAACAAGGTATTGCAAGTTTTTACACTTACAAACTTTTCTAGGACATGAATGAAATAGGTTGCTTCTCTTTGGGGCAAACAATCAGATGTTGAAGGTGCAGATTTATGTCTTTTGTTTCTTTTGGTCTTTTTTTTTTTTTTTTTTTTGAGGCAGGGTTTCATGCAGCCCAGGTAGCATTGTGTAGCTGACCTCAAACACAGTATGTAGCCAAGACTGGCTTCAAACTTCTAATCTTCTTGCCTCTGCCTCGAGTGCTAGAATCACAGGCATGTTCCATGACACGTGGCTGTTATTCATTAATTCTCTTTTAGAAGTGTTCTAGATGACTTGGGTTAATGCAGAAGTAATGCATTCATGCTATGCACAGTGCTTGAGCCAATTCTGGAGGAAGAAGTTCCATGTAGAGAGAAAAATGGCATTAGGGCTGAGGCCTTGGAGAAAAAGGCTTTGCCAAAAGGCACACAAGGATAGTCAAGAAGGGGCAATGGGTGGGTGAGATAGCTCAGTAGGTAAGGAAATGGCTCGAAAACCTGGAGACCTGAGTTCAATCCCCAGAAGCCCATACGGTAGAAGGAAAGAACTGACTTCTGAACGTTTTCTCTCCACCTGTATTCCATGGTTTGTACTTTCTTTCTTTTTTCCTTTCTCTCTCCCTCTCTCAAATAATTACATTTTCTAAACATTTAATTATTTGTTTGTTTATTTATGTATTTATTTATATTGTGTGTGTGTGTGTACACGCACGCATGTGAAGGGGGGGGGCGCACAGGGCACTATGTATCCTTGTAGAGGACCAAGGGACATCAGGAATTATCCTGGATTGATTGCTTCTACCTCCTTTTTGCTTCACGCTGGGATTTCCCAGGCTCCACCAACCAGAGCCAGAGGTGTAGAAGTGCAGGCTGCTGTTTCTACCTGGCGTTTTTACATGAGATCTGGGATCTGAATTCAGGACCCTCTACTTGTGAGACAGAGCCTTAACCCCTGAGCCACCTCTCCAGGTCAAATAATTTTAATTTTTTTTTTTAAAAGGCAAGACAAAGGCCAGAGAGATATCTCAGGGTTAAGACCCTGTCTCACAAGGAGAAGGTCCTGAGTTCAGATCCCAGATGCCAGGTGGCCAGCACTTTTGGCCCTGGTGGGTAGAGCCTGGGAAATCTCAGAGCAAAGCAAGAAAGGAAGTAGAAGCGATCTAAGAATGATTCCCGAAGTCCACTCTTGGTCCTCCCCAGGGACATGCAGTGCCTTCTGAGACACACACACACACACACACACACACACACACACACACACAAAATAAAGAAATAAATAACATATTAAAAATAAAGTACTTCACTATTAATTAGTATTAGTACTTGAGTGTTCAGGCTGTTAGCACCAGATGAGGCTCCATCCAATTGTATATGACTCAGAAGGCTCCAGACACTCTCTGCACCTGGGGCATAGTGTCCACAAGGTCTGCATGCCACCAATTACAGCCCAAGCCTCTCAACTGTGGTGCTAAACTGCTGGACCTCAGCATTCAAAGGAAAGGACACCGGCTACCCTTGTTCAGAGGTAGGTAGCTGTGTCTAGACTTTTACATACCTGGTCCCAGAGTCCCTTGCTCAGTATACAGCAAGCTCTACACTGAGGTTTCACTGAAACTGCTCTGCCTCTGCTGTGTGTGTGCACCTTTCAAAACGACTAATACTTGATGTGTGCAGAATCTCTAAACTGAGACCTTGGTTACCTGCCTGTTTCTCTATCTGAGGTACTCACACTATCACTACACTTTGGCCTCAGAAGTCTCCGTTGACTGGGGCCAAAAGCCAAGACCCAGACAAGCAAATGGGCAGCTCTACCAATCGATTTTTTTTTCCCTCCAGATGACAGTCACAGACCTCCTTGAAGGTCCTCCCTCTAATGTACCCTCAGCGTTAGAGAACACCTTTTGTAACGCCTTCATCCAATTGCTTGGGCTTAGGGAATAATAATGCATTTCATCAGCATGATTCAAGTCAGGGTTTAAGCATTTAGTGAAACCGCAGAGGCAAACGAGCGGCTTTGATGATGTCGCCAACTGTGTGTCTTCGCCACCACGGCCACGGTCCTGCTCCAGCATCTACTAGGGCAGAATGTGTGGCTAGAATCAGCTGAGACCAGAGACATGGCCACCCGTCTCTGCCAACCACAAGTCTCTGCACCGTAACAGAAGAGAGACCTGCATCAGTCCCACCCGCGCTGATGGGCAGCGACTGCCCTACCAAGCTGGAATTCAGAGGGTCGTGCACTGGACAGGAGAGTGGGACATCAACCTGAGGGTCCTTCAGGAAGATGAGGGCCAGGAAGGGAGAACCTGCGACCCAGCTCTGTGGCTTTGGTCTCCCCCAAAGCCTCCCATCAGAAACCCTTTTGTCACTACTGAGTTATTTATAACATCAACAAAAATCAGCGACTACTTAAATGTCCAACAACAGGTGACTTGCCAACTCAAAGGTGTCTACCTGATGGCAGGAAGTATAGGAACTGGCAAAGATGCCACCTATCTTGGCTGCCTTATAGAGCAGCTTCCACATTGATAAGGTACTGAAACGAGACCGAATCTTTTTTCACTGTGATTTCTGACATAAGGTTTGTTTGTTGCAACAAGTTGTCTAAAACAATCCTGAGCTCCAAAGCCAGATGTAAAAAGGCCCTTTTCCGAGATACTTTCTCCAACCTCCACCCCCTTATTCCAACAGCTCTATCCTCTGCCAGTGTAATGTGGGTGGGAGGTTTTGTGTATGCCTGTTCCTAGCTGTAGTTATGCATATGCATATGAACTCAGGCCCATGAGAGCTCAGGACTGGTCTTGGGGGTCTGTCTCCACCAAGGAGGCTCACAGTGATGTCACAAAGGTTTCAGTGTTGAGATAGGGACAGATCTACCTCACCTTCCCTCTGCTTTGGCTACCCAGATTTCACGCAATTAGTACCCCCAACTCAACAGTTTAAACTAATCTGCTCATACCCCTAGAATTTTCTCTAGGTAAAGAGAAAAGGGGAGCATGCTTCCAATTAACACCTCTGCTCCCCTCGCCACCCAGACTATTCATGGGAGGATATGGGTTCTGTGTACTAAACCCCTTGGCACCAGTATGCAGTAAGGGATAGCACTAAGAAAGGTGGCATGTCAGAAAGAGATGTGTCAATTCACATCCCCACAACCCCGACCCAACAATGGAAAGGTCTCTTTCAAGTGACACAAAACCTGAGTTCTACCACATTGGTCCATGGAGGACATGGAAAGCCCATGGCTGCCATTTCTCTGGAAATGTAGCTTCTCCTCTTCTATGCAGAGGAAATGCACAGTGCATCTAGGGCTACCTAAGGGAGCTCAGAGCCTTGCAAAGCATGATGCTATCACTACCCTCCACTCCAGCAGGCCCCAACAGCCTGAAGACTTAGCCCTCCCGAGTTAATGCCTGATTCTGGGGCTTCACCACTGAATTCAATGATTCAAGCCTTAGGCAAACCTGAGTCAATGTTCTTTGGTGCTCCAGTAATAAAGGGTCCCCTAAGAGCTTTACCAAGTCTACTTCACGAAAGAAGTCTGAGCCAGGAGAAACCCAAGTGAAAAGGAAGCCAAGAGACCCCACAGTAGGGTCTTTTCCGTTCCTCCACTGCCATCAACTTGCTTCAGGACCACCTTTCTTAGCCATAAATGGGTGTTGCCTGCTGCTACAGTCCCTAGTGTATGGAGCTGTAGAGCTGGCAGCAAATCTAGGGAGACCAGGAAGGGCCCCAGAGGCTTCCCGCTGACTCCTGACTATAGACAACACCTCCCGATTTAGTGGCAGCTGTGAACACCAGCCTGCAAGCACCTTTCTCCCCTCCCCTTCCTCTCCTCCTCTCAGAGATGAAGACTAGGTTTCCTAGTGGAATGAACATACCCAACCTTGTCTAGCCCACAGCCGAGGTCTCTCAGTCACAAGTCCAGGGGAAATGGAGATCCCTTCCAAGTATGGTTTTCAAGAGACAGCACCAAGCTACTAGCCTACTACCCAACTGATTTAGGAGACTGGACAGAATATCGCTTTGGTTGGGAAATAGCTAAGCTACTATCAAGAGACCCTCTCCACCTATGGAAGGGGTATGCAGAAGCATACACACCCCCCTCCTCACTTCTTTAGGAATAAGCATTCAGCCCAGTGCTAACTTCCAGAATAGTCAGTCTTCAAATGCAGGCAGAGCAAGAACCAATTGCCACTGTACTTAGAACCTGGAGTCCCAGCCTTTGAACCCATTGGAGGTCCTTGTCCCTTTGGTGGGGGTTGGAGGAGGGGTAAAAGGTTGCTATAGTGATGGAAGTTTTAAAACAGGAGGAGGAGGAGAGAAGTGCCACAAGGTCCTTCTTCTCCAATTGAAATTTTGGCCTGGCTCCGTCCCCATGAGTTCTGTGACCCTGGTCCATAAGGAAAAAAGGGGATGTGGGGGGATTGAGAGATTTTAGTAACGAAAGAAAGGGACCGAGACTCAGAAAAACAAAAGCGAAATCTGTGATGGAAGAGGAACAAGAAGGTCGACAGAGCACATGAGACACAGACAAAGAAGAAATGGGTAGAGGATTCTGAAGGGGTCTCGGGATGTCCCGCAGCAACCTAAGACCTCTGTGACTATGGACTCTGAATTCCTGGGTCAGGAGCTACCCTCGGTACGTGTCTTTTCAAGATCGAACCCTTTTGTATCCCCCAGATATACAATGAACTTGGCGTGGGAGGCACAGCAAAAAGAGGTCAGTTTCTTGAAGCCTCCTGGTCAGGAAGAGGCCAGCTTGTTGCAGTCTCACAGCTGGACAGTTAGTTCTCCAGCCTCTCTCCCTATCATTACAGTAGTGTAAGCAAGGGGTGTCCAAAAGTTGAAAGTACAAGCATAAGAAGGATGGAAGAAAGGTTCAAAAATCTGCCTGCTTACCTTTATAATCCTTCCTCTTCCGTGACTCACCCAGCGTGTACTCAAGGGTCCCCAGCAACTTCCTGACTATCAAACACTGGGCTCTAGAGGTCTTAGGTCCCCAGCCCCACCTCCCTTGCAATTCGGCTTCATCCTGTCACCAGGTGCTGACAGATCGTTTCAGGAGGGTCAAAAACAGCACCACAGGCAAAACTGGAAACAGGACAACAAAGGCATACCTACCATTGTCATGCCTCAGTTTCCCCTGAACAAAAATCATAGATCCTGGGGATTTCTCCCAGGGCAGAGAATTATCCCTGTGCCTGTAAGTGTTGGTCCTAAGACACAGAGCTAAAGAGGAGAGTCTGCAGCAAGTATGTGTAAAGCAAATGGCATCTAAGGGTCCACACCACACGATGAGAGAGAGAGAGAAAGAGAGAGAGAGAGAGAGAGAGAGACCCTGTCTCAACCTGGCCACCAGCCTGAATCTGAAAGAAATAAAGATTTAAATTTCTAAGTTGAGGAAAACAGAAGACATGGATCTGACAAAGATCAACTAATTACCAGAAGGAAAAAGAGAGCCCAGGTCTCCAAAGATGGTCCCTAGGGGGCTCAAAGCCTGGGCCTGTAGGTGTGTGTGTGTGTGTGTGTGTGTGTGTGTGTGTGCAAAAGGACTAGAGTAGTACAGCTTTTGGTGAGGGAAAAAGGGCCCTGTTCTCTAGGAAAGAATCTACTGGGGGGGGTGTAGCAAAAGCAGCTGGCAGTCCTTGGAGGTGTGGGGGGGTTGGGAGTCAAGAACCCAGGGTCTCTGCCAGGCAACACAAGCTGGAGAAGGCAGAAGTCAATTCTGTAACCCCCCTACCCTGCCAGGGTCTTGCTCTTCAGCAGGGTACCGTCCTGACCCTCTTCCCTGGGCTGCTGGCTCGCCCCCGCTGGCATAGCAACACACATGCGGGAGGCACACGTGTGAGCATCAAGCCCCGCACCTCCCAGCAGGAGCATGTGCGCCCTGCACCCCCACCATGCACGTGGACCCCGTGCAATGGCCCCCCCAAATGGCCCTCTCGAAAAGACTTGGAAGCCAAACTTGGTGGTGGTGGGGGCTCTGCAGGTCCACCCGGTCTAGGAACCTCCTCCCCCAACCCCGCAGCAGCCCCGCCCAGCCCCCTCCAGATTGTCGCCCATAAAGAACTCTCCGTTGTCATGGAAATTAGTGACTGCTAAACCGGAGGGAGGGGGCCTAGGGACAGTTGGGAGGGGCTGGAGGCGGCTCTGAGAGCAAAGACCAACCGCTCAGCCCATGGCCCCTTCCTTCATTAAGGGTACCACTAATCTTCGAGGGTTCGTGTTTTTACAATTCGGACCCGCAAAGGCTTCCCCCTAGGACCCTCACTCAGAGGTCCAAGGTAATGGGGGAACTTTAGCCCAACCCTGCATGCCACCCCCCGGATCTGCAGAGCTCCCGCGTTATGCCCCTGCTGGGACCTCGATCCCTCGCGGCGCTCGCGCGCAACCTGAGCCGGGAACCTCTTAACCAAAGAAGCAACCCCCCAAGGTTCCCCAACGTGGCATCCAGGAGACCTGCTTTCCCCCACACCCCCGCCCTCGGGCCCCTACCCCGCACCTGCAACGCTGGTCGGTCACAGGGAGGAAGGGATCGCGGGCTCAGCAGGGCGCCGATGGCTCCGGGGGCGGCGGGCAGAATCCGCTCCGGGCACGCGGGGCAGACGCGGCGCCAGCTGCAGCCGCTTAGGCTCCAGAACCTCCAGCATCGCCAGCCGCTCTCCGGCAGCGGATTCGCACCCCGGGCCGGGGGCGGGCTGGGGGCGGGGCCTCCTAGCCGGGCCCGCCCCCACCCTGGCAGAGCCAGAGTCTAGAATCCCACTTGAGGGAGGATGCGAGCAGGTTGGCGGCGAAGCTGATGAACACCCGCCAGGTTCTCTGTGGCTCCCCTGGGCTATCGGACTTTAAACCCCAGCAACAGGAGCCTGGGGGCGGGGGGGGGGGGTCCTAAGCTCAAACTAAAAGGCTGAGTCCTGGAACTGAACAGGAGTCTTCTGGCAGGAAATAGTTTCCAGGAGGCTAGGGTCTTGTCCAACTTCCCAAACCGGATCCAAAGGGCTAGACATACTTGGAAGAAGTGCATGGGTCGTCAGATCTTAGGACATCTTACTAGAAGGGGTAAACACACAAGGAGTATAAATGCAATGGTGGTGATCGTTTCAGGGATGAAAAGGCAGCAGAGTGAAGGCCCAGACTGCTCAAACCCTAACGCATGCAAGGCCAATCTTTCCCATCTGCAACTTCCAGCCAGGATTGCCCTTATGGTCTGTTTCTCTGTATAGCTGTGAAATTTCCAAACTATAACTACACTTTGGACACGATGTGGGTTCAGCTTTGTTCTCTAATAACCCTCAAAAGCCTCCTAAGCCATGTGACTCAGGTACCCCACCAGGTCTGGCCCCGGACTAGAGCCAGGAAACTTAAAAATGCTAGGAAGGAGAATTAAATGAAGTCCTTGGTCATGTTGCTGTCCTTTGTTAGTTAGCGAGCCCACTCACTCCACCCTCCTTAGATTCCCTCAGGACTAATCTGAGACTAGTATCTAAAGAGTAAATTTTAGGCTTTTCACTGTCTGGAAACTGGGCTCCAACCCTTCCCACCTTTACAGTGTGTTTTCTGGCCCTGCCCCCTGAAAGTCAGGGTCATTTACAAAACTCAGCCATCTTGAATGAGCTTCCCTGCATCACTAGCCATAGTTGAGGGACTGGCAAATGTAGAAGGCGGAGCTGGAAGATTGCCTGAGAAATGACTCTTCAACAAGGATCCTGGATAGTTTCCTGCAGAGGGGCTGTTAAGGCTAGCTGGTATTGTATCTGGGCTCCCTGTGTTCTTGGAGTATCTTAGTCACAATACCCACCCCACTACCAGGTAGAAACCTCTTGGCAAGCTGGGCATGTACAGGGTAGAGCCTGTTTGTCATCGCAAAATGTTCACCTAACTTCTGCAGAATGAATGAAAGGCCTGGCATTCAATCTTCCCATCTGCCCACTATTCTTAAAACCGTGGGCCTCTGAGTTGAATGGCGTAGCCAAGCCATGGCTTCTTGCATCCACCGTCTTTTCTGAAGGTGGTAGCTATCCAAGCATGAAAGCCAAGAAGCCAAAATGGGACTTTAGAAGCAAAGGTAAGCTGACTTCCAGCTCTTTGCCTATTGCTGGCCATCCTCCGCCTCTTCTTGTTCGTGTGCACACCTGTGTTCATGTGGGTGACAGCACATGGAAGATGTGTGCACACATGCGAATGTGTATATGTGTGCTTTCTTATGCCAAGAGAGAGAGCAACAGCACGGTGTGTGCAGTGGTGCCCAAAGGCACGTGTATCTGTGTTTTTGGTGCATCCGGCATGCTTGCTTGCTGGCTGGCACATGGTGCATGGATCCAATTAGTTTCTCGGGTGTTGGGTCCCTTTCCTGCCTGACACGATGCTTAGGATTGTGGAAGGTGAATTAGGTTGTGAGAGAAAGACGACGGAAAGGGCTAGACCATACTCAGAGCCAAACAGGGTCTGTGATGACTATATATTATTGGCTATTTCTAGATTTCACATATCAGAGCAGCCCCTTGCTTTCCAGGTGTATTCGATGATAGACAAACCTTTGTCATTTGTGGAGGACATGAAGGTATGGCTTGTTCCTCAGACTGGCCAGGGGGACGCAGGCAGGTTAGGACCATTTTCAGTGTTTTGGCTTCAGTCAACCTCCAGTTGCTCTCTAGCAAGACTAGCTTCAGTCTAGGAAGGTAGCTTGATTAGTAAAGTGCTTACTGTGCAAACACGAAGACCTGAGTTCGATCCACAGCACCCACGTTTAAAAAAAAAAGATGTTGTGGTACACATTTGTAACCCTGATTCGGGAAAGTGGGGACAGGTGGATTCCTGCCTCTCATTAGCCAGCCAACCTAGCCTAATCAGTGAGATCCAGGGATCCACTAGCCAGCCAACCTACCGAATCTGTGAGTTCCAGGTGAGTGAGACACTGTCTCAAAAACAAAACAAAACAAAATCCGAGGGGGACAAATGCCTGACTTAACGTTGATATCTGACCTCCACATGCACATGTTTGTGCACATGCGCGCGCGCACACACACATGCTCAGACAAAATAGACAAGCTAATTGACATCCTCGGCAACTCCAGGTCATAGACTGGGTTAATCCCCTATATTTGCTCTCATATTTCTTTATTCAGAGCCAGATAGGGTTAAGGGATGTGACTTCTAACTACCTACTGGCCACAAGATGATGGGCAGACCCTTCAGCACAGGCAATTTGATCCAAGAGCAGTGACAGTTGGTACGGACATTGCCCAGTGACCTTTATGAGAGTCGTCTTAAGGACAGCAATACCTTCACCCTGCAAAGAAGAGTTGCTTGGACTGGGAATCAGAGGAAGAGAAGGGAACCCGGAAGTTGATGGTTCTGGTTCCCACTGAAGCTAGAGAGTCAGAGGAACAGGATACGAGGTTAGTTAAGATGTGAGCTTCAAGAACATGCACAGAATTCACAGAGCAGGCTGCAGCTTTATTTTCCATTTAGGTTGAGCCTCCTATCTAGTATCCAGGACTTAACTATCCTTTCCATCCCCTGCCCTAGGTACCAAAGGCAGTATTCCCATGGTTTCATACAACAGAAGCCCCGCTAACCTAGCTAGTACTTTCACCAGGGTTTAGATTTCCAAGAGGTACTTAGGTTACTGAGTGCTTCCTCTAAGGAGCACAGTCTCTAACAGAAACCCTCCCTTGGGAGTGAATACCCCATATCCTCAAGCCATCTTTGAAACTTCTTGGCTATTGTCCATGTTACTGGTCTCAGACCCTAGAAAAGGGCTCAAGATGGGAGCTGGAAAGCAGTACTTCCTTCTGGAGCTAGGGGAAGGGGCTGCCCCCCATCCCCCACCTCGTGACTCACGCTAAGCTGTGTGGGTTATTACATTATGTTTGAAATTACCATGGCAACTAGCTGGCAATCAAGGGTAATTGCACTTGTCGTCAGGGCAACAGGGCAAAACCCACAGCAGCCATTTTCCATAGTTGCCCTTGGGGTGCAGTAAAGGTCAAGCCAGACTAGAACCAAGTATCAGTCAAGGGTCTCTGAGGTGCTTTAGAAAGGGCAGGTTGCCAGGGTCCATGGAGTTCCAGGGTGTTGAGGCTGGATGTGCCTCGAGAGAACCAGGGCCCCAGATCACTGACCCCATACCTGGTGCCGTGCCTTTCCCACATCACTCTCAGTCTGAAACGTACCACAGTGTTTAAAGCAAGCAGAACCAGAATTTTATGTGCTCACAGCTGGTACTTGTAGATAGCCCATGGGCCCTCTTCCTCGTATTCGCGGCGGCTGAGCCATAAGCTCTGGAAGGAGTCCCTACATGCCATGATGGAACCTCCGAGCCAGGCAGCAACTGCGCGGTGGGGAGAACTCAGCACAGTAGCACCAGGCCCCAGTTCTTGTCTCAGGCGCTCAGGAAAACCGCTCACCAAGGTGCTACCACCTTCCAGAACCACATTGGCCAGTAGCTCTTCCTGCTGTTTGGCCTCCAGCCGACTGATACTTAGCAAAGCCAACTGTGGGAGGCCTGGCTGGTTGACACCTAGTAGACTGGGTTGGAAGAGAGGCTCAGGGCAGCAGAAACGCTCAGAGCCCAGTGTGATAACCTGCTTATCTGGAAGCACAAAGTCCACCTTGGCCTGGGACTGGTTGTGGGCCATCTCAGCCGCCGTGTCCATAGCCACACAGCAGCAGGCCTCTTTAATCTGGTTCACCAGCCCCGTCTTGTGTGGTGCGTTACCACTTGCCAAGAGCAACTGAGCTAGGTAGTTGGTGAGGTCAGCTCCAGCCACATCCAAACGGTAGGTGTCAAGTGGGGCCAGGTCTCCAGTGATGATAGGTGCCACATAAGAAGTCCCATGTCCACTTCCCACCACCAGCCCAGTGGTACGCCCGTAAGCATAGAGCGTCAGCAGAGCCTGATGCGCCGTCTGCATGGCTGGCACATGGAAACGTTCAAAGAGTATTTCAGCCACCTTCTCTCGGTTGGTACGTGGCGAGATGGGAGAGTCAGCCACAAGCACGGTCATCTCCTCGGGCTGCACCCTCAGTCTGCAGTAAAACAGGTGCTGCCACAGCACTTCTAGAGCATCCCAGTCAGTGACCACGCCTCGGTTCAGCACCGAATAGGAGCCCTCATGGTTTTCAGGTACCACGTACTGGGGCTGTCCCTGGGTCGGGTGCTGCAGCATCTGAACTTGCGACGGTACCACACTGAGGATGTGGTCCTCTCCAGCTAGGCCACATTTGGTGAATCCCGTTCCCGTATCGATCACGATGGCGGCCATGTTCTGATAAGGGCCTGACGAATGGTGGCAGACCACTGGTGACTGCACTGGCAGAGCATCCATGGTAGATACCAGCTCATAGCAATTCCCACGGAGAAGACCCAGGTGTGCAACCACTGAGGAGCGTGTGATGTCCTCAGCTGCCAGCTTGAACTGATGTCCATTCTGGGGCTCGGTATTCATCATGGCCATGGGCAAGTCCTTGCCACCAGTAAATGTGACTACCGAAAGTTTCTGGTGGGACCTGTGGGAGTTGCCAAGTTGCCAGGATGGGAGCTGGTGCGTGCTGGCATTTTGAACAGAGCTCACGCCCGTCTTGTTTCTGTTCACATAGATACAGGTTTCCTCAGGAGTCAGAGGTATTCTGAGTATCCCTACATGGCTAGGTATGCCCAAGGGCTCACTCCCCTGGGTGGAGGGCTGCACAGAGTCCCCAGGGCTGTGGGTGAGCCCTTTGGGGATGGGGGACTTCACGGGGATAGGTACCTGTTCAGTAAAAGAAAACTGTCTTGAAAGAGGGGTCTGCTCAGTGATGGGAGGCAGACTTGTGAGTGGAAGCTGCTTGGTAGAAGGAAGTTGACTGGATAAGGGTCCCTGATCCGTTACAGGTAGTTGTCTGGAAAGGATGTTCTGCCCATTGAGGAAAGTTTGACCAGTAAGGAAGACCTGTCCAGAATCTTTAGCGTGACAGCTATCGGGGTGAGCAGTAATGATTTCTTTCTGGTTATGGCTGCTCAGTTCCTCCTGCAGAGATCTGGACACTGCTTGGATATCAGCTGTTGGAGCAGGTTCTGACTTTATCCACTGCAGTTTCTTAGGCTGGACCATGGAAGTATCTGGCATCCCGGGGGACCCCAGCATCCAGATGGTACGACTGGGATCATTCTTTTCAACATCAGATTTGGGCCACCTGGGATCAGGGGTCGGGGCCAGTATCTTTTCCCCAAATTGGTGGGGCGTCCCTGGTTGAGGAGATCTAGCAAGCATCCCAACCCTCATAGGCGTCTGAGTACCAGGGGAGTTATGTGATTCCAGGTTGTGTTTGGCCTCCTTGGAAACCAGGGTTACCTCTCGGTAGCTGCCCGTTGAGAGGCTTGAAGGCACAGGGCTAGATAGCGTGGCTGTGGTGGACCAGAAGCTGGAGTGATTGCTCTTAGGGGAGACAACTGGCTTAGGCAGCGACCGACAAGACAGCATGCTTTCAGGGACATGGGTGGATGGGTGGGTGGGCGAGAGGCCCACAAGCACAGCCCGTGAGCCCATAGGATCATGGCATAGCAGCCCCATTCTAGTGTTGCCTGTGGCCATATCAAACACCAGGACGTGATCTTCTATAGCATCTTGGAGCTGGCAGTTTGGGGCACTGGAAGCAGGGATCTGCGTGGCTTCGGCAGAAGACTGAGATGTTAGATGTTTGCTACAGGTTACCTGGTAGGCAGGCAGTGGCACGTTGGAACAATTGTTGCTGTTGCAGCCGTTGGGATACTGCTTGTCTGGCTGAGAGGTGAAGAACTTCTGAATGCTTCTTTCAGTCTTGAGGGCACATGGAGGCTCCATACCTGGTGTCAGAATATCTGGCCTGGAGGTGTAGATGGGAGACTTCTTTGCTGCATCCTCGGAATGCTTGTGTGACGACTGCTTCCTGGAACTCGGGTACTCCTGGGGAGGGCTTGAGAGAATTGGAGTAGGTGTTGGGGTGGGAGGTACCTTCTTAAGGTGAACATTTATTTTGTCCTGGCTAGCTGAAACTACTTTGGAAGACTCTGAGATAGTGGATAATTGGTTGCCACCATTCCTGAGGAAGTCCTGAGACAGGCCTTTCATGATTGCAGTAGTATCAGTCTGGAAGTCAGGACAGGTGTAAGGTTCAACCACGGCAGGTGTTGAGGTTGCATTGGAAGTTTGAAGAGTAGTCTGACCTGGGGTTGGAGAACTCAGTGCCAGCGAAGAAGAAGTTATAGTTGGTGAAGGAGATTGAGCCAGGCCTGGGCACTTGCCTTGCCCTGGATCTTGGACTGGAGTCTGAGCCCGAGTCAGAAGAGGATTTTGACCTTCGATTCTGCTACCTTGTTCCGAGAGGAGATAGGGTAGCCACCGACTCTTCCTGGGGGGCAGCTGGTCAATGTTACAGGTGCCTTTGCCCCAGCCTACCAGGACTTTAGCTGGAGCCTTATTCTCCTTCTCCATGTGTAACTGAAGCCGGGACAGGCTGAGTCTACCCTGGGCTTTGTCACTCGCGCTGTCATCGTAAGTGCACATCGGTAGAGTCTGAGTCCCATCATCCATGAGACGCTGCTCGTTTCCCAAGACGGAGCTTGAAAATTCGTCAGTGGAGGAGAGTTTCGGGGTATCCTGGGAATCTTGCGTGCAGTTACACTGGGAGCTGGCCTGAGCATGGTCTTGGAGTAGCTGGTGAATGGGCTGAGGCATACTGGCCTGGGAGTTTGGGCTACAGGCCATATCGGCGATAGCCCCAGTGGACAGTGACAACACCTGCTTAGTGTACAAGGATTTTGCGTTCATCCATGGTCCCTGGGATCCTCTGAGGCCACCCCTCTGCTGCTGGCTGCTAGACAAGGGGTGGCCCTGGGGGCCCGATGGATCAGGGCCCCCCACCTTCTTGGTGGCTTCCATAGTCCTGCTCCATGCCCTAAGTGCCCTGCCCCCGCCTTATTGCCATGGTGACCCCACACAATCACCGACCCCAGTGACCTGGGGAGTGACAAAGTATGAGAAGCCCGGCCCCGCCCCCCTGAAGAATGAGGAGACTGCCTTGGGGACCTAGGGATCCTTGTGAAGCTGAACAAGCTATAGGGCAGCTCTGTTTCCCCTTACCAGCTAGTGACTGCTCTGCCCAGACCGGCCCCAGAATGAGGAGAGCAGAACCCCAAGAGCAGTAGTAGGTCAAGGTAAAGTTCAGAGGAAATGGGTCAGCAGGGGAGACTCTGAGGAATCTTCTGGCACTGAGGCCTGGGTAGGCGCAATGACTTCTCGCTGCTTAGTCCTAGGAAGCGGAAGAGGGCGAGGGGCGCAGGCTCAAGCCGAGCTCCCCTCCTCTGCGTTCCTCGCTTCCGCTCCTGCTCCGGGGACAGCAGCTCCTTGGCAGTCTCTGCTGCTCCAGATGGTTTTCCTCTGCCTGCGCCTCATGGAGCCCCCTCCCCAGAGCCCACATGTCCCCAAAGCCCAGGACCAGTATCCTGCAGGAATGGGTATGGGGGTGGTGGGGGTGGGGATTCTGCTCAGAATCTTCAAATCAGAATGTTCTAGCTCTTGTCACATTATGTTAGCTTCGTACGAGCTATAATGGGGGGATAGTGCTGGGCACCGGACAAGGCCGCAGTGACCACCGGTTAACCAGGTGGCAATTACGCAATGGGAAGTGGTAGGGATGCGGTAGGAACAGGCCCTCACAGTGGGAATATGACTAATTACAGGACTAAACACATAGTGGGCACAGAGTTGTGTATATAGCCAAAGTCCTGGGTGTGGGGTAGACATGAACAATGTCGTGGGTAGTTCCTGTTTTTCTTTAATGGAAAAAACAGGGACTAGAAGGAATGGAGTATGTTTGGACCAGCCTGTCAGATCCAGGACTGCCTTGGGGCTCAGCACTGCCCTGCAGCCACAAGAAGAGAGATCTAGGCAGCCACTCACTGCCACGGGCCTATGTCTGGAGGTTCTGCCTGGGACAGTCAAATCCTGCTTCCACCTCCAGCTCTGAGCTTGGGGGCCTCTTTCCTTTGTCCTGAAAGGCTGCGTTCCCTTTAGGCCTCAGTCTTTCCACCCAGAAAACAGGTTTGTGCAGCATGCAGCGACAGGCTTGTCCTCCAAAGCAGTGTGTTTTTTTTTTTTTCACAGAGGTTAAAAATAGTGTTTACAGTTGGCTGTGGGGTGTGAGGCTGTGTGACCAGGACCAAGGCTAGCTCTGCGCTGTATCTGCACCTTTTCTGATTGGCCACTGGGTAAAACCTGACTCAGCCACATCTCAGGCTCCTTGTGTTCCCTACCCCTTCCTTAGATGCAACCTTCAGTTAAGATAGGGAATAAACAGATCAGACGCCATTTATCATTGTGCTATGATCCAGAGAGCTAGCAGAGCCCAAGGGTCTGACGGCACATGCACATACACATGTGCTCTCGGAACACTATTAACTTCATTAGTCTCTGGCCTGAGCAAGCTAGCTGTTTTTCCATGATAAAGATGCTAGTACTAGCCTCTAGTGCCTGTGTAACATCAGAACCGGTCTGGGCTTTGGAAGCATGGAGAGGCACAAAAGGAAACTCTAAGACCCTCCCCACCTCCCTCACTTGCTTTAGACCACTGAGCTTGTATACCGCCTTCAGAAACAAGGCATATCCTTATTTCTCTGGGCTGTGGTCCTTTGTGAGCGAACAGCTTGGGGTCTCCTTCCTCTTTTGAAGAAAGAGAGAGAACAGAGACAGCAGAAGGGTTTGATCCATGAAGGAAGACCTTCTTTTCCCACCTATAAGGCAAACGAACTTACCTAGAGCAATAACAACAGTAACTAGTATCGATCAGGTTCTCTCGCTGTGCATGCTCAGTGTGGAGCGCGTGGAATGCAGCCTGACAGCAAGTCAATGAGCTGAGAGCCATGATACCTTTATTACAGAGAAAGAAACCAAGGCCGAGCATGGGGAGAGAGGCCTACACGGGTGCAGAGTAGAGACACAATCTAAATTAGCTAGGTTTCTAGACCTGGACCCACACTACAGGCGCATGAGGTGTCACCACTGGGTGACATGATAAAGTCACGCAGCTATGGTCCCTGCTGGAAGAGAGCCAGCATGTCTTCTTTCCATCTGATGCGCCCCAATCCCCCACATTCAAGCTGTGTCTCCCACGGATCTGTTCCCCTTTTGGTAGTTTAGCAGGTAGCTTGGTCATAGAAAGGGTGTGTCTCCTGCCAACACCCTCCTAGAAACCTGATGATACTGAATAAGGGGCCAGCTGCATACTTTGTGTGGCCCAACTGAGTCTTCTGTCTTAAGAATTCTTGACTGAGTCCTACTTCAGCTCATCCAACTGAGGAGTGTGGGGGGGGAGAAGCTTCCATTCTACAGGCCCCTTTTGCTCAGCCCTTGGGGATAGTGCCCCTGTGGCCTCCCCCTCCCAACTTGTTTTTAAATAGTTTCTCTCCAGGAAGAAGGGCGTCCAATTCTATTTCTGATTCTGGGAAGTGAGGAGGGCCAATGTGTTGCCATGGCAACCTGAAAGCCCCTCCCCCAGACTGAGCCCATTCCCCAGGCTAAGGGCTGGGGGTAGGTAGGAGGTGGAAGGAGGTGGCAAGGAGGAGCTGAGGAGCTCAGTTTGAGGATGAGGCCACAGGGTGTCTCTCCCTTGGGAAGGCAAATCCCAGCACCACCTTCTACCTTACACTTCACCTCACCTTCCCGACAGGCTCCTGGAAAGAACCCAGCTCTTGAGGAGAGGGCTCAGTCACCCCGAGAAACCCTTTCTCCTCTATGGATGTGCAAGGAGGGTGCAAAGGTGACAGAAAAGGCATCGAGAGCAAAAAGTGACACTCTCTTAGGAGTTTTACAACCCACCAGGTCAGCCAGGCCTTCTTGCCCGACACAGACCTTATTTTGAGCTCTCTTGCATTCTTAGGAAGTAGCTAGCTCTATCAGAGCTTTGTTTTTGCACTTTTCCAGTCCACATGCCTTCAACTCTCTAGGCCCTGGGAAGGTTGTGGACATGTCCAAAAAAAAAAAAAAAAAAACAAAAACGAAAAAACCTAAGATCAGAAGAAACCTTCAAGTGCAACCATCTGCTTAATAGTAAACACGAAAGTAAGGGAAATGGACCCATTTCTCTGGTGGGGGGTGTTCATGCCTTGTCATTGTCCAGTGGCTTATACACTAGGCCTTGCATTCTAAGGTTGCAGATGGGTAGTATTTAGATCAGCGGAGGGAGGACGTTCCATCTAAGAGCACAGCCCAGACATAACAAAGGCAGACTTCTGAAAGACGCTAAGGGCTCTGCAATGAATCTCTGAAGAAGGGACACGTTCTTGGATCCTCGAGCTACACCCAGCACTGTGCAGCTCTCTTCCACCCCACACATACACATGAGACCCAAAGAGCCCAAGACCTTCCCCCCCCATAGTTTCTCCTGACCAGGACACACCCATTCTATGGAAACAAGACCATGCTGTATAGAAACTGGCACCACCTGCCTAACCCCAGAGGAAGACAACTAGGGACAAAGGACTCCAGGCTTCAGGAAACCTAGGGAAAGCGGGGAGAGATAACCCACCCCTAATCCGGGATACTGGAGGCAGAAGCCACTAGTACCGAGGATATGGCTTCTGAGCTCCAAGGCGCAGGGAAATTTAAATAACAGATGTTTAAACAACCTTCCCTGCAAGCCGCTGGTGCAATGACCCCTCTGCTGTGATGTGTTGCAGCTTAAAAATAGCCCACAATGAACTGCTCTGAGCCCCAATTGACTCAAGCTTACGTAACTCTGCGTGAAAGATAGCCAACTGCACCAGCCCAGAGGGAAGACAATGGCAAAGCTTCCCTGACTGCTGCCCACAGCTGGCTGCTCCTTGCCCCCACCAGGAGCAGCCCCCCATCCAGAAACCAGGATACGTGAGGAGTGAAGAAGTGTCTCCAGACCACCGGGCAGAGACCTCCAGACCACCCAGCAGAGACTTCCAATCAGGCATGCAGACGGGATATAGGAAAGCCCTTCCCTCAGAGACTCTATGGGACCCAGGCCCAATAGGAAGTGGAACTGACTTAAGAGCAAAGCGATGAGTCAAGGAAACCAAGGCACCTGTCCACACTGGCAGGGTGACTGGATCTGCCTTTTGAGGAAGGGGGCTTTCTGACTTGACAGGACAAGTCAGCAAGATCTACGATTAGCTGAAGCTGTTACTGCCAATGGAGGGCATGAGTTGCAACATCCCAGGAGGAACTTGTAGCATGAAAAAGGGAGGTGCTGGCTTCACAGCCAATTGAATCCTGTGATATGAGCTACCAGCTGCTTTCTTGATAGATCCCAGATGCCCAAGCACACAACTGGCCACAAGGACGTGTGTGTGGCTAAACCAACCAAAAAGCATAGAGGACAAGTGCACCCCCCCCAGCCTTAAGAGCACTGGTGGTCCCTGATCCCTCTGCTTCTGCTTATACTGAACCTTCCTGAGAAAATAGCAATTCCCTCAGCTCCTACCAACTGAAAGAGGAATCAGCACTGGCTGGGGGCCCCTTGGGCTCCCATGGAACGACGGTGAGACTGGGTTTGGAATATCCGCAGCCCTTGGGTATGACCTCAGGTGGTATAGCCTTTGGGTCCTTGGAAAAATCCTCTGGAAAAGGTAAAGTACAGTGGGAATCTCAGGCCAGACTTCATGGTTCCCCATCAAAGCAGGTCAGTCTATGCGAGCACAGACTCCAGGTGTGAGACAGTGACACCAATGGGCAGTCAGGAGGTTGTGAGTCATCGGCTGCTTCCTCAGCCTCGGCTCTTCCCCGGGCCTCTCACAGTCTTCACTGGCATTTGCTTGCCCCCCAACCCCACTGGACTGTGATAGGAGACAAGGCAGAAGAGCCAGTGCTGTTGTTAGTTTGTTGTGTCGGTTTAAAGGGCCCATGTAGTTTAGGCTGGCCTCGAACTTACTAAGTAGTTGAGGCTGACTTTGAACCTGGTATCCCTCCTTCCTCCTCCCAAGTGCTGGGAATTATAGGCATGCATCGTCATCTATGTATGACTTGAGAGACTGGTACTTGTCTTTGGTGGGAGAGTTGGACTTCCAGGGAGCCCTGGAAGTTCTGATCTCATCTGAGCCTATTTCATGCTCCCCATTCCCGGCTGGCCAGAGCCTTTCTAGTCACATGGACTTTACTCTCACTCCACCCTAACCTGGTGGCAGGTCCAGGCCTAGCAGGACCACTCAAGTGCAGCCCCCTCCTCCCAAAGAAAGAAAAGCTGTCTACCCACCCCATCCCCCAAGCCTCAAAGCTATTCTGAGGTCTCTGAGTTATCCCCATCCCTAAGCCTTTTGGAGACCCTTCCTGTCCTCTCTGGTAGCCTAATCACCAATATAAAACAGTTCCAGCTCCTAACCTCCACATGGCCTTTGGCTTATCAGATAGTGAATAGAACTCAGGGTTTTGGGGCTATAGAAGGTAAGGGCAGGGGCAACAATTTAGGACTCTCAATCACCTGCTTAACGGAGCCCCTCCCTGGGGAATTCGGGCCCTGGCGATCCTTGACCCAGAAAGTCCATGTTAGCAAGGGTAACTGGAGCTGCTCAGATGGATTCTCTCCCCTTTGAAGAGAGGATTTTCTGGCTTATGGAGTAGGCTAACAGGATTGATGTTTGCCCGAGCTGTGTTTGAGGGACAAACGGGCCCAGAGTCTGACATTCTGGCTATACAGGAGACAAGACAACTCCTTGTCTCTTCTTTCTACCCTTCCTTCCTTGGGAACCTTTTCATGTTAAGCCGGCTTTCTCTCCAGAGACTCCGCCCCTTTCTGAGTCTCTCGTAAACAAATCAGCCAATGAGGAAGGAGCTCCGGGGCCTTTTCATCACCCTGCTTCAACCAGAACTTAGAACTCTGGGTGGCCCTTTTTGATGTGGCTAAGAAATAAAGAACTACAAACTGGGGGCATACAAACTACTTTCCAACAGCTATGGGGGTGCTATAGGAAATTCTATTACCTCTTTTCCAGACTTACAGGTAATGCTATCCTCTCATCCTCCATGTATAGCCAAGGGGTCAGTGGGCAGATTTGTGCTATGAAGCGGGCACCAGAGGTGGAGCTGTAAGCAAGTAGTCTGTTTCCACCTGCCTTTAACACACAGGCCCCTCATCTTTCCACCCTTGTACTTGGGCAGAAGAGTCTCCTTTATTTTTCAATCACCTGTTCTCAGGGTCCTTTGGGTCCCAGGACCAAGCCTAGGTGTCGGGGTGAGTAGTAACGTGGGTAGAAGACAGCTGGATAGTTGTGATCCCAAAGAGACCCCGTTCTGCCTTAGCAGAAAACTCTTGGGGTTCACAGAAGAGGGAGCCCACTTCCCTTAGTGTGAGCTGGGATTCTCCCGGCTAGAGGATGGAGGAGGTTATAGGGGTCCCAAGCTCAGACACCCTAGTATACCAGCTCCCAACACCAGCAGGGCTCATCTGCCCCTTTAGCAATGAGGGCTTGGAGGAGGGAGAGGCGGAGGGGAGAACCTTTCCTTCTGTGGAGGAACATGCCCCTCTAGCAGCTATTGTGCGGTGTCCTTGGTGAGTATAAATAGCCCGGGCAGTTGGGCCTTGATTCTCACAAGTGTAGAACTGAGGCCTCGCTACTGGCTCTCTCAAATATGCAAATGTGATGCTGGCAGAGTTGGGAGGCAGACGAGTCTGCATACCCTGTCAGTGTGTGCATACATATGTGGTGGGGTACTACAGATGGAGAAGGGGGGCCTGGGAGAACCAGGATGGAGGAAGTAGGATAGTTAGATTGAGCCTTAGAAGAACCATCTTGGTGCTGCATGCTCAGCCTTAGTCTAGCTAACATTTCCCAAGCTCCCAAGACGCCTTCCCTATGCTCTGGAGCTTTCTGGCTGGCCACCCCCTTTTTCTAGTCACAGAAACTTTATACACGGTACTCACTCTATCTAAAATGTCCTATAGTAACTATTTCTAGATTTATTTCCCCACCTGAAAGAGCTTCGGCAAAAATGTCACCTCTAGAATTTTCCCTCATCTCTTCAAATCATCTCTCTGAAGCAAACTGCCATTCCCTCCAAACGACCCCTCTTTCCTTCATAGCATTTACAAGAGCTTGAACATATATACACGTATTTATTGATTTTTTATCTTAGTGGTTTACAGAACGGTGTCTCTGGTCGTTGTTGAGTCCTCTGTGCTTGGCAGACAAGCTATACACAGCAGATACTCCATAAATAAATGCTACAAACAGATTGTCCCCCACTGGCTCACTCAGTGGAGTGAGGGACCTAAATGTGTCCTGCTGCCTCTTCTTCAATGGTCTCTAAAGGTCAAAGGGCAGGGACAAGCAGAGGTGCCCTCCAGTCAGGTCATAGCCCAGAGGCAACTAAGCAGGTCCAGCCTACATGGGCCTCCTAGGACTTAGATCAGGTGGGTAGAGGAGGCTCTGAGAGAGGCCGGGGCTGTGACGTGTTCCTGTGCACGAGGGAGGACGCTGGCTGCTCCAGGAGCCCTGTCACTTCACCCAGGGCTCTGGGGCCCAGGTTCACGTAAGCCGCGGACAGCTGCACGTAATGGTCCCCAAGCAGCGAGGACACTACCTGTTCTACTTGCTCCACTAGTGCTCTGAAGGTGGGTCGGACTGTCGGGTCAGCCTCCCAACATCGCAGCATCACTTGGTACCTGTAAAACGAGGGGAGAGCAAGGGGGTGATGTGTCTCCACCCGGGGACTCTGGGCTGTCTACCTGCTGCTCGGTCCCTGTTGGACCAAACAACATTGTCCATTAGGAGCAGCTCTGCTAACCCCTGTGATACCTGGCAGAGGCCAGCTGCCTCAGAGGCAAGAGCTGTGACTGCTGCGTCCCAGGGCCTTGGCTGTGTGATCTCAGGTAAGTTTCTAAACCTTTCTGTGTGCCTCTGGCTCTTCCTCTGTTCACACAGCAAGTAGGGACACAGGGTGAAAGGACACTTGCAAGGTGCTTAGTTAGCACAAGGCCGGGGCACAAGCTAATGTGATCATCACACCTCTTCCAGGAAGGAAGTAAAGTTAGGATTGACGCTCTTCACGGAAGGGTTGGCGAGGTAGCTCACCAGGTAAAGCTGCCTGCACACAAAGCTTGTGACCTGAGTTTGATTCCCAGAGCCTGCAAGGGGGACGGAGAGCACCAACCTCCATTCTAGAATGATCCTTTAACCTCCTCATATGCATTCTCTCCCTCTTCTCTCCTCCTCTCTCCTCCCCCTTCTCTCCTTTCTGTCTCTGTGTGCCAGAGAGACATTTTTTTTAAAAATTGATGTGTGCAACATTAAATAAGGAAAGAATAAAATAAAAATAAAAATAAAAAGGGAACAGTTTAGTGTTAAAAAAAAATCCTAGCTGGAGAGATGGCTCAGGGGTTAAGACTCTGCCTCGTAAACAGAAGGACCTGAGTTTGGATACCAGGTTCCACATAAAATGCCAGGTGGAAACGGTAGTGGCCTGCACTTCTGGTCCTTGTGGGCAGAGCCTGGGAAATCCCAGAGCAAAGGAAGAAGGAGGTAGAAACAATCCAGGATGATTCCCAAAGTCACCCTTGTTTCTCCATAGGGAGACATAGCATCCTCTGATACACACACACACACACACACACACACACACACACACACACACATCCTATGTGGGGCCAGCATGGTAGTATATAGCTGTAATCCCAAAACTGGGGAAGCTGAAGTGGCAGAAGGATACAAATTCAGGACTATCATTGGGGTCCTGCAGCTAAAGTTGCCTGTTGGCTCCTAGAATATGCCTTGTTATCTTAGGAACATTATCCCTGCTTTAAATTATAGTTTAAGTACTCTACCCCATACACAATGTCTCATATATATTTCAGACTCTCTGAGGGTGGTTATCATCCCACTTTATAGATAAGTAAACTGAGGCCCAGCAAGGAAAAGAGACTTTCCTTAGTGCCATGTACACTATAGTGTGTCACCTAGACCCTCTTCATTCTCCCTGTGTTGCCTGTGAATGGTAAACCCTCCTTCTCTGGGCAGAAGAGAACTGTCTTCCCCAATCTCACATCTCCTCATTAGAGACAACCTGTTCACTGATGAATGTCTGGTATGAAGACCTGGGCACTTGGTCTCAATTTCAGACAACTCTGAAGAGCCTCGCCCACTGCAAGCAGTCCTGTGGGAAAAGCTACGGCCTCCTTCATGTCTGTATCACTGCTACCCTGTCCCTCTGCCCCGTCCTGTTTCCCTCCCTGCCCCCTACTTACCACGGAAGCCCCTTTCCCACTACATATAGTCACCTGAGTCTATTCAGAGCGCCTACCCTAAGAGATGTGGGCAAGCAGTAAAGTTAATTTCCTTTACTTCAAACCGTGTGTGTTCGACATATAATGTAAAGGTCAAGGCCAAGTTGGAGAGGCTATGAAACAGGCTACTTGTACCTTTTCTGGGGCACAGCTTGGGATAGGAATCATCAATGGCTCTACCTGTGACTGATTCTTCCTGCTTTAACCAGGCAGACGTGAGCATAGCTGAGGTCTGCCTGCGGCTTAGAAGCCAAACCTACCCCCCAAGCACTGCCGGCAACACAGCTGCCACCTTCCCTTGGGAATGAGGAATTTGAAATTACATCCAGTGTGGGGGAAACAGAAAAACCTGATCTGGAGACACAGAGGGACTGGTGTGGGAGCTACCTGAACCTTTCTTTGAGGTTAAGTGAGTGGAAAAGATGGAAAACAGTCCGTCCCCCCCCCCTTTGCACGAGTGGTGGGGGGAAGAGAGCAGAGCTGGGAAACCAAACCACTGGCCTCAACCCAGACTCTGAGATGGAATGGTGTTACCATAGCAACTGTGAGTTCCTTTCAGCATACTGCCCTGCAAGGGGGTGGGACCAGTGCACAGATGAGTAAACTGAGTCCCAGAGAGAATCCCTTTCCTAGTCAACCAGAAGGCCAATCAAAGACCCAGGCAGGAGCTTGGCCTCCTACCCCCTCCTTGTCTCTGGGGCTCAGGTTCCTCCTCTCCCCACTCCCCCCACCCCCACCGACTCCACATACTCACAGTGAATCAGGACAATATTCTGGCTGAGGCAAGCGACGGCCTTGGGCCAGATAGTAGGTAAGGTCAAAAGGGTTGATATGGGGGTACGGTGGGGCACCTCTCGTCAGCAGTTCCCACAGCAGCACACCAAACGACCACTGTAGGAGGAAGGAGGTGCGTGAACACAACCACCTCCTCAATAAGTGGGCAGATAGAAGTCCTTCGGCTAGAAATGCCGGTCCCTACCTCTGCTGAGAACTCAGAACTCAATACCGCGCAAGTGTTTCCACCTGTCTCCTGCCATCATAGCCCTGCCCAGAGTTGGAGCTGGACAAACCCTGCAATCTGTGAGGAACCAAACTGCTCACAGCCTTCTCGGGGCCTGACAGGGGTCAGATTCCATCCCGCATCTGCCCAGGACAAGTGAACTGTGGAGGCTGCCTAATCCGGAGTTCTCTCGGCTCAGGCCCTGCAGAAGCAAGGGCCGGGTACCTGCGACGGAGGGTGCCTTACCACATCAGACTTGGTGGTGAATCTGTAGGTTTGAAGGCTCTCCAGTGCCATCCATTTGACAGGTAGGCGGGCATGGTGGTGTTGTCGCACACTATAGTATTCCTTATCCACGATGTCACGTGCCAGACCGAAGTCAGCTACCTTGACTGTGAAGGACTCGTCCAGCCTGAGAGGAGGGAATCATACTTCAGACTCCTCCCAGCTGGGGAATATAGCTCAGTGGCACAGCACTTGCTTAAGAGCTGACTCCCACCAGGCCCCGAACCCACCTGTCCTAGCCCTTTTATAGAATTTTAGAGTCTGACTGCCTAGTCCAAGCCTGTACCAGAGACACAGAGACAATAGGGTGGACACACCCAGGCCCGCACAGCCAAAGGCTGAAGCGGTGGTCCCTTCTCCGAGGTGGCCTTCAGCAGCTGCACAGGCTTATGACCCCCTCTTTGCTTTCAGCCCGGCCACTCAAACCACTCACATGCAGTTCCTAGCGGCCAGATCTCTGTGCACAAACTTCTGCTCTGCCAGGTACTCCATGCCACAGGCTACCTGCAGGCCGAAGCTGATGAGGTCCTTTACTGTGGGATTCTGGGGGGCACAGGGGCAACTGGTGAGACCCGGCAGAGAGAACTGCTGCCTGACCTACCTCCCCTCCCTTCTTATTTCCCAGTCAGCTGCGCACAGACCCTCTGAGGCGAGCGGATGAACTGAAGCAGGTCTCCGTGGCGCATGTAAGGCAGCAGCACCCAGGGTAGCCCCTCCGGTGGCAGGACAATACCAATGAGAGCCAGAACGTTTGGGTGGTGTAGGCCACGCATGAGCAGCCCCTCCCGCAGGAAGGCTTCTACTTCCTGTACCTCTGTGATACCTGCAAGGGGACATGTGTCAGGCCAAGGGAAAGAAAGCCCTTTGCAGTGGGGCAACGGGGATATATAAAAGGGTCTTGCTCAGGGCCATTCAGTAAAGTGACAGCACAGCAGGAATAAGGACCCTCTCCGCCTGGGGCGCCTTGCCCTGCCCACTGGCCCCTGCCCCAACTTACGACTCAGTGACTTAACGGCACAGTGGATTTGATTCTGTGCCTCGTCTGTGTATTCTCCATGGTAGACAACCCCAAAGTGACCTGGAGAGGAGGAGACTAGTGATGCTGGTGCCCAGACTCATGGCGCACTATCTAATTGCCAACTGAGCCTCAGAACAATACACTGGCCAAACTGACATTAAAAATAAATAGGAGACACACCATGGCAGAGCCATGTACAGCCCTCCCATGACACGTATGCGTACCAGGAGCCCCGCTTCAAAGCTGAGTATACAGAAGCATAACTCAAGGTAACGTATGTCGGGGAGCAGTTCAAGGCAGAGTCTGACCCCGCACTCCCTTAAGCACACATCAGTCTCAAGATCCACTCTGTGCCCCAGTCCCATCTGCCAATCGGGACCCCATACCTTTGCCAATGACTTGGTCACTATGAGTGATCACTTGCTCATAGGGAATCAATACATCCTTGACCTCAGTCAGGAGCGTCGTGTCCAGGTCCTTGAGTCGGATGGACTCTGTCCGCAGCAGTGGGACGCGGGTTCCGTCCCTGAGGTTTGAGGATTCTCCATCGCCCTGAGAAGCTTTACCATAAATGACAGAAAGCACTGTAAGTAAGAGAGATAGTAAGGAGCTTTTGGCAGGGGCAGGCCCTAGCTTCTAGTGTCTCTGCCATCTCACCAAGGCCGTTTCTGCAGTCGGAGCGGGAGTGCAGCGGAGGCAGGAGCACTGAGCCAGTAGTCTGGTCCAGAGACGTCAGGTCGTCAAAGCTGGAGACAGACGCTGTGGAAAGACAACCCATTTGGCTGAGCCACTCCAAGCACCTGGGAACCAATCCCTACCCCGGGGAAGTGAGGAAGAGTGGGAGACCCCCAGGTCCTGGGAAGAGAAAGAGGATGTGAGGACTGTTTGGGAGGGAGGGTAGAGGCTGGATCCACTGAGTACAGGGAGCTCACCTAGCTGCCTTCTCCGCCTACGGCAGATGAGGACCAGCGCGATGACCAGCGCAGCCACCAGCATGATCAAGGCCAGCAGGACAATAAGGAGTGTGCGCTGAGAGGTCCCGTCCGAGGCGGGTTGCACCACTCTATCCAGGATGTGACACCCGCCATCCACACAGACCTGGGGCGGCACACCAGCAGATGGAAGTTTAGACCCAGCCTGGAGACCTTCAGCCCTGTGTTTCCCATAGAGGACCCCCTGGGTTGCCCACCTGTAATGGGATGCCTTTCTTGCCAAGTATCAGGGAGGGGGGCAAAGGGCAGACCACCAGGTCCCCCCGGAACTCGTGCCGGCAGCTCTCACCACCCACGGTCACGTTGACATTCACACAGTCTGCCACAGCACTCAGCCCAACATACTGCAGAGACAATCGTAAGGACTAGTCAGTGGCTGGGCCGGCATCTCCAAATCTTCCACTCGCCCCACCCACCCTACCCTTTATACCTACCTCAAACCTAATTGCGCGTTCGTCAGGCTTCAGTGGGACTAGTCCATTTCTGGGTGGGCTGGGTGGGGTGAAGAAGCGAAAGCTGGGCAGTGTAAACCCAGCAGCTCCATCTCCCCAGACGCTCAGATTTCCCGTCACCCAGCCCTGGGGGCTTCGGACCACATATTCAGGCAGGTGGCACTGATGCTGCTCCGGAAACTGCCCTGAACACTGCTTGGACCCACATGAAAGTAGTCAGGCAGACAGCCTACCTCTGGTTGCTCACTCCTCAGCCCAGCAGGGGATGGGATTAGAACTCAGGGGATTCATCCAGCCTTCCTCCCTCCCACCCAGTACCCACTCAGCTCACCCTGCTCTCCACTGTCCTTTGCCCATCGTGGAATGACAGCACTAGGTGCCATGCTGAAGTCAAATGCTGGCCGTGGATGGTAATGTGGGAGCCACTGTGGAGTAGAGTAGGTAGGTAGTGGGTTTCAAAGACTCACTGAGGCTGGGTCCCTTATTCCTAGAAACCCATGTGGCACTTACCTGTAGCCACAGTTGGGACTGATGCCCAATACAATGGGGTCTTCCTTGTAGTCAAAGGTCCAGGAACCAGGTACTTCAGCACTTCCCACTTGCAGGCTAAGGGGGACCCTGGAGGTGTCGGCTCCAGGAGGTGTAACACACAAAATCTGTTCCTCGCTGACTCTGCAGGAAGGAGAGATCAGACATAGGGACAACCCCTTATGGTAGCCAGGTTTACCTCTATTGGGGGACTAGCTAATCCAGGTACCTTCTGTGTTGGTTGTCCCCCCTCACTCACCCACACTCTGTGGGTCTGTCTGATGATAGGGTGGTCCCAATAATATCTTAAGAGGGTAGGGAGGGAACAGGTTTCCACAGTCCTGGTTGGAGTCAGTAGCCTCTGTGATGGGCTTAATTGCCTTTGAGCTGGAGGGGACAGGAAACCATTCTTGGAACTGCTTTCTATGTGACTATGCAACTAAGCCTTCTCTTCCCACTGATAGTATCAAGGTCCCCATTGTGTAAGGTTCTCTGGGCAGAGATGTAGGATAAGGTCTCACAAGTTGTACTTGAGATTTGAGGTGACTTTTGGCAGCAGCCAATAGGAACTTTGATTCAGTGACCTAATGAATTTTCTCGGAAACCAAATCACCAATTTGCAAGTAGAAGTAAAGATGGGGTCCCGTGGTCTTTCAAAGTTTTACTTTCCGATACTTACTGTTCCAGTTGGCATTGAGTTCCATTGACCAGCACAATCTGACTTGTGCCTACAGACAGGCTCTTGCCTTCAAGGGTAAGACGGGTGCCCCCAGCTCGTGGACCAAAGTGGGGATGTACTGATGTCAGCACTGACTCCTGAGAGGACAAGGCAATAGTTTAGGGGAGACAAGCCTTTCTCCCCAAGCTCATCCTTCTTGCACCGCCCACTGGCCAAGAACACAGATAGGGAAAATTGGCCTCACCACAAAACAGAAGCCTCCCTTCACGGAGCTGCCTTCCACTCGGAAATGCTTGCCTGCTGGCATGTTATTGATGATAAGGCTGACGTTTGCCGTTCCCACCGTCTGGGTGCTCAAGGGATCCAGTTCACACTCAAGTTCCTCTATAAACGCCTTGTTGAACACTGGACTGGAGCACCGGGGAGGGCACCGAGAGGTCAGACGGGGGAATCACAAGGGCCTGGCTGCAAGCCTGCCACGGGCCATAGGGCTTCTCTGCATCTTAGAATGGCACCTCCTCCACCCGCTCTGGGGCAGGCAGGATCAATCAGGGCAGCGGCTGACACCCAGTCCGTAACTAAGTACGTAGGCAGGGTACATGCAGACTCAAAAAGGGACTGAGACTTCTTCCCAGACACAAAGAAGCCAGAGCCACACTAGCTTGCCTGATCTCCTTTACTCCCTGAGAAGTAGAGGACAGGGTCCCACAGGGAAGGGGCTGCTTGGCTGTCCCCATCAGGGACAGGGAGAGGCGGGGATCACGTACCTGTGGTTGAAGTTTGACGGGTCTTTTGGCAGCAATCGGCAAGGACTTTGACCCACAGTGATCTGGTGGGTCCCTTCAGGTATCACACCAGGAGGATTCAGGTTGAAGCCACATAGGGTGAGTCTCGTGGTGCCCCTTACAGGACCACTGGGAGGGTAGAACTGAAGTGGGAGCGGGGAGAGAAAGATAGCTTGAGTTCTTGTGTCTGGTTAGGTTTTCTCAGTCCCACCTATTTCCCCCAAAGTTCCCCGCCATACCAGCCATTCTGGGTCACTTGTTAGACCTCATTCAGGCATTTTCCTTCCTCCCAAGTCTTTTCTGGTACCATCCTATCTGCCAAGAATGCCCTTCTTACGGACATTCCAGCCCTGAAGAAGATCATGGTCAAAACGTGTTGACCCCCCAACACCAGCCCCTGGTCATCCCACTGTTACATGTGCTCTGCCAGGAAGCTATACCTCAGTAAGCTCAGGTGGACAGTATTCCTGTTGCCACGAGCCAGGGCACTCCTGCTGCCGACCGCACCTGTCTCCACACCAGCCACAGCCTATGAAACGCTGTGCCTTCAGGCAACGCCAGCAGGTAAGAAAGTGACTGCAGCCAGGGCCCAGGATAGGCACCTTGAAGACCTTGGGGTGACAAACGGTTGGCTCAGGGGTGGCTGGAGGAGAGAACTGTGCCCCATATACTTTCCGGTCCTTTTGTTGACTAGGGAAGTGAGACCTGTGTACCAATTCCTTCCTGGATTGGACAGAGACTTGTGGTCCCACAATCTTGACCCCAGACTCTGATCCTGGCCACCTCACCTGGTCTCCAGAGGTGAAGAGTAGATTATCTCCAAGGCGACTGATGTCCCTCTGAATGGGCTGCCCACTGCTTCCCAATGAGAAGTTGGACACATACAGCAAGTAGTTGAGTGACCTGGCTATTTCCACCTGGGACAGTTCAGCTATGAGAAAAACAGGGCAGAGCACAGGAACACAAGTCTACAGGGATTGCAGGGCAAAGTACCTACCTGTAGGATGCGTCCATCCTCCGTGCCCATGTGGGCCACTGTGACATTGCCAAGGCGTGTCACATGTAGTGCAGTAATTTGCACGGATCCTAACAGCCCATTGAATAGGTCCACGCGTGAGAGACTACCGCTGACCAGCAGAGGGAAGGAGTGGCATTTGAGGTCAGGGCTGGAAGCTTCCACACCAGGCTGAGGAGGGTCAGGGAAGATAAAAATCAGGGTTTGATCCTGAACGGTGACCCTTTGGGGTCTTTGCCCATGACTATGACAGCCCCAAATTACCCACCTCTTGCTGTACATGATCAGAGAAGGGTCAAGGGTCTGCTGCCTAACTGCTAAGACTATACCCACAGAAACCTGGAGGGAGCAAGGGCAGGGAAGAAACGAGGCCCATCCTGAAAGCCTCGTCCCCCCCCCATTCCTTGCCCAACCCTGCCACGCCCATTCTGATAATGAGTTGGTGAGTCTCGCAGACCAGCTTCATTCTGTCCTCACAATCATTTTGTCGAGGGCGAACAGGCTCAAGAGGTTTCATCATCCATTCACCGTCTCAGCCCCATGAGAGCCAAGGTGAAGTCTGTGCTATTAATCAGAGTCCTTTCCGCCCCCTGCAGCTCTGCCCTGCCTCTGCAAGCGCAACCTCCGCAGTCCTGGGCTCTGGTTTCTCTACAGACTTGAGCAACCAAAGGAACAAATCAGGGCCCTGAGACCTGGATGCCAAGCTAATCTCCAGAGGCTGAGAGACACGAATCTTTCCTCTGCTCTTAGCAAGCAGTTGTTTTAGGGAACTGTACTTTTAGGACAGGACGGTGGAAGCTCTGGGGAAACCAGGAAGCAGATCCATGTATTTAAGATCCTGGGACTGTGTGAGAGGCATAGGAAAGTCCCGGAAACAGCCCTGGGCGGCCAGCCTTGAGGACATTGCTAAAAGCCGCTTTAGACCACACGATTTAACTGGCTTCTTAACCTCGGTGCTGAGCGGGATCAGGGAGTAGGGGTGCGGAGACGCAAGAGGGAATACAGAGCCTGGGTATAGAAACCTCTCCTCTCGCATTCAGAGTCTACGCCTAAGTGGGTGGGGACTGGTACTTTGTCTTTACTTGAGCAGGGCAGGCGTCTGGCACTAGCAGGAAGACTTGCCACATGTTTTCATCATGACTCAGGGCCAGGTGGGGCTCTGGAATTGAAAAAAGGTCCTAACCTAGGCAGGGACACATCCCTGTTTGCCTTCCTCTAGGCTTCAAGGTCTTAGTTTTGGGTCCTAAGATTAACTAGGGGCTCCCAGCTCCTAAAAACACATAAGCATCCCATGCCCCACAAGTTCTCAGCCTGTGGAGGCGCTAACCTTGAGGCCGACCACTAGGAGCACACAGTGGCTGCTCTACTCCAGGGGCCACAGGCTTAACGTCATTGGGCAAATACTAATTTACATATCTCTAAGGTCTGACCAGCCTATGAGCAGGGCCCAAGATTAGTCCTCCTGGTGCCTGGTACTGTATTTTCTGCCCCAACTGACCACTTATCAAGTTGGGAGAGGTTCTGGTTTCCCAGAAGGGAGAAGTTGGAGTCAAGCAGGGATGTCTAAGCCCAGAAAAGATGTCCTCGCCCCTAGGGCCTTTCAACCTAAATGTACTTAGCTGAGGGAGGGAAGTTGAAGATCCATCCACTCCAACGCTAGGGATATAGTTCAGTGGTACAGTACATGCCCAGAATTTTCAGGGTTCTGAATTCAAGTTCTATTGCTGCAAAGAAAGAGAAAGAGAGAGGGAAAAAGAAAGAAGCAAAGGAAAGAAAATCAAAGGAAGGAAGGAAGGAAGGAAAAGAAGGAAAGGAAGGAAGGAAAGTAGGTAAATAGGTAGGTTGGTAGGTAGAAGAAAGAGAAAATTTGCACTAGGCATGATGCTAATAATCATGCTTGTAATCTCAGCACTTAAGAGGCAGGAGCAGGAAGATTGTGTATTCAAGCCCAACTTCATAGTACATTCAAGGCCAGCAAGATTCTGTCTCAAAAGAAAAATGAAAACAAATAAAACAGCAACAACAAGAAGGCTGGGGATATAGCTCAGTGGTAGAGACATAGTATGTATGTATGAGGCCATGTTTGATCCTGGGGAGAGGAAAAAAAATCTTTCACCCAACATTGGGTGTAAATTGTCTATCTCAGATCATTACTAGGAGCTGGAAATGAATGAGTCAAAAGTGTCACAGCCACCACCAGGGCTGGTGGCACAGGTCTATAACACCAGCTACTCCAGAAGCTGAGGCAGGAGGATTGCAAGCTCAAGGACTGACTGGGCTTATAGAAGAAGTTCAAGACTAGTTTAAAGAAAAGGGAGGGGATGAGGGATGAGTGGCAGCTCACTTACCTAGGAAGCCCTAGGTTCAATCTCTAGTATGGACAAAAGTAAAAACAAAACATGATCGGCTGGAGAGATGGCTCAGGGGTTAGGACTCTGTCTCGCAAGCAGTTTCTGAGTCTGGATCCAGGTCCCATGTAAAAAAAAACCCAGGTGGAAATGGTGGCAGCCTGCACTTCCAACCCTGGTGGGCAGAGGCTGGGAAATCCAAGAGCAAAGCAAGAAGGAGGTAGAAGCAATCCAGGATGATTCTGGATTGGTCCTCCACAGGGACATACAGTGCCCTCTGATACACATGTGCGCATAAAATATTAAAAAATAAAAGCAATTAAAAAATAATAACAAAACAATGACTGTCACAGCAGGCCCAAGGGCACGGGGTGACCAGAGACACTGAAGAGTGACTGCTGACCAGCTTGATGAAAATCCATCATCCAATCCCTATTCACCTGGGTTTCTTGGCCTAATCACTCTGTTTGAGTGGCTTCAAAAAGACAGTTTTAGTTTTGTCTTCAGGTTAGCATTTTCCCCCCTAGCTCTCAAACTTGCCAGGCCTCATGGATACTAGGTTCTGCCACTGAGTTAAAAAAAAAATGCTAGCATTTTAAAGACTGTTCTCTTTCCTGTTGCTTCTGTTCTTCTTCCCCACGCCGTGTATGGGCTGTGAGACCCCCAGCCTGGGCAGGACCATGGCTGCAGAGGCAGAAAGTCTGGGATGGACTAGTTCCAACCATTCCGTCCTATGCCTTTCTTCAGTCTCAGATGCTTCTAGTTACTTGCACAAGATTGGGGGGAGGCTTCCTAGAACCTTCCAGAGCTCAGCTGCCTTCCCAGTATGTCCCAGATTCTTTCCCGCTAGCCCTGCCGAGAATGGATTAGTGAAACGTAGGTCACGTAGGTTCCCCCAACAACCCGCCAGACTTCCAAGGCTTCCTGGAACCTGATTGGGGTGGTTTCTGACAACTGCTGTTCCTCCCCTTTTGGAAAGCAGAACAAAACATGTTTCTATAAGGAAAATGAAACTGTGTTGGCAGGCATCTGTGAATTGGTGTGATGGTTAACATCTGCCTGTGCATCCGTGCCTACGTGTGAAGTTTTCTCTCTGCATGTTCCTTAGTGTATAGGGTGATGTCCACCATTCAACCTGGAATTTGAAAATGATGTTGGCGGAGATAACTAGGATGCAATTTCCCCCTCACATAACCAGGGAAACTATCTAAAAAAAAAATCAGAGACTATGAGGGTGACTGAGCAAAATGAGGCAGCGCTAGAGATCAGCTATTGGAAGATGAGCCTCCAGCATAGCTTCTGCTTGGCTCCATCTCACGATACCTCTAGCACATAGGCACTGGCGGAAGAAAACACTTCTTTCTGCTTGCCTTTCCATAACCCAGGCCTTCTCTATGATGGAAAGGAAGTATTCTGTGTCCATCCCCCAGACAAGAGCCCCGTTCTTTTTGCCTACCGGATCAGGGCAATAACTGGGTGTCTGGAAGAAGTCAAGTCCTCGGTAGGGGTGACTATAAACTGAGGGTTTACAGCACTTCTCCACACCCTTTTCGATCAGGGAATCCAGCAGGAAAATGGGAAACGCGCAGACAACGGAGCTGGGGTCCGGGCCACTGCCACCATCTCTACCAGCCACGAAGACCCCGAATAGCACTTCATGGCCCTCTGGAATGCTCAGCTCCACAGCCAGTTTGGCACCCACTGGAGCAGAGTGAGCGGCTCGAAGCACAGGGTAAGACTGCGTGTCCACCGGGACGCTGCGCCGCTTGCGTTTAGGTGCAAAGTAACAGTCAAGGATGAGCTCTCGGTATTGGCCGATCTTTGGCTCCACCGCACTGAGTCTGGCCACACGCGTTTGCAGGGTATGGGGAGAGCTTGTAACACTGGAGGGCTGCACGGTCAGGAAGTAGACAAAGGATCCCGAGTGGAAACTGTGCACGTATTTGATAGGGTGGGACGCCAGGTATTTGGGCAGCACTGACAGCGAAGGAAAGCCTGGTTGGAATCCAGAGGCATTGGCCTTGAGACGTCGGATGGACACTGAGCGTGGGCTAAAGCTGGCAGCCACCGCTGGGTCCAGTGAGGATGCCACATAGAAATAGGTGGCGTGGCCCTGGTCAACCACGGTCACGCGGGTACCCAGAGGGCTAGCTACACAGTCTGGACAGTCCTCAGGTTTGTTGTGGTCAACAGAGAAGAGGCAGGACGGTTCTGCCAAGCGCGGGGTGGTTCCCTGGGGCTCCAGCTGATGCAGGAAACAGCGGCCCTGTAGGGTTGAGCCACAGCTTATCAGAGCGGGCAGACCGGGGTCCAACACCAGCACCAGGGTGTCTGTATCATTTGGTGGCCCACGGAGCCCTGGGCCACAGGTTGTACAAGTCTGGCAGGCGGGGTCGCCAGCTGGGCCGGTGGCCAGACTTTCAATAGACTTCAGATCAGGCCCAAGCACATGCAGGCGATTGCGAATGGCCACGAACACCACACTCCCGTATTCACTGTCCTCATAGGCTGCCGTGGCCTGGACCGAGCCACCCGCGGAGAAGCTGGGGACTGTGTACTTCACGTTAAAGTCTCGGGAGGCCGCAAAGGGTGTGCGCGGGCATTGCCAGCCTGGGTTAGCCGTGGACATCCCCGGCAACCGCAATAGATGAGGCATTAGCAGCAGGGAGATCTGAAGCGGCGGCAGGAGCAGCTCCATCCAGGACGAGCTGGGGCCCCTCGGGAATGTTTGAGGGTCTGGAATTGGCTTGGAGCAGACTCGGTTCTGAGCTGGGAACAGGGTTAAGCAGCAGCTCCAACAGCCCTTAGACAGCCGACCCCCCGCCCGGATTCCTGGGACGTCCAGTTTTTCCCCTGCCCTCGGGACGGCTCACCTGCAGGCGGACTCGGGCAGGGGAATAGCTCCGCTTCCTCACCTGCGGCCCCAACTGCTGCTTCCAGTGGCCGCTGATGCTCTGAGCAAAGTCGAAAGGCGAAAGGCGCTGGGCCCCATGGGTGCGGCCGGGCTGGGGGGCGGTACTAGGGGCGGAGCCGTATTGAAGGCCGTGCTCTCAGCTTGTCTGGCCCGTCTCAAACCTGGGGAAGCGATTTCCTAAAGTTTCTCTTCGATGTCTGTTTCTCAATGGTCTGGGGTGGAGTGACCCAGAGAGAGGCGAGTAGGCCTGAGCCATTCCATCTTATCACCCCACAACCTGCTTGGTCCAGGCCTGGAAGGGTCCAGGAAAACCTGGCTCTTTCTTCCTGTGGAGTTAGGGAGACATCCTCAGACACCGTTTGCTTTTGTATGAGGCACAAAGACCCAGGAATGCATGGAAAGGCAGATGTGTGGGACTCCAGGACATACCTGTGGGCAGCAAGCATTATCCCAGGTGCTTGCAGAAGGAATGTTGTCCTGTCTGTCCAGGGCCATAGGGTTAAAGTGTAGAGCCTGAAACTGCTAGATAACAGTCAGAGGTAACTTATGTGAAGGCTCTCCCTTCACTCCAGCTTCAGCACATGAAGTATAACTGGTTTTTTGGGGGGAGGGGTGTTAAATGGCTCTCCCTCAATGTTCCCCTGATGGGGGAAGTATGAGTTCCAACTCCCAAGGCACTTCTAAGATGCTCTGTAAGCCTTGCTAGCTGGGCTCAGTCTGTGAAATAAGATGTAGCTCATTTAAATGGTGTCCAGATTCTCCCCCCAGAATGGGCAGGGGAAGGGAGCCAAGTTCTACTTTACTGTCTCCCTCATTTGGACCTCAGCAGCTGTCTTTCTCAACACCAAAGGGTGGTCCTGTGTGTAGGGGGGTGTCGCCTGAGTCCCCTTAGCTCAGTGGTTCCAGACTCTAAAGAGCTTCTCATGGGGTAGCCCTGAATTGCTGGCAGTGGATAAGGGGACTGCTTCACAGGAATCAGTCTGACCTGAATCTCTTCCATCTCCCATCGAGTGCACATCCTGTGTCCCCTCTTAACGTGACCTTGCAACACCTTTCCCCTTCATCCTCTCTCACAGTTAGGATGCCATTTACTCTCAGAGGCCTTGAGAACTCAGACTGCTGCGGCAGGCCCCTCTCCTGCGTCCTCCAGATTCTGGGATACATGCACCCCAACACCTCCAGATTCTGGGATACATGCGCCCCAACACAGTTCACTCTGAGTATTCCTGCCTTCCCCAGAGCAGGACTTCCCCTTCTTCCAGGCTGGAACTCCTGCGCACCTGGTGACTGAGAGGAAAGGAACATGGGGTGGCCACGCCCAGTGTACAGAGGATACTGTGCCCAAGGCAATATAAAGTGCTCCCTTCCCTAACTGGAACTGGCCCCGGATATGAATAAACAGGCGACTGTAAACCATGGCGCCCTTCCAGGACCCAGTGGTCATTGTGTTTAGAGATAGCCATGCAGGGCAAAACTAAAACATTCTCCACCTGGACTCCTGACATGCGCTCTTACGAACTCCATTCTGCCTCCACAGTGGAGAGGTTTCTGGGGACTGGGGGAGGACTTCACAAACTCCTATGGAGAAACCCAACTAATCCTGTTGGAAAAAGGCCACCACAAATTGATTCTCTGCTGCCACCATGTGGTCGATGATAGCTTCTAGGGGAGACTTAGTCCCTTTCCAAATGTAGGCCTTTAAGGAGCCTCGGGCAAGAGTGTGAAACAAGGTCAGCTAATGTCCTGAAGTGTTAATTTGAAGTACTCCCCCAAGGTAAATTCACTGGGTTTCACCCATAGTTGGTTTAGAATCTGCTCACTGCCCTGGCATTTTCTTACCATGAAGAAACGTTAGCTACTGGTTCTCCAGAGACTGAGATCTCAGACCCCCCTGAACACTGCTCCAGAAAATTAATTAGGTCTGGTGTCTTTCTCCAATCTTGGTATCACTTTAGTGGAAGCTGTGGTTTATCTCTAATTGCAATATGACTACATCACACTGCAGTTTAAGTGATTCATCTTGATGGATTTTTATCTGGATGTTGAAAGTTCCTGGATTTGTAGACTGATAGCTTCACTGCAGAACAATTATGCCGTGTCCTTTCCTTTACAAATGTTGGTGCCCTGGCTAGGAATTATTTCCTTTCTTTACCTGTCGCCTTTCCTCTGGTTCCCAAGTACATAACCCCCCCCCCATTCCTAGGTGTATATAGTAATCTGCTACCTTCCATTCTTATCCCATGACCAGAATAGATGCTTAGCTACAGACAAACTGAGGATCTATGCATAGAGGTCAGAGGTACGAAGGGGCTGTTGATCTGAACACCTGTAACATCCGGGGACAGTTGGTCTGGTATCACCCTGCTTCTGGAGGCAGTGGTTTGGCATCTCTGATCAGGAGCAAAGGGAGGAACAGGAACACAAAGTAGGCAGAACATATGTAGAGTGAGCAGCACCCACCAACCCTGTGGCTGCAATCTGGTAAGATAGCATGTTGCTACGCTAATTCCAATGTGGTCTATGTTGAAACCAGTGATAAATTATGCTGCCATGTCCTGGAACAGTAAGTACAACTGTTGCAGTGAATCGTTGGACATATTATCCATACAGATACATTTTCCAGTGTAGTTTTAGTGACAAAAAAAAAATTGTGCCCCAACTCTCAGATATGAAGGTGGTTCTCTCAAGTCTGAGACCACATTCATTGGGCAGTTTTCTCCTTAGGTCTTTTCTCTACCAATCGATGAGATTAGTAAGAACCAGGAGAGTCCCCAAGAACAAGGTAGAGGCTTTCTCTATATTGCCCTGGGTCACCTGAAGTTAGAATGAGTTGGGCTGGGCCTCTGTTGCCAAGTGCAGGTTAAGGAAGAGTGACTGAAGGGGGGCCCAGCATATCCAGTGACCTCAACTCTTGAAGCAGGTTCACTCCTAAAGGTCCTAGAGGTCAAGTGGGTTTCCCCTAGAGGGGTGATAAAAAAATGGGATAAGGTACGGGAGGAAGCTAAGGCAGACGGCCCTTCAAGGGAAGGCCGAGAGACAATATTCCCAGTGGCCTGTGACTATAGGAAAAGTGGACTTTGAATACGACTGTGCTGCCTCATCAGGGCTCCATCTACATTTTAGCCATACACATCCTGGCCTAGACCATTCCCTCTTGGAACATTTTATCTTACTCAGCTCAGCCTGTGCTTAACTATTGCAGTCCATTAAACAGAGCCAGAACCAAAGCTCTGGTGGTTTGGATCATGTAGCTGGGAACCCCATCAAGGAGTGAAAGGCACTGGAACATATTATGAGTGAGGATGGAGGAGGAAGGGAGAGGACAGTAGGTAGCTAAGAACTCTTTACATACAGCAGGACTTCAGTTGAACCAAAACAGCCAGGCTTGGGATACAACTCTGAATGGATATTCTGATGCTGGCAAAAGGCTGGGAGGAAAGGGACTCAAATGTTTATGTGCTCCTGTGTATGACAATGTGTAGGGCTTGGGAGAAGGCACCCACATCTACAGAGAGCAGATGAGTGAAAGAACAGGCACAACAGGTGTCTTTCCCAAAGCTCTTTAATCCACACACCAACCCACAGTCCCTGCCTGCTGGCTGGGCAGGAGAAGCCAGCCCCACCTGGAGCTCCCATGGCTTCCCAAGCCCAGTGTGCCTGGGAGGGCTGAGTCCACACACACTCCCTCAATAGGTGAGGGGTGTGAGGATGAAGAGGCGATCTTCCTCTTTACGGATCCAGCGCATCAGCTTATGGATGGCACTGACGGCTGATGCCTTGGTCCCCAAGGGGCTGTAGCACATGTAGAGCTCAAAGGCGCCTGTCACCTGGAGGAGGGGGCAAAGGATGGTCATCTAGGATAGACATGCCTCTTGTGGTGCCTACCCAAGACCTCTATGAAGCCCAGTCCATCCGGGTCCACCTTACCCAGGCTAGGAGGTTCTCGTTGGGGCCTGTGTAGTAGATGGTCTTGAGTGGGCGCGAGGCGTTATGGGCACGGCTGTGCAGGTACTGGTAGAGGCCCAGAAGTCGCTCCTGCTCTTCTTCACTGGTGTATGGGGCCTCAATCTCAGGACTGCAGACAGGGGGTGAGTTCACAAAGGAATGACTTCTAAAGCCTTCTCCGGAGCTCTAGAAATACCTGTTTCTGGCTAGGAAGACTTCACCACCTGTTCTACTCTCCAGATGCTCCTCTAAGACAGGCCATTGTCTCCCCACCACAGAAGACGCCCCAGAACACAGTGCAGCCCTGCTCCCTTTCCCAAGTTCACAATGTCTCTGGCAACCCGTCCTTGCAGAAGCTATTTTCAGAATGATAGGTCTGAGCAGAGGAAACGTAAGCTGGGAAACCTTCTGGGTAAAGGGATGGCAGAAGCCACTACATGTGCCCAGCTCCTTCACTGGAGGAAGGAAAAGGCTCTGCATCTTGGGCTAGACCACAATGATTCCAAAGGTAGAGATGCTCCAGGACAAAGGATTGAGGAACCTCTGTTCCAGCTTCCTTCTCTAGGTAATTGCTGCCAGTTATTCCAGGCATTACAGGTAAGGAGGTAGAGAGGTGTATGCCCATTGGATTATGGGAAGCCTGGTCTCTGGTGGGAGAGTTAAACAGCCCCAGTAGCTGGTGTACTCCCAGTGGTCGGCTTGCGCGCTGCATCCCACCGCTCAGGACCAACCAGCCTCCCCACTCTCCGTATCCTTGTCTCCCGGAAGCAGTGCCCTCCCTCACCTGGTGAAGAGTCCTGAGCTCTTTGACTTATAGAGGAAGTGGCGCAGGTCAGGGATGCCCACTTGGGCAACGCTGTAGTGAGGGGTGCGCAGCGCCTCCCGCAATGTCAAGTGTGCTCCGCGCTTTCGAAGGCGCTCCAGGAAGCGGCGGCGACAGTCAGAGACTGCAAAGAAGTCCTCGCGGTCGGTGGAGATGAGCAGCAGGCAGAGGTCAGTGTCGGGCTCTAGGTAAGAGATGTGTGCGTGGAAGAAGCCCGCCGCGTTGAACTTGGGCAGGCACACGGGGGTCCACGCCTCGCCCTCGCGGAAGGAGGAGGAGGAACTAATGAGGTTGAACAGCAGGTGCAGGTCGATGGGATGGAGGAACTGGTCCTTGCGGCGCACGAGCGCCACCAGCTGGTTGTGGGCCAACAGGATGGAGAAGACCAGGCTGCGAGCGCGCGCCTGCTGCAGACTGGCACTCACCGTGTCCCGCACCGCCGCCGCCAGGGGCAGGCACCGTGCCGCCCCCATCAGGAAGCTGGGATCTCGGGCCATGAGCTGCAGCAGGTTATCTGTGATTCGCTCGGAGCCCGAGAGCAGGCGCCGCAGGTCGTAGTTCTGCTTCTGCTGGAAGATGTGGCTCAGCTGCGCGCCCGTAAGCAGGCTCAGGATCTGGTAGTAGATGTACAGCAGCTCCTGCGCCAGCTCCTGGGCCGACTGCCGCGTGCGGGCCACCGCCACCAGCACCAGAGGGCTCCGGCGGACGAACACTACCTTGTAGCCATCTGAGGGTGTGGGGAGGGTTGTCAGCCTCAGCCCTTCTCCCAGAAACCCCCCAGATTGGCTTGCCCGGTTGGCTGGCTCCACAGCCTTTCCTCTCGGAACTATGTGCACGGTAGCAAATTGAGGGTTAAGGATAGCCAGTTATGCCTTTTCCCTGCCACTTTTTGCTCCACAGACTCAGAAAAACAAGCTCTTCAAGTTGAAAAAAAATTTAAAAAAAAAAAAAAACTCTAATCTTTTTTTATTTATTTTGCTTTTTTGAGATAGGGTCTTATGTAGCCCAGAACTCAGTATGTGGCTGAACTCCTGAGTATCCTGCCTCCACCTCGCAAGTGCTGGGATTACAGGAACCACCTCACCCAGCCCAGGAAAACACATTCTATGGTAAGTGCTAACTCAATTAGCAAGGGCTGGGTGAGACTGATTTCCGGGACTGATTGACTTATTTATTGTATTACTTCCCCAGGTGTTTTTCACTCTTTCCAGTGACAAAACTCTTCTGAGAACTGCCCTTAGCTGTTACCAAAGCACCATATCCCCACAGCCCAGGGAGGCCGTCTGTGTTGTCTCGCTGTTCAGGGGAGAGCATGAGACTCAAAGAGATGGAGGGACTTTATTCCCTTACCCTCAGGTACACAGCACATTTTGCTCTCTAGACTCCTGTGTGTGTCCTCAAAAGCTGCTAGAACGAACCCCTGGCCAGTGGAGACTTCCTCCTCGCCCTCTTCGGGCGGCTCACCTGCATGTATGGAGCGGATGGCATTCTTGTCTGCCTCCAGGAAGGACACCAGGGCCACCATGACACCCATAGTGCTGGAAAGGGCTTCTTCAGACCCGTAGCGAGAGTACACAGGCTTCCCTGCCTCACTCAGCACAAAGATGTGCTTCTGATGGAGGCGCCATGCCTCGGTGGCATCTTCCTCGTCTTCAGCCGTGCCCTCCTGGGAGGGCTGTGCGGCCGAGTGCGAGGCTTCCCCAGAAGGCTCCAGCCAGTCTTCAGAGCTTCCTGGCAGCATCTCCTCCTGCAGGTCCCGGGCCACACCTGTCAACTGAGTACTCAGCTCACTAAAGTCCTGGCTGATCTGGCGCATGTCCGCAGGCAGCGGCGGAGGACCCCCAGCGCTCTCTTTAGGGCTGTCCCCAGAAGCTGCCCCATCCTCTGCCTCAGTTAGGTCTTCGTAGGAACGTGCATGGACGAACATGGCACCCTCCTGCCCGGCACCTGCGGGTCAAAAGCACTGGTGCTTAGAGTGATAGCTACTGGCAGATACCAGGAAGGTGCCTAACATGATCATTCTAGTATGACTGCCTGTCCCATGGGGCCAAACCACTGTTCTCTCCAGCCACTGTCTGCCACGGCTTATGCTTCTCTGCCATCACATTGGGAGTAAAATTCAACGCCTCATGGGCAGCAGTGGAAGCTGGTATCTGCTGACATCTCTCATTCACGCTGTGCAGTCCACTCTCCTGCCCACCATAGGCACACTGACTCATCTACCTGGCCTTTGAACCCTCTTGACATGCCTACACCTACCTTAGAAATCTGCACCTGCTGTCTGTCTGGAAGGCAATCCCACCTCCTTATGTGGGTGACTACTTGTTACATTTCAGCTCTTGGGGAAGAGAATGTTATTTTTTCACCTGACTTCTACCACAACAAGTATTCTATCATCTGCCTCCCTTTGATTTCCTTAGAGATACTGACCAGTTATCTTATTTACCTTCTTGATTCTCCTAAGAGTAAGAGCTTGGTTAATTATTCTCTCTCTCTCTCTCTCTCTCTCTCTTTTTCCTCTATCCCAGGAGAAGGCTATCATAGCTTCTGACTAATCTGTTGCAGAGGTTGCTTCTTCCTTCTTTTTCCCGTTCCCCTTCCTTCTTCCCCTTCTCCTTCTTTTTGGTAGTGGAATAGAATCCAAGGACTGAGGCAAGTACTCTACCTGAGTCCCCACCTGCCTCCCTTCCACTAACCTGCCTCCTTGTTTTCGAGACAGGTTCTTACTATGTATCCCCTGGCCAGCCTGGTATTCATTATGTAGCCTTGGCTGGTCTTGAACTCACTGCAATTCTCCTGCTTCAGCTTCCAAGTTCTGGGATACACTGCTGTACCTAGTTCTTATTTTTCTTTTCTTTTTAAAAAACTTTTGTTTATTTGAGAGAGTGAGAGATAGAAGACTGGAGGAATGATTCAGGGGTTAAGACTGCCTTGTAAGCAGAAGGACCTGAGTTTGGATTCCGAGTCTCATGTAAAAATTCCAGCCCTGGAAGGGGGAGCCTGGGAAACCCCAGAACAAAGCAAAAAGGAGGTAGAACAATCTAGGATGATTGGCCTCCACAAGCTCACACAGTGCCTTTTGATACACACACACACACATACACACTAAAATAAATACATTTTAAATACAGATTTTAAGCAAGAGAGTTAAGAGAAGGAAGGAGGAGCTCAGATAGAAAGTAAGATGCACCTAAGAGCATGGTTATGACCTTCTCTGAGGGAAAAATCGCCTCTCCTGATGTTTCTTTTTCAAATATTATTGTAGTTTTCTCTTTCCACCTTGTGGGATTCCAGGGATTGAACTCAGGTCACCAGGTTTGAGAGTAGATGCCTTTACCCAAAGAGCTTCTTATAAGAAATAGGATTTCACTATGCTGTTTAGGCTGGCCTTGAACTTGTGATCCTTATGAGCTTCACGAGCAGCTGAGATTACAGAGGCATACCACTTATTATGTCTAGTGCCTTCACAGATCCCCTTCTCCCAGTGCTGGGCATTGAACTCCGGAAAGGTCTTGTATACATTAGGCAAAGGATCTTCCCTGATCGTCTCCCTAGCCCCTTTATTGGTAGTAGAAATTGAACCCAAGACCTTGTGCATGCTAGGCAAGTGCTCTATCGCTGAGTTATATCCCCAGCTTTATATTTTGAATCTGTATTATAGTTTGGCACTATAGCAGACATTGGGGATGCCTTTCCTATACCTGAACAAGCTCACAGTCTTGTGGAAGAGAAAGATGGTGTCATGGCTGGAATATAATTTGTCCTCCATAGGCTCATGTGTTTGAATTCTTAACTGATGTTTGGGAATGTTGTAGGTAGAGCCTTTATGGGAAGAAGGCTTGTCACAGGGGGTGGACTTTGAGGTTGGACAACCCTGTTCTACTTCCACTAGAGCTCTGCTCTTGCACTCTGAAGTTTCTCTTCTCCATGCCTTTTCCGCCATAATGGACCATAACTCTCCTCTGGAACAGTAAGCTAAATAAATCTCTCCTTTCTCCCCTTAAGTTGTACGAGTGTTGTCTCACTGCAGTGAGTAGCTGCAACAGATGGAAAATACCATATAAACAAAATAGATATGAATAACTAGCATCCTATAGCGGGACTAACTGGTGAGGAAGTGATATTTAAGCTGAAAGCTGAGCTGGAGAGATGGCTCGAGGATTAAGTCTCTGCCTTTCAAGCAGAAGGTCCTGAGTTTGGATCCCAGATCGCACATAAAAACACTGGGTGGACACGATGGTGGCCTGTGGAAATGGTGGTGGCCTGTACTTCTGTCCTGAAAGATGGAACCTGGGAAACTCCAGAGCAAAGCAAAAAGGAGGTAGAAGCATCTAGGGTGATTCCCGAAGTCACCCTTGGGGCCTCCACAGACACACACAGTGCCGTCTGATATACAAACACAGAGACAAACATGCCAAAAAAAAAAAAGAAGAAGAAAAAGAAAAAAGCTGAAAGATGAGGAGAGGACAGCAAGTGTCCAGAAACAGGCATTGGAGAGAGAGAGCAGGAAGAGAACTATTAGGAGCCAGGCAGCACAGGGTAAATGTACAATCTCGGATGGTGTCTCAGCTGTCACTGGCTGGGGCTGCACACTCGACTCATACCTGGCTCCATGCCTTGGGCCAGTCCTGGCGTGGGGCTCTCCGCTCTCTCCACAGTCTGTCCGTCAGAAGGAGCCAGCGTGTCTTCAGGGCCTTCGCTGCTTCTCTTCCTCTGCATGTCAGCAGCCATCCCTCAGGTTCTCCTGTGGGATAAAAAGGTATCATGGAGGGCAAGGAAATAAGGTGCCAAGGGCAGAGTCACCACCACAATTAACAGCACTAAGTTTCTTGCCAGGATCCCACTAAGTCAGGTCTCTGGGGGAATGACTTCTGAGTATTTCCTTATTCGAAAAAAAAAAAAAAAAATTCTCACTGAGTGTGGTAGCTGGCACCTGTAATTTCAAGACTCAGGAAACTGAGTTAGGAAACTGCCGTGAGCTTATGGTTGGCTTGGAGCACAGTGAATGCCAGCTAGAGTACAGAGCAAGACTTTGTCTCAACAACAAAAACAAAAACAAAAAAATCTCAATCTTTCTGTCTCTCCTTTCCTCCTTCCCCATCTCCCTTTCTTCTCTCCCACCACATCTCCCCTTCTTCTCCTCCCTTTCTCTTTCCTTCCCTCCTCCTCCTGAACCTGTTGAACACAGAGCCTTAAACATACTAGCTAGACACTCTACCACTGAGCTACATTCCCAGCTCTCATGTCCTTTTACCAATTCTAAAAGGAAAATATATTTCTTGAGGAAAACTTCAAACTTGGAAACACAGAAAAGTAAAATGAAAGAAACATCACCATTTTTCTATCATGGCTCAAGATCTTTTATTCATGTTTCAGTTATTTTTTTCTAGTCCTTTTTATTTTTTGTATTTTCATTTTTCATTTGGTACATAAAATTGTATATAGTCTTTTAAAAATGTATATAAAATACGTTTTTCTTATAGACTGATAACAGAAGCTAATGCAAAGTGCCAAAGTAGCCAGATGTGATGTACACCTGTAATCCCAGCACTTTAAAGAGGCTGAGGCAGGAGGAATGCTGCAAGCTTGAGGCCAGTCTGGGCATCCTGAAGGCCATCTAGAAGGGCACCTTGAAAAACATAGCAAAACACTATCTTAGAAGAAAAGTATCTTGACACATGCTACAAAGTTTATGTGGGTAAGTTACACAATCCTGAAGATGCCTCTGTAAGGCAAGTAAATGTTCCCATCAGGCTTATCTACCCAGGAAAGAAATGAAGCTGAGAATTTGAGCATCTTGCTCAATGTTACTATAGGGAGATGAACTGGAAATGGAACTGAAACATTTCTATAACCTGGTATCCTTCACTTCTCTTTCTACTATGAACATTTTCCCCATTAAAAACTGAATTGATTCAGCAGTGTTGCAATTCACCTGCGTGGTTGCTGATAAATGACCATCAAACGGCTTGAGGGAATAAAGGTTTATTCTCTTACGATTCCTGGTTACAGTTCTCAGTCCAGCTTGACGGGAGAGCATGCACCAACACCAGGGCCGAGGGAACTGGCCACACCATCACTACTACATAACAGCTGAGAGATGGGCAATCCTTACTTGCCAGACCAACACGTCTGGCCAAGTGAACAGAACCAGCTCTCAACCAGCTCTCTGTGATTCATTCGAGGGCCCAGTCCTACCCACCATGAGCTGGGCCTTCCCCATCAGTTAGACAATCTCCTGCAGGTTTGCTCTGGGCTTAACTCAACCACTAATTCTCTACAAACATGCCAGGAGCTCAAACGCTCAACAGTCAAGTTGACACCTATGCTTAACTATGACAAGCAGTTAAAGCACTTGTCATGTAAGCAAAAACAAAAAACAAAACAAAACTGGAGTTTAGATGGCCAGATCCCATATAAAATGCCAAGTAGGCATGGAAGCCCCCAAAGGAAGAGCCTGAGAATCCCCAGGTCAAGCTAGCTAGCCAGACTAGCCCTACTGAAAGCTCTAGGTTTAGTGTACCCACAGTGGCACAAACATGTGCCCACCGATATGCAAACACATACATACATATACATACTCCACATATATACATATGAAAATTTGAAGGGAAAAAAGGTGAATTGATCAACAGTTTTTCTGAATATTTTACTGCCAGAGAAAGAAGTGAGAGTTGTAAACAGATTCTCTTTAGGTTGGAGCCCTGTTTTCTGAATATCCTTTTATATCTCTTGAGTTTGGCATGTTTCCCTTATCAATTAAAAATAACTGCACTGGACTGGAGAGATGGCTCAGGGGTTAAGACTGTTTTGTAAGCAGAAGGTCCTGAGTTCAGATCCCAGGTCCCATGTAAAAAATGTCAGATGGAAATGGTGGTAGCCTATACTTCTAGCCTTGGTGGACAGAGCCTGGGAAATCCCAGAGCAAGGCAAAAAGGAGGTAGAAGCATCCAGGATGATTCTCAAAATCATCCTTGGTCCTCCACAGGGATGCACAGCATCCTCTGATGCACCTGCGAGAGCGCACACACAATAAATAAATAAATAGTTTTAAAATTAAAGAAAATAACTGCAACTGAGCATGGGCGTAGAATAGGAGGCAGAGATAGAAGGATCTTGAGTTTGAGACCAATCTATGGTACACAGGAAATCTTGTGTATGTGTGGGGAGGATTGGGCATAATATTAGATGCTGATAATTCCAACACTTGAGAGGTTGAAGCAGGAGAATCAGGAGTTTAAGGCCAATCTAATACATAGTGAACCATTACATAGTAAGCCAGTCTGGGCTATATGAAACCCTGTCTTAAAAGTAAATTTTAAAAAACACAACTTTTGGGCTGGAGAGGTGGCTCAGGGGTTAAGCCTCCGCCTTGCAGGCGGAAGGTCCTGAGTTCGGATCCCAGATCCCACGTATTGACGCCAGGCGGAAGCAGGGGCGGCCTGCGCTTCTGGTCCTGGTACGGCGGAGCCTGTGAATCCCGGGGCAGAAGGAGGTGGAGGCGTCCATGGTGGTTCCCAAATTCGTCCGTGGTTCTACACATACACAGACACACACACACAGAGACACACACGCGCATGCACACATACACACACATGCTGACAGTTGAATAAATAATAATAATAAAAAAAATTTAAAAAAACCACAACTTTTAACCATATATTTTCTTCTAGCTACTGTACTGTTTTTCCTACTGCTATTTATTTATTTATTGCAGTACTGGATTGATCCCAGGATTTTGTGCAAATGTTCTATCACTGAGTTGCTATATTGTTAATTCTCCCCATTTTAGAGACAGGGTCATGCTAAATTGACCAAGCTGCCTAGAATTTTTCATCCTTAGACTCAGATTCCCAAATAATTGGGGTTACAGGTGTATAACACCTAGTTTTTGTTACTTTTTACAACACCTTCCTTCAAAATACCTAATAGTATTTGGAGTTTACATGAATTAGCCATGCTGACTACTTTCTAAGTGAATGCCAAAATTATAGAGGTTCTAATCTGGGGCTTTATTTTGCTACACACAATCTATGATAGGTCTGGTAGCAATTCTGCCTTTTTTCTTTTTTTTGGTATGTATTTATCTTGTGTGTGAGTATGTGTGGGCACACATGCCATGGTGCACGTGTGGAAGTGAGAGAATAATTTGTGGGAGTTGGTTCTATCTTTCCATTATGTGGGTTCCAGGGATTGAACTCAGGTCATCGACTTTAGTAGTAAGCACCATTATCTGCTGAGCCACCTTGATGGCCCCTCTACTAGTTACTGGGTTCTGAGCTACTGGGTTTCTTCCATTAGCAATCCATGCTACTAGCATCTTACAGCTCCGCCGTTTGCAATGCAACTTGCTATAATATAACATCTGGCTAGATCATGCACGAGCTTTTAACTACTTAACAGTGACATAGTGACGTGGCTAAGGTAGCTGGAAAATGGAGGAGCTCCTGGACAGCTGTTAAGTAAGTAGTAAGTGTTTCTGCCATATTAACTACTTCTTCCATTCTCTGGAAAACCTTACAACCAGACATTTGCCTCTGTTATTCTACCAATGTGATTCCCGTCATTGTATCACTTCACTCATGAGCAGCAATAGATAATGTTCTATCCATCCTTTTTCTCTCTCTCCTTCTACCACCTCTTTTTAGGAGACAGAATCTCACCCTGTCACCCAGACTGTTCTGGAGCTCAGTATGTAGCCAGTCTGACTTTGCACTTGAGATAATTCTCTTGTTTCTTTCCAAATGCTGGTTTTGCCACCAAACTGTTCTATTTCCTCTCTTTTTATTTATTTCTTTTTTTTTAAATTTTTTTATTATTATTATTATTTATTCAACTGTGCGCATGTGCGTGTGTATGTGCGCGCACGTGTGTGTGTGTCTGTGTGTGTGTGTGCGTGTCTGTGTATATGTAGAACCACGGACGAATTCCTGAACCACCATGGACGCCTCCACCTCCTTCTGCCCCGGGATTCACAGGCTCCGCCCTACCAGGACTAGAAGCGCAGGCCACATACGTGGGATCTGGGATCCGAACTCGGGACCTTCCGCCTGCAAGGCGGAGGCTTAACCCCTGAGCCACCTCTCCAGCCCTCTTTTTATTTATTTCAAATGTTGGATTTTATTTTTTAATTTTATTTTTTCTAGTTTTACAGCATAACAAGTAATTTCCCCTGCCCTCCTCTTTTTCTCCCCCTTTCCTCTTCTACCTTCCCCTCCTTTACCAACCCATCCCATTCTCTCCCACCCTTCTGTCTGTTTCTGTGGGCTCCAGGAATCCCCCTGGATTCTCTGCTCCGTGGCAGACCAAGTGGCCCTTTCCTGGGTAGACCCATTGGCAAGGCACTCCCCTTCACCTGTCTAGCCCCAGCCAAGATTCCCACTGCATGCCACCATCTTTGCCAGTCCATGAGGGAATGCTGATATATCAACCACTGTGCAGGTCTGGTGAGGATGTCTCATTGCAGCAAGTTCCTAGATATAGCAGCCCTGCCCTGAATTGAATCTCTTAGCCTTCGGTGGACCTCCCCATCCCTAGGCTCTCACAATCTTACTGTCCTCTCTTCTGCAAGAGTCCCCAAGCCTTAGGAGAAAGATTTGGTTGGCCTAATTCTAGCTGAGCATTTCAGGGTCACTGGTACTCTGCATTCTGGTTGGTTGCTGTTGTCTATTTCACTACTCTTCCTTTGCACTAGACTGCCTCTTGTTTGAGTTGAGATCCTCTCTTATCAAAAAACAAAAGTTTACTCTTGGTGTTTGTGGTTAGTATTGAGATATCTTAATATCTTATCTTGTCTTTGTGTATGTCTTTGTGGAGGTCCAAGGGTGAATCTGGGAATCATCCTGGATTTCTTCTACTTCCTTTTTGCTTCACTCAGATTCCCAGGCTCCGCCTACAAGGGTCTGAAGGGCAGGCTGGTCCCTTTTCAGCCTGACTTTTTTTTTTTTTTTTTTTTTTTTTATGTGGGACCTGGGATCTGAATTCAGGATCTTCTGCTTGAGAGGCAGACTCTTAACCCCTGAGCCATTTCTTCAGCCCCTCTAATGTCAGTTTTTACCCTACTTACTCTCTCTTGAAACACTTTCTATTCTTGGAACCTAGTACATCACTCTCTTTTCTTGGATCTCCTCCTAACTTCAAGGACCACCCATCTGAGTCCTTTTTGTAGTTCATATGGTGGAGGGGCCCAGATTTCAGTTCTTGGATTTGTTCTCTGTCTTCAATCCCTTGGTGATCTCATTAGGTATTTGTTTTAAATTCCTCTATAAATTAATGGATCCAAATTTTATTTCCAGCCCCAATCTTTCTTCTTATATACATACACATGCAACTGTGTCATTTTTGTTAAGGTTATATGCCCAAAAGTAAGCTCCTGATCATCCCTCTAAAAAAGATGATTTCTAGCTGGCTGTTGCAAATCTGCAATCCCAACACTTGCGGTTGGGAGTTTAAGAGTATTTTCAGCTATACAGCATGTACTGGGAAGTTCAAAGCCAGTCCTGCCTATACGAGACCCTCTGTCAAAAATTCACTATAGGGGCTGGAGAGGTGGCTCAGGGGTTAAGCCTCCACCTTGCAGGAGGAAGGTCCTGAGTTCGATCCCAGATCCCACGTATAGACGCCAGGCGGAAGCAAGGGCGGCTTGCGCTTCTGGTCCTGGTAGGGCGGAGCCTATGAATCGGGGGCAGAAGGAGGTGGAGGCGTTCATGGTGGTTCGCGAATTTGTCCGTGGTTCTACACATACACAGACACACACACAAAGACATACACACACGCGCGCACATACACATGCACATGCGCACAGTTGAATAAATAATGATAATAAAAAATTTTTTTAAAAATTCACTATAAATAATCTCTGGGGATGGCTCAGTCAACAATGAACTCACAGTCAGCACAAAACTCACATTAAAAAAAACTGCCAAGCATGGTAGTCCATATGTGTAATACCAGTGCTGGGGATAGAGACAGGAGAATTCCTGGAGCTCAATGGCCAGTCAGTCTAGCCTAATTGGTGGGCTCTGAGTCAGTGAGAAACCCCGTCTCAAAGGAGATGGATGGTCTTCCCGAGGATGTCACTTGGGGTTGTTCTCTGGCTCCCATTTGCCTGCATACACATGTGTACATGCAGACACATACACATTCCATTTGCATGCATACACATGTGTACATGCAGATACATACACATTCTATTTGCATGCATACACATGTGTACACGCAGATACAGATACACTCCATTTGCATGCATACACGTGTACATGCAGATACATACACATTCATAAAAACAAGATGAATAGAAGGCAATGTTCTGAGCATCTTATCCTGTAATTTATTGGTATTTTTTCCATTTAAAATCATGGGGAGAGGGAGATGTTAATAGAGTACTTCTCTACGATGCATAAACGCTGTATACACAGCATTGTATAAACTAGGCATGGTAGAGCATGCCTGTTTATTCAGCATGCTAAGAGGAGGAAGCAGAAGGATCAAGAGCTAAAGGTCATCTTCAGTTATATAATGAGTTTGAGGCCAACCTGGAATACAGGATACCCCATCTTTTTTTAAAAAGGAGGGGCTAGAGATATGGCTCAGGAGTAAGACTGCCTCTCAAGCAGAAGAACCTGAGTTCAGATCCCAGATCCTACATAAAAATGCCAGGTGGAAATGGAGGTGACCTGCACTTTCAATCCTGGAAAGCAGACCCTAGGAAATCCCAGAGTGAAGCAAAATCCAGTATGACTCCCAATGTCACCCTTGGGCCTCCTCAGGGATATACGATGTCCTCTGATACACACAAACACACACATATATGCAAAAAAAAAAAAAAAAAAAAAAAGAAAAAGGAAAGGAAAGGAAAAGAAAAGAAAAGAAAGAGAACAAGACTTGGTGATTCAGGCCTACAATCCCAGAGTTTGAGAAGTTAAAACCAGTCTGAGATACTGAGTGAGACACTGACTCAAAAATAATTATAAAAAAAAAATTACAAAGGACAAGTAGAAAACAAATAGCAAGTGTTAAAATCAACTCAGTCATATCAACAACTGTATTAAATGTAAATTGGCTAAACACCTAATTAAAAGACACAGAGTGTCTGACTGGGTAGAAAAAAACATGTATACCTCCCCACAAGAGAAACATCGTGGATATCAAGAAACACAGAGCTAGAAACAAAAATATAGTAAGAGATTTGCCATTAAAACATTGAACATGAAAATATGGACTACTAAATCACATGGGAAGTGGGAATTATGACATTGTAATGGGAAAGGAAACAGAAATAAAACCACCATCTATGGGACTTAAAAAAATAATGATAACAACAAAAACACCAAAAATAAGGTAAAACAATGGGCGGTGGACATAGCTCAGTTGATAGTTGACCTAATATGCAAGAAGCCCTGTGTTTAATTCCTAAAACTACATAAAACTTGAGCATGGTGACACACACCAGTAAATCCCAGCACTTGGGAGGTAAAGATACCAGCCTGGAATACATAAGAATACACACACACACACACACACACACACACACACACACACACACACAGGTATGCAAATGCATATGCAATGCCACCATTTCAGGAGGCTGTGGCAGGAGAAGCATCACAAGTCACAAGTTTGAGGTAATCCTGAATTACATAGTGAGTTCAAGACCAGCCTAGCTACATAGTGTAATTTTTTATCGATATAACCAAAAATAAGAGTGGGGATGAAGCTGAATTGGTAGCATCCTTCTCTAATGTGTATGAAGTTCTGGGTTAATCTTAAGCACTACAAAAACCAGGTATGGGTTTGGGGAGATAGCTCAGTTGGTAAAGTACTTGCTTTGCAAACATGGGGACCTGAGTTTGATCAATTTTAATTCCAGCACTGGGGAGCCGGACACTGTGGATCTTTGGAGCTTCTTAGCCAGCCAGCCTAGATTTATTTGTGAAGTTCCAGGCCATTGAGAAACATTGTCTGAAGAAAACAAAGTAAGTCTGTAGAAATGGTTCAGAGGTTAAGTCTGCCTACAAAGCAGATGGTCCTGAGTTCGGATTCTGGATCCCTGATCCCATGTAAAAATGCCAGGCAGAAATGGCAGTGATTTATACTTCTGGCCTTGAAAGGTAGAGTCTGGGAAACTCTAGGATAAAGCAAAGAGGAGGTAGGGCAATCCAGGGTAATTCCTTAAGTCACCCTTGGGGTTCCACAGGCACACATAGTGTGCCCTATAATACACATAGACAGACAGACATAGACAGACAGACACACATACACACACAAGAAAACAAGTTAGACAGCATCTAAGGAACAAGTCCCATGGAATGATAATCAAGATTGAACTCTTGCTTTCTACACACACATACACAAATCCCAGCACTCAGAAGGTAAAGGGAGGAAGATCAGCTAATAGTGAGTTTGAGACCAACTCTGGATACATGAGAACTTATATCCCAGGAGTAAAACAAACAAACAAACAAATAAACGAATAAATAAATACATTCATACTAATGGGAAGTATCAGTGGTTCCAGATAAAATAGCCAATTTTCACAGAATAGATTATAATGGTAAGCGGTAAATGCCTGTTTCTGGAGTCTGACCTTTTCTTATCACCTTCCTGATTATCTTGTTTCTCTAAGTCACTATTATCTCTGTAGCAATTGTTGCAACAATCCCTTAACCGGTCTGAACTTGTCTCACCATATCAGTCATTGTACTCAAAGTGAGCTTCTAGAAACAAAAGTCAGGTGGGATATAATCCCTCTGCTCACTACTCCACAACCTTTCCACCTCACTTAGCAAAATAATCAACTCTTGGGCTGGAGAGATGGCTCAGGGTTAACACTCTGCCTTGCAGGCAGAAGGTCCTGAGTTTAGATCCCAGGTAAAAAAGCCAGGAGGAAATGGCGGCAACCTATACTTTTGGCCCAGGTGGGTAGAACCTGGGAAATCCCAGAGGGAAGCAAAAAGGAGGTAGAAGCAATCCAAGATGATTCCTGAAGTCACCCTTATTCCTCCACAGGAACACATGTGCCCTCAGATATATGCACACACACACACACACACACACACACACACACACTAAATGAATGAATGAATGAACAAATAAAATTA
>JALPQD010000119.1:5038347-5080847 GCA_023101885.1 Typhlomys cinereus | reverse complement strand
CTAAAGGGATGCATCCAAGTCCTCACTGACCTTGTTGTGCAGATCACCTCATTCCCTTCAAAGAGCGGGCAGAGACCTGATCCACGTGTCCCTCCGTCCGTGCCTCTGCCGCTTGCTGTCTCTGTAGCCATCTTTTATTGAAAATGAAGGAAAGTGAACTTCACCAGAGAGTTTAGGGTTGGAGTACTCTACCCTGGACTTAGGAGTCGTACAGAGCACTGAGCTAGGAGTCCTGGCTTCAGGTTCTGGCTCGCATTCACCCATTCAGCAATGGGGATGGGCATTAGCACGGAGTTCTGACACTCACTTACTATGACCCTTGCCAATAAATTTCCTGCTATACATAATGAGGTTGCCATCTATTTCAAAAGAGAAGCTTTTAGTTGTAGGATTTCTTATCTGGAAGTACATTGTATATAAAGTTCTCAGTTATATATATATATATATATGATATATATATGATATATATATGATATATATGATATATATATGATATATATGATATATATGATATATATGATATATATATATGATATATATATATGAGACCTTGTGGTTGATATTGGTCATAGGAATGGTGGCTTCCACAGGCCATGCTGAGAGAAACTGATCTGCCAGTATGAATATTGCTTCAAAAATCAAGAAGATAGGACGTCATGAAGAACCATGGCCAGAGATAGCTCAGAAACCTAAAGCTCACCCTGTAAGAAACATCGAGGCCCAGAGAGAGCAAGAGCTTTTCTCCGTCTCCATGACAGTGCAGGAATTCCCCTAGCCAGGAGGCTTGGACCCAACCGCCAGAGCCCAGCAGGAAGCAGAGGAGTCCCGGGGAACCTTTGTGCCCCTTTCAAAAGACGAGCATGTGCACTGACAGAAGGGGCTGGTGGTTGTCAATAAATAAACATAGAGTATGAGTGTAAACAGCCTTCACGGTCACGTGATCAGCCCTACTTACTTTGCTCGAGCTGGGTTTATCCCCAGAGGAGGGGAGTGTTGAGTCGCCCTGATGACGATATTGAGGAGTCTGTCCTCAGCTGCAGCAGATGAACCATGTCTCTTGGGCAGGAGGCCTTGGTGGGAAATCACCCTCCGCTTTCTTGCCATCCCCTGGAAACAATTCGAAAAGAGTCACTAGCATCCTCGATTTAATCTTCCTAACACATCCCAGGTGACTCGGTCTGTAGCTGGAATAAATGTGCAGCAAAATTAAAAGACATTTAGATGGTTGTGGTAGCAATCGCCGGGTCGGCAAGCGACGGCAGACTGCATGAGAATGGGGTGGGGGAGAATGTTTGGAGGGAGAGTTACCCTGGTAGTCAAGTGGACTGGGGGGCTCTGCCATCCCTCATAGATGCCTGAGGAAGTCACAAGGGGCGGATGACTCCAGAAGTTCCTTGGAAATTGGGACCAGGAGACCTGGACACAGGGAATCACAGAGATTTGAATTTCCTGACTGATCCACTTGTCTCGGGCCTGTGGGGAAAGATCGGGGGTCTGAATATTTGGTGGTCTCATCTGAATAGCTTCTCAGACGTCCCATCCTACCTTCCTGCTAGAATCTCCCCTGAGGCATGTGGGGAAGAGGTTGTAGCGGCTCTGCATTTGGTCCTCACTGGACACAAGACCCCAGCAAATGCTGAATGCCTCAGCCTTCTATTTATAAAGTCATAATAAAGTGGGATTACTGTAAAGATCGAACGGCTTCGTGGAATGAGACATGCAGAGAGGTCTGGACATCCAGACGCCCACGCGACACCTACTGCTGCTTGTACTTCTCTGGGACTCCGTGCACACATCTCTTACCACCCATCCCCAAGAGGGCTCAGAATGTGACGGCCGGGTGCAAAACATGCTGTGGGTGCAGGCCTAGCATCCCTGCCCGCCCTGTGGAAGGAGGGACCCATGATTACATTCACTGGGCACAGCTGCCAGTTGCCACGTCTGAGCCTGGCAGGACACAACGGGACGTAGCTTGACTGTGCTTCCCACACTTTCTTTGCCTCTATTCTGAGGAATATTGTCTCTATTCTATCTCTGGCTTCGGAGAACTGTTACCAGTAGGAGAAAGCTGGGATTGAAGCAGTGGGAGCTGGAGAGTCATAAGCCACAGGGATGAGCAGCCAAGGACAAGCACTCTGTGCCCCTTGGTCTGGGCCTCCACAGAAGGAAGGGTCTGTGGGGGACCGATTGTGGGGGGCTGTGCGAGGTGATGGAAGGACAGACCTTGTGCTTCTTAAAGCCCTAGGGAAATTATCGATGGGAGTCAGGGGCATTTGGTTGGAGCTAAGTGATGTCCACCAGGACCAAAGAAGAGTCTGATCTTCAGGGGCATGTACGGGACCGTCCTGCAGCCAGACCCCTCCTTGCCATGGGAGACCAAGAGGAGATGTGGAGCTCTGGAGACCACAGCTAGCCGAGTCTCTGCACTTTAACCTCAGTCTGTTCCTTAAGACCAGTTCAGCACAGACTTGTGTACGTCAATGGAGGCACGAATAGGAAGCTCTCTCCTGCCTGGCAGCCTTTGTACATGCCATTCCTCTGGTCTAGAACCTTATCTTTCTCCAAATATTTTTGTGACTGGGCCCCCTTTCTCCCTCACAGTTGTAGCTGTCAAGATCCCCTTAGTGTCCTCACCATCTGCCAGTGTTTTTTCCTATGTCTATCAGAATTTGCTATTATTAACATCAGTGTTTAGAAGGTTGTCTTCTCTTGCATGCTAGCGGAGAGGGGCAGGGACGCTTCACAGCCCCTCTGCCATCTCAAGACCCCAGGCTCCTCACCCCAGGTTTCCAACCCAGTTGTTCCACCCACAAAGATGCACTTCCCTCTCCACCAACGACGTCATTCATCTGTAAACGGGGCGCTGTGACAGCCACGGGCGTTACCTCCCAGAGCTATGGTGGGAGTCGGGGGGGGGGGAGGCGCTTGGCCCTCAGCCGTCTTCTCTGCCACGCAGAGCTCTGCCGCGAGGCCTCGTCTGGGGAGGTCTTCCTGCTGGCCTCGGCGGCCCTTGCCAACGTCACCTTCTTCGACTCGATGGCTTGTGAGATGCTTCTGCAGCTGAACGCCGTCCGCGTCCTCCTGGAGGCCTGCAGTGACAAGAGGAGAGTGGACACGCCTTACACCCGGGACCAGGTGAGGACCGTGGGTTCAGGGGACCCAGAACCCCGAGAGCCGCGCTCAGTGTCTGGGGCACGATCTCTTGCTACCAACCCAGATCATCCCTGTGGGCATTTCCTCCCAGACCCGCCCGTTTGTTTCTTATCTCTTAACTGACATCATCTCAGCCTTGAGTCTAACAGTGACTCCAGATCTCCAGCAGAGCCTTCTGGGTGATTCCAGGGGGATTCTTAGATTTCTTATCTCCAAGGCACGGTCCACTAGTCCAGTATTTACTCCATATAATTTTCCCCTGGGAACACGGACTGTCATGTTCTGTCCTTTTCTACGGTTTAGGTCCTGTAGCTCGGAGCTGATGTCCTTGCTGAAGTTCCTAAATGTTGAAAGGGAAGGAACAGGATGTGACGACATCAGGTGTTCCTTATAGAATCATCTATCAAAGGTGGCGTCCACGGATGCGCCCGTTGTATTTATTTACTAGTGTACATACACTAGTGTACAAGCAAGCCTTGGAGCGTTGCCGTGGCGTGGCACGCTGGTGGTCATTGTTCAGTTTTACAGATGCAAGGGTGAGATTTTGCCCTCCATGCACATCATAAGGGTGACTTGCTAGCAGCATGTAAATCTTGTCTTGATTTATACCTTGGTGTTAGACTCTAATATGCTGCCATTTTTGAAAACTTGGAGAGGGAGGCGGGGCAGTTGTGAGATTGGAGGCCTGGTGTCATTCCTACGGAAGAGGCAAGGTGGGGACAGGGAAAGAGCCTGTCCGCCCTGGGCTGGCTCTTGGCTGATTGGCTCCTAATAGGACAATGTCCAGCATTGCTTGTAGTTTCAGCTGCCGATCACAGAGATGTCTCCAGGGATGGAGGGGCGCCCTGTGTTCTTCCTTCATCCTCTCCATCTTAGCTCGGCCCCTACAGCTAACCCGATTGCAGGCGACTTGTCTTGTGAGCGTCCCTCCTGCGGCTGGATTGCAGATGAAATCTTATAGTACTTCATACGAAGAGGACTTTGGGAGTGAAATGACCTGGGTTCAAAGATTCTCCACTGTCAATAACCCTGTCATTGGGTCGGTCCATTCCTATGTCATTTGTAAAATGGGAATGACAGTGCATACATGAGCAAAGTTGAGGCAGGAATCGGATAAACTCAGGGTGCAGATGCCTGGCACACAGGCAACATAAGCGAATGGAATCCGCCGAGGGGCTGTGGGCTGTGTTGCACACAATGCTGCCTGGCAGCCTCAGGAAGAAGGGGCCCCATCTGCAGGGTGGTGAGTTGCTTCCCGTTTGAATGTCCTGAGACTTTTCTGAGCCCCATTTCTAACCACAAAGAGCAGCGTCCCCTCTTGCCACTGATTGCCAAGGAGAATGTTCTGGAAGAGAACGACTGTGGTCAAGCTGCGGGCAACTGGCCCCGGGAGCTTTCTCCGTCCGCATGTCCAAGCCAGGAACGTCTCTCGCTGTCCTCTGGAGGACTTTGCCTTCCGACCTGGCTTCCAGCAGCCACTTAGCTGGCAGGAACGTAGCCATTAAAGAAACAAATGGCTCTGTGCTGTGGCCCGGGAGGAGGAAGGTGATTGGAGGGCGCTCCCTGACGAAGACGAAGAAGATGAATTGGGCTCTGAAGTGCTCGCCGCCCCCCGAGATACTTAGCAGATTAAATGGCCTGTGAGGCTTCCGGGAACGAACACGACAGTGACGTCAATGCTGCCCACGGCCTCCTGGTCTCGCGCTGTACTCCGGGCACCTCTGTTCCGGCAGGAGCCCTCTGTCATCCAAGCAGTTTGTCCAGAAGACAGTCTGTCTGTCCCGTGAGCACCCTTGGGATGCAGACCGTGGAGAACGTGCCACGGGCCTGGGGGCTTCCGTCCACTTCTGCTCCTCTAGAGGAGAGTGTGGGCCGCAGCTGGACATTGAGGGGCGTCAGGAAGAGCACGGGGGGCTGGATGTAGCTTAGTTGGTAGAGCTCCTGCTTGCATGCACGAAGCCCGGGTTCAAGCAAAGCTGGGCACGGCGGCCCATCATCTAATCCCATCAACCAGGAAATGGAGGCAGAAAGATCAAAATATCCAGGTCATTAGTAGTTAATAGCAGGCTTGGGGCTGGCTGGAGATACATGAGATCCTGTCTGGGGGGGGGAAGAAGAGGAGAAGAGGAGAAGGAAGAGGAGGAAGAAGGGAAAGAGGAGGAGAAGGAAGACAAGAGGGGGAGGGAGAAAAAGGAGAGATGATTACTATCATCCTACCCCACAAGGATGTGTGTGGTCTTGTGTTTTCATGCCCGGGAGAGGTTTCACAGGGGCTGTGCCACCCAGATATCAGCCCAGACACGGCAGGGGAGGAAACAAGAGAGGCCCCAGGCCTGGCTCCTCAGGCAGCGCCCTCTAAGCTCCAACAAGAAGGACATAGACGCGCCTTTCTGTGATCTCCCAGGCTCGACTTCCTGTGGGGTTCAGAGTCCATTTATGTTCCAAAACAGCCAATGTTTGTAGCACTTCTGGGACCACAATGTCAACGTCACTTACCAGGAACTCATTTACCAGAACTGCCAATAGTAACGGGATGGCCTTGGAGTGGTTCATTCAGATGCCGGACGGAGTCTACAGCAATCCTGGCCTCTCCCATTCCCTGCTAGTCCCAGTCCCAGCCCTGCGGTGGTGGTGGGGGGTTGTCTTTTTAGACCGAGGAGGGAAAGCCGGCCCTGCCCCCCCAACAGACCCCATCACAGAGAGGAAGCAGCGTCATTTCCCTGGGTGAAGACAGATCCCATGCTCCCACCACCCCCAGCCAGGGCCCCTCACCCCGCCTGTCAGCGGGAGGGAGAAGCGCCCAAGGAGCAGGCTGGAAGCCAGGATTTCCCTTCTCCCGGGCTCCCTGGACCCCTTGCTAGGAGAAGAAAGTGTGTTCAGGAGGGTTCTTTCTGCTCTCTGGTAGAGGAGGAAGGCAACGCAGAGACACCCTCAGCCTCCCCCGGAGGCGGGAAGGTTCTCCAGGGCTGCGTTGACCCGGTTGAACGGCTTCTAGAAAGAACACTGAGATGTGGAAATCCAGCCGCTCTACCTGGTGATTAAAGGCCGATTGTTAATTACCATCTTAGGAACATCGGCCCTTTTGTCCTGATCCCTGTGCAGCACTAGAGTAACGTCGCCAGCTTCCCATTAGATGTACCTGGGCGCTCAACGTCACCGGGTCTGTTGGCGCAGCACCGTCCCTGTTGGGTATATTTGTCAGGAGCTTTCAAGCAGTTCCGTGCTAAAGTTAAGCAAGTGAGGGAGGCAGCGAGGTGAGTTGGAGCATGCTCAGAGTGGCTGCTGAGACTCCACGGATGTGAGGGGGCGATGCTGCCTGGACAGGTGTTTCCGGACCCCCTTGCTCTGGACAGCTCAAGAAGAGCCTTTTCTTCTGGGGGTGCCGATGCCAGAGGTGCGGCCAGCACGCCTGCCCTACCGAATGGAAGCATCTGCGGCATATGACACCGGAGGTGCTCTGCGGTGCTGGGCAGACTTGCTATTTGCTTCCATTTTCCTAAGCTCTTCGGAGGCGGATTGAAAAATGACTTCAGAATGCCACAGAAGACACCAGCCACTTCCCCGACCTTTCCCTGGGGAATCTCCCATTCCCGGCACCTCTTGGCGACCCCGGCTCAGTCCCACGGGTGGCGCTGTCCTGCTGGCTAATGTTCCTGACACAGTCCTTTGAGACCTGGGTCCTTTGAGGCCACCCAGAAGCAAGTTAATATTGTTTTATTTAGCAAATGTTCTGGGTGCCTGATGAGATAAGAACTCATTGAATTCGTGTATTGGTCTTACGATTTGTTTCTGCCTCCTGCAGCCAAATAATGACCCCCCTTCCCCAAAGATGCCGCGTCCTCCTTCCTTAAATCTATGAAGTGGTTACCTCATATACCAAAAAGAGTTTTCTCTAAATTGATGAGTCAAAGCCTGTTGCAGTCACTCTCATGTTGCAGATAAAATCATGACAACACTGCTTAAGGGAACAGGGGGTTTATTTTCTCTTACAATTGTCTGGTTACAGTGCTTAGTCCAGCTTGACAGGAGAGCTCACACCAACACCAGGGCCGAGGGAGCCGGCCACACCATAGCTACGTAACAGCTGAAAGAGGGACGATCCTTACTTGCCAGACCAGCATGTCTGGCCAAGTGTACACCAGGATGCCAACTTTCTCAAACAGCTGTCTGTTTTATTTACCTGCCGAAGGACTAGTCCAACCGACCACAGGCTGGCCCTTCTCCATTCACTAGATAATCTCTTGCAGGTTTGTTCTGGGCTTAATTCAACTACTAATTCTCCACAAATGTGCCCAGAGCCAAACCTTCAGCTGTCAAGTTGGTACCTGTACCTACCTACGACAAAGTCCCCAACACAGGAATGTTGGTAGGCCCAATTTAATTCTAATTGTAGGGTTCTCTCCTTGCTGTATGTGTGTGTATTCGTGTTCACGTGTGTGCATGGGCACATGCATGTATGTACACATGTATGTGGAGGCCTAAGGTTAGTTATCACATGACTTTGTCTTAAGACAGGGTCCTTCAGTTGAGCCCAGAGCTTCCTGATCAGCTAGCTGACGGCATGCCCTGAAGACTCCGTGTCTTTGCCTTCCCAGCGCTGGGGTTGCAAAGGCTGCCATAGTGCTCCGCTTCTGTGTGTGGCTCAGGGATCTGAACTGTGGTCTTTTCACATGCAGAGCAAGTGTCTTATCCACAGGACACCCCCACCCCCACCCAGGGGTCATGCTGTTCTTACAAAAGCAGGCAGCATTCTGGGAACACCAAATTGTCAAAGCTTAGTTCTTGAAAGTTCTTTTTCTGCTACTTTAGGATAGGGAGGGTCTGTGAGCCCAGTGGAAGGAGTTAGAGGGAAAATATGGGCGAGTGATACAGTTCCCAAGTGGAAGGTTCCCCAAGAAGAGTGAAGGGTAGAGTCTAAGATGAAGCTACAAGGTCAAGTCCATGTCAGGTTAAGGAGTGTTGATTTAAGTTACTAAGTCTGTGGTGATTTGTTATGGCAGAAATAGGAAACTGTCTCTCTCTCTCTAAATTGATGGGTTTTCTCTAAATTGATGAGTCAAAGCCTCTCTATCTATCTATCTATCTATCTATCTATCTATCTATCTATCTATGTATCTATCTATTAGTGTGTGTATGTGTGTGTGTGTGTGTGTATCAGAAGGCACTGTGTGACTTCAGGAATCATCCTGGATTGCTTCTACTCCTTACTTCGCGCTGGGATTTCCCAGGCTCCGCCCACCAGGGTCGGAAGTGCAGGCCACTGCCCTTTCCATCTAGTGTTTTCACATGGGACCTGAGATCTGAACTCAGGACCTTCTGCTTGGGAGACACAGTCTTAACCCCTGAGCCATCTCTCCAGCCCTCAGATCTTTTCTTGACCAAAGAACAGAAGGTTAAGGTTCCCTGGCCAAGTCAGATGGAAAACAGTCATTGGAGCTCAGATTTGAACCTAGGCTGATCCACGTCCTTCTCACCCAAGTTCCCTAAGGGCCTCTGTATTTACAAAGAACCGGGGGGATCAGGAGAGCTAGAACTTGATTGAACACCCCCAGATGACACTGGATTAGGATGGGTCACGGGAAACTGTTGGTTCGACTTCTCCATTCTCCATCCTGACAGCATTGCTAGCTCGTAACCAGTCGGGTAAAACCAGTGGCCCCTGGAACTCCAGTGGTGGGATGGACTGCGGGGAGAAAGTACCAACCCCTTGGCCCTGTGCATCAGGGTACGGGAGCATGTTTCCAAAGAGAGGCTCCAAGCAGGGGATAATTGGCATTTATTCAAATTGTGCTTAATTGACTACTTCATCTGCACCTCAGAAAGCCTCATGGGGTACGGGCTCCGTAAGGAGGAAGTAATTTTCATTAACAGGATCTAAATTAGTCCAACACAAAGACCTACCTGGTGCCTGTGAACCAGCTGATGACTGTCTCGTGATGAGCCCGTGGCTACAGACAAAGCTTTTCTTTTTTCCCTTCCTCTTTCTTCCCTGCCTAAGTCTGCAGGTTAAGCCAAGTGTCTGTATTCAGAAATGCCTGTTTGGTGGTGGCTGGAATTTGGGGGACCTGGGTGATGGGAACAGAGGCTGTGTGTCTGCTACTATCAATGACCCAGACAAACCCCATGAGCCATCATCTAAGACAGACTTGCCCTTGGATCTATCTCTGTCCCTCCTAAGATTATTATGTACTCTGTATATCTTGGGGAGCCTTCCATTTGGGGGTTGTGCCCTCAACCCATCTTTCCCCTCCAACTCCTTCCACTCAACCCACGAGCACTCACTGTCCCAAAGAGGGAGAAAAGGATTATTCCGGAACTAGCCTACCTGCAGTTCCGCTGTCTTTTGGAAATGCAAACCTGTTCCCCTTGGGAAAGCCTGAGTGTCACAGGCTGACTTCTGATAGCACACTTGGGACATGTTCACCCCACGACCTGACCAGCGCTTAGAGAGAAGGGGCTGATACTCAGACGCTGCCTTCCTATTCGACATGTCTCAAGACGAAAGGCGGGGTTGGAGGTTAGAGATAGATATTGTTATTCATATAACAAACCTCTTCCTTTCTGTTTAACAGGTTTTTAGATGCCTTGTTATCCAGCATGGTGGACTGATACTAAGCCAACTTAAGAGTCTAGCTAGCAGTCCTTCTTGGTAAATACTGCGGGGCTGAATTCAGAATTGCAGCTTGCTGGATTGTCCTGGGCTGGCTTCAGTTGCTGTCTCAGAGGACAGAGGGTGACCCCCACTTATCCCTGGACACTGGAAGGAAGTCTCAGGGGAGCAGGCTCATGCCAGGAGAAAATGATTTTTATTGTTATTGATTTCAGTTCCCATTCCTGCATGTTATCTGCCTCTGTGAAAGCGAGTCGGTTTCATTTTGAAATTTCTTTCAGGAGAGGATGATGGGTGTCTCTTGCAAGAGGTCCCACGCTTCCATGAGCAGCCACGAGGGGTTTCTGGCACTTTTTATAGTTTGGGTTTCTTGTTGGTTATTCCTTCATCCACTGTGTGTGTGTGTGTGTGTGTGTGTGTGTGTGTGTGTGTGCTCGCGCGCGCGCGCGCACGTGCACGCTCTAAGTTCGGTTTATTCCTTCAGTCATGCCAGGAGCCTGGGGTAGGCAAAACGCGTAGGCGTCACCATGGCTGCGTTGCCAGAGGCTCCTCGCCCACACTGTGAGGACCCACGGGCGAGGCTTATGGGACTTTCCCACTGGGGGCCATGTGACAGGCGCCGGATGCTCAAAGGGTAAAGCTGCCTTTGTACCTGCTCTGTGCCTCGCCCTGAGCCTTTATTCAGCTCGGGTCGAGGGTCGGTCCCAAGGAAGGAGACCGAGGAACACAATCAGGGCTGGGACAAACTTCCAGGAGGTCAAACCAGCCCGGAAGAGACAAGAGGGGCCAAGATCTGCTGGTTCTGCCTGCAGTGCAGGGGCCAGGGTGGGGGGTCCTGCATGCAGGCCGGCGGGCTCCACCAGGGGGCTGCCGTTCTCTACAGTGGGTTCTGGGAGGTCCGAAGAGCCATCTCAGAATCGTGTGCAGGTGCACAGGCCCCGTCGCTAGGGTCACACCCAGGCGGCACAGTCCCATGAGGATGGAAGACAATAGCAGGGCCGAGTGGGCAGAGGGCAGTCAGGGGCTGGGAAGCTTTGTGGCCCCCGCTGACCGCTGACCGTCTGGCAAGCCAGCACGAGGGTCCCGTGTTTTACAGTCTCTCGATTCTCTTTTCCAGATTGTAACCATCTTGGCAAACATGTCTGTGCTGGAGCCGTGCGCCTCTGGCATTGTTCGGGAGAACGGTAGGCCTGGGTACATGCCGGGTGGGTTATCTGGGCATACGGGACCAGGCGCTCTGAGGGTATACGAATGCCCGTGTGTGGGTATGTTCACACGCATGATGTCACGTGTATCTTAGTGCATATATGTGTACTCTTCTTAGGTAACTGGGTCAAAGTGAAAATGCTTGCCTGTCTTCCTGACCCTCATTCTTCTGGTGGGAGATCAACAATGAAGAGAGATGGCTGGGCTGGGGATGGGGGGGCGCGGCAATGGCTCAGAGAAGCGCACTTCTGTTCAAGCAAGAGGACCAGAGTTCAGGTCTCAGCACACACATAAGAAGCCGGGAGGGTGTGGCGTCCCGCCTGTAACCCAACACTTGGAGGCAGAGACATTGGGTCTTCTGAGCGAGCTGGCTATCTGGACTGGTCACATCGGGAAGCTCTGGTCAGCAAGTGACCCCGCCTCCCAGCCTCCATATATGCAAAGTGGCGAGTGATCCAAGAAGACACCTGCTGTCAGTCTCCGGCCAACATCCACACGCACACACGTGCACACACATGCACTCAGAACATATGTTCACATACACGAAAAATTAATTTCACATACAAGGACTGGCTTGGTGGGTGTAGTTGCTTGCTTCCGCTTCCGCTTCCGCTTCCGCTGAGCAGAGTTCGATTCCTGCAAAGTGCCCTCTTACCTCTCCATGTGGACCATGGCATGCAGATGTGTACATATCTGCACACACACTATAAATACATGTAAAGAAATAGAAGAACATGTTGATCTGGTGTCAGGATAAAACGGGGAAGGAGCTAAGGTTGTCTTGCCGTGAGAGATCATTGGCGTGTTAACTAGTGTGTTGGTAAAAAATCTGGTCCTGCCGAGGCCCATGTCCTGCCTTTAGACCATCCCTGTCTTTCTGCGTTTGGCTCCCATAGACAGCTCACGCGTGTGGAGCAGGGTGTGAACACACGGAGCGGGACAGAGAAGCTCGGCGCCTCCCTGACAGTGGCTCCCACCCTCTTGCCCGCAATGTTGCACCTTGTGTCTGGAGGTTCAGGGAAGCCGGGGCCGGGTCTGGGGGTCTGGGGGTTGATCTGGTGCTGGGGGAGGCGGCTGCCTTGCGGCTGAGAGCTTCCTGTGACTGGGAAATAAGGGAGCAATTAGCAAGCAGTGGGAGACCAGAGAAGCTAATGAGGCCGAGTGGGCTGGGAGGCTGCGACCCTCCCCCAGGCTGCCCGCCGTCTTCACAAACATGCACTTTCCCACCCTCCTCTGACGAGGGGAGGGCACTCGTTGAAAGACACGGTTTTGTGTTAATTTCATGTGATTGAGCTAATAATGAGAAGCTGTGCTGAGCCAGCTGCGGCCGAGAGGAGAGGCTCCTTCAGCTCCTGGAGTCTCTGCTCAAGTGGCCCATGGCCGCAGGCTGCCACTCTCGGGCGCCTTCGGGTATCTGTCATCTGCAGAGGACTTCATGGCTTGAAAATGCTGTCGCCTGGCGGGCTCAGCCCGCAGTGTCTGCAAGCACGTTGTCCTTCATCTTTACCTGTGGGGACGCACAGGCAAACAAGACGCCTTCGCACTCGAGGCAAAGGACAGCTTGCCTTGACCAAAGTGTTGACACAAGAGCTGGTGGTTAGAGCACTCGCTGTGGAAGCAAGGTGGTCAGAATTCTGCTCCCTGGATCCCATCCGAATGTCGCCTGGGCGTAGCAGTGCAGCTGAATTGCCACTCAAGCAAGCAATTGCATCTTGGAGCAAGCTGACTGCCAGGAATAGTCCAACTGGTGAGCTCTGCGTTGGATGGGAGACTTCGCCTCAAAAGAGTGACGTGGCCCAGCCATCCAGGAGAGCACCTTGGATTTCCACACACTGACAAACACACGCATACACACAGCACACGTGCAAATGGAAAAGAAAGCGAGTGTATCGCCTCTGTCTTCATTTCCACGGCAAGCACAGCAGGGCCCACCACAGGAGCCCGTGAGGATGACCACGAATGCGTCAGGGGAGGGTCTGGCAATGGATGAGCCCTGTGTCTAGTCCACCCATTCTTCCAGGAAACAGTGGGTTTAGCTGAAGAGAATCTGCTGATGGTGACAAAGCCAGAGGCTGGAAGCCGGAAGGACTCCTGGTTCTGAACAGACAAAGTCCTGCTTTGTAGTCTGGGCTTCAGGGGCCCGTGGTGTAAGTCACAGGTTTCAAGCGGGGCCCAGAGAGCCAGTAACATGGAAGAATGGGGTGCACAGGGAATGGACCAAATCTTAAGCTTAAGCCAAGTGTGGGGGCACAAGTTTGTGTCCAGCATTCAGGAGACTGAGGTGGGAGGATTTGGAGTCGCAGGTCAGCCCAGGCTACATCGAGAAGCTGAGGCTTATTATAAACTTCTAGACAGGGTGTGGTGGTACACACCTCTAGTCCCAACTCAGGAGGCAGAAGAGAACCCCAAGATCAAGGCTAGAGTAGGCTACATAGCACTTCCCTGTTGGAAGGAAGGAAGGAAGGAAGGAAGGAAGGAAGGAAGGAAGGAAGGAAGGAAGGAAGGAAGGAAGGAAGGAAGAAATGGAACGAAGGAATGAAGGAACAAAGGGAGAAAGAAAAGAAAAAGAAAGAGAAAGAAAAGGAAGAGAAAGGAAAGAAAGAGAAAGGAAAGAGGAAAGAAAGAGAAAAAAAGAAAAAGAAAAGAAGGAAGAAAGAAACAGAAGAAAGGATGGAAGGAGAAAGAAGAAAAAAGAAAATAGCGAATAATAGCTTTCTGATCACACAGAAATGTATGCTGTTGGGGCTGGAGAGGTGGCTCAGGGGTTAAGCCTCTGCCTTGCAGGCGGAAGGTCCTGAGTTCGGATCCTAGAACCCACGTATAGATGCCAGGTAGAAGCGGGGGCGGCCTGCGCTTCTGGTCCTGGTGGGCGGAGCCTGTGAATTCCTGGAACAGAGTAAACAAGGAGGAGGTGGAGGCATCCATGGTGGTTCCCGAATTTGCCTGTGGTTCTACACACACACACACACACACACACACACACGCACATACACACATGCACACAAGCACAGTTGAATAATAATAATGATAATAAAAAAGAAATGTATGCTGTCAGTTTTAAAGGTGATTGTTTAAGAACCAGAAATCTGGATTTTCATGGAAATCCTCCAACCTGCACAGAACAAAGCTCTTTAGAAACTGTGTGGCACAGCAATTCCGGCAAACCCCACCTTTAGATGACACCTAGTTTGAGTTTCACGCTGGCTGGTTTGGGCTGCCACTTGGAGGGCAGCTCCCACCCAAGTGGGCTTCTGTCGCAAACCCACAGGACGGGAGAGATCAAAGGAGGAGGAAGGGGCACGTCCCCGGGAAGGCCGCGGGCAGAAGCAGGGCAGAGGAGTGAGCCTGGGGATGGTTTGTAGACCAGGCAGGTGGAAGATCCTGTCTGGGGGAGGCAGAGGCTCTTTGGCAAGCTGCATTCCGACCGAAAGTCATGCTCGGTTTTTTACCACTTGCTTGTTGGACTCACTACAAAGCATTTCCTGTAGCGACTCTCTAGCCTAAGCTTGGGATCCGGGGCACCCCTCAACTCTGGACACGTTGAAATCCCCACCAGGGGTGAAGGAGCCTCGGGCTGTCTGAGTTGTGGTACCAGCTCCTTGCTATACCAACTGTGTACTCTGGGAAGAGGCCTCCCCCTCTCTGGGCCTCAGAATTACAACAGTCCCGCTCAGTTGATGAGAGTGTTGGGGGGCGGGGCATCGAGGAACCCTTGCGTGTATTGTGCATTTAACGCAATGCCAAGCACGTCATAAAATGGGTCCTAGCATCATGCTAGTTAGGCATATAGGCGTCAAGTTGGCATCTGAAGGCTGGCTGAGCTCTGGATACTGTGTGGAGAGTCAGTCAGCCTACTGTTTGTCTGGTTGGTGGGGAAGAGCCGGCCATCGTGAGTGAGACATTGTCTGGGCAGGTGGACAAGACGGCGGGAGCTGGTGAAGGAAGTTGGCATCTCCAGCAGACTTGGGCAGTGTTGCTGCCTGGTGAGCGAGTTGCCCCTACAGCAGTCCTGTAGAACGGGACGTATAGAACAGGCAGGTGGAAGATCCTGTTTGGGGGTGCGGTCAGTTCCCTCGGCTCCTGGTGTTGGCATGAGCTCTGCTGCCAAACTGGAGTAAGAATGGTCACCGAGAATTGTGAGGAAGAATACAACTCCCTTGTTCTTCTCGCTGGTCGTGAGCTTACCAGCAACATGCAGGCAAACTACAGCAATCCTTTCAAAAAACGAGGGTGTCCTCGTTTTCTGAGGTACAAGAGGGGGCTTTGCGCAGCGTCCATCCTGCTTGTGACCCCCTGAATGCTTTGCTGGAAGCCCTGTGTCCCTCTGGCTGCGGAGCCGGCTGGGGGAAGTTCCGCTCCAGGGGGCTGAGTACCAGCTGCTGCCTGCTTCCTCCCCAGGGGTCCAGCTCATCATGGGCATGCTGTCTGAGAAGCCGAGGTCTGGGACCCCCGCAGAGGTGGCGGCCTGCGAGAGAGTCCAGCAGAAAGCTGCAGTGGCCCTGGCGCGGCTCTGTCGGGATCCAGCTGTGGCTCGGGAGGCCGTGCAGCTCAGCTGTGAGTGATGCTAGTGGGGTCGGAGCAGCATGGGGGAGCTTGGGGGTGGATGCAGCTCTGATTTCATGGGGGAGGGGAATCCCCGGGAAGAGGGCAAGGAGTAGCTGAGGGAAGCCCTTAGCTTATTTTAGGGATGCCCTGAGATCCAGACCCAGGTGGGGCTCCTAGTCTGATCTGTAGTAGGGGCTGAAGCGAGGGAAAGGAAGGAAGGACCTTCAAGAATAAAAGCAGAACAGCGACTCACCCGCAGAACACTCCCTGCTTTCTTTCCTTCACCCGTGTCTCATGGATGCCCTTAGTTGTAACCATTCATCCCTTCATTTATTCAAACATTCGTGGACTTGGTTATGAATCTGTTCACGATTCATTGTCTGTGTTTCCATGAATTCTCCCACTCAGCAGTAGCCACTCATTCTTCTCTAAGATCTAGTCTGAATGGGTGATGACAAACAGGAGGAGAAAAAAAGGATCTATATTTGAGCATCACAGAGAGAGGCTTGAAGCACCTTTGATAGACAGAAGTAGACCGTGTTTGTCTGGGTGGGTCAAAGAATTTTTTATTACTATTTTTTTTGCCTAATCATACAAGCTCAATAAGAACCCCTCTTCTTCTTCCTCCCCCTCCCTTTCCCTATTGTTCCCCATTGCATTTTCCCTTCCTTCTCACCCCTCTTCCTCTCACCCCTTTTCCTTCCCCCCTCCTTTCTTGGTGCTTCCTGCTTTCTCCCTCCCATTCTCCAGATTATCCATCTATAAGGGTGCTGAGTTTCCCTCCAAGTCCTCTACACTAGGGAGGGTTTAGGACTTAGTGGTATAGCTTGGGGCCTCTTCTTGAGCTGCCCCGCTAACATGGCAGCTCTAGTATAACTGTTTAACCCCTTGCCTCTAAGGTTCCTACTGCCTGAAGCCTTCTCCCTGTGATCCCTACTGATATTTTTAAGCAAAGACTGAAGCTTGTGTAACTTTTCTCAGTAGAGCCCTAGGGAGCATTCATAGGGTCTCTAGTTTTTTGTAGTCTCAACTAAAATATACTTTTTGAATGAAATAGGTGAATTGGAAAGAATAGAGTTGGAAAGTTCCTATGCACAGATGGGAATGCTTCATCGTGCTGGTAAAGCCAGAAGTATTATACTCCAGCCAGAAGTTCTTGCCCCAAGAGATGGGCAAAGCTGGGTGTGGGGCGGTGCCCTGGCGCTTGTGCGCTTGGCTCTGCTGCTCTGGCTTTTCTTGCTCTTGTCCACTCAGTCCACACAGTCTCCAGAACACACCCCAGGGTCATTCACGGCCCCCTCCGAGCAGATCGGAGGCTAAAGGCCAGGCGGGTGACATTGGGCCGGCACCTCAGGGTGGCCTGACTCGGCTGTGGGTGCCCTGTCACTGCAGGTATGTCCCGTCTCGTGGAGCTCTGCAGATCCCCGTCAGAGAGGAACAGCAGTGACTCCGTCCTTGTGGCCTGCCTGGTGAGTCCCTGCCGCCCTTGGAAACGTGGGCTGGAGGCCCAGAGACGGGACTCTGCCACAGTTGATGTGGGTGGAGCCTCTTGGGCTTAAGATTTTATCTTAACAGTCGTTGCTTACTTCTGTTAAAGTGCCGATTAAGGATCACATGAGGATATCTGTGTCCTAACTCCACAGTTTTAGTCATCTCTCAGGGTCCGGGGACTCTCAGTAGCAGAGTGGTGAGCGTGGAGGTCAGGAGCCTGCAGAATGTAGGGTCAGGATGGGCGCACCCGCAGGTCCAGAGTGGACGCTGGAAGAAAGGCCTCCCGTTCCCCTGGGATTAGCCGCTCGGCCGGGCTCTTTAGGCTAGAAGCTGCCCCCTTCTGTTGTGGGTGGGCCTGAGGGGACCCTGAGGGGCAGGACATGACAAGACAGGACAGGACAGGACAGGACAGGACAGGACAGGACAGGACAGGACTGGACAAGACAGGACAGGACAGGACAGGATAAGACAGGAGAGGACAGGACAGGACAAGACAGGACAGGACAGGACAGGATAAGACAGGATAGGACAAGACAGAACAAGATAAGACAGGACAGGACAAGACAGGACAGGACAGAACAGGACCAAGACAGGACCGGACAAGATAGGACAAGACAGAACAGGATAAGACAGGACAGGACAAGACAGGACAGGACAGGACAGGACCAAGACAGGATAGGACAAGATAGGACAGGACAGGACAGGACAGGACAGGACAGGACAGGACATGACAGGATAGGATAGGGCAGGGCAGGACAGGACAGGACAGGACAGGACATGACAGGATAGGATAGGGCAGGGCAGGACAGGGCAGGACAGGACAGGACAGGGCAGGACAGGGCAGGACAGGACAGGGCAGGACAGGGCAGGACAGGACAAGACAGGATAGGATAGGGCAGGGCAGGACAGGCCAGGACAGGGCAGGGTAGGACAGGGTGGACTATTCAAAGCAACCTCCAGGATGGAGCCCCTGGGAGATCTCATTCCACTTCTTGGTCCTGGGGTTGACCTTGAACTTAAGCAATAACAGCAGATAGGGAAAGCATGTTCTATCTGTCATCTATCTCTATCTATCTATCTATCTATCTATCTATCTATCTATCTATCTATCTATCTATCTATCTATCTCTGTCTTCCATTTATCATCTATCTGTCTTCTATCATCAGTCTATCTATCATCTATCTATCATCTATCATCTTTATCTAACATCTCTATCTATCATCTCTATCTATCATATCTATCTATCTATCTATCTATCATCTATCTATCTATCATCAGTCTGTCATCTATCTGTCCATCTGTCCTTCCGCCTATGGGCTTGCAAGGGATCCTAGTGCAGATCAGCAGAGCAACTGTAGCTGAAGCTCTTTCCCTCAGAAGAGGCGCCTCTGGTCCTCAAAGGACTGCAGGGAGAAGCAATGAATTATGGGTCCTCCAGGCATCATAGTGAAACTCTGCCTTCCTTGCCCCTGGGCTCATCTCATTCCTGGAGTCCCCATGGGCAGTGCGCCATTGTAGAGGCAGCCGGGGGTGGCAGTCGGCCGTCCTGTCTTGGGTGTACCTTGATGAGCCACGTGGCACTCGCCGCAGGTCACAGCACTGCACATCTTATCCAGTAGATGTTTGCTGAATGACTTCATGTGCCCTGTGCTCTTCTAAGCTGCAAGGACAGAGCCGTGGAGACAGACAGGAGCCAGCACTCCAGTGGCTTTTATTCCGGGGCAGTCTTAACTCCTGAAGGTTTTTGATCCCCACCTCTGAATAATGCTTCCAACGCACAAAAACAACGTCAACACCAATGTCAACATCAATGTCAACATCAACATAAACACCACTTATATTAAGACAGTCACTCAATATTTACACACATGACATGCTAAATGTGCTTTGTCACGGTCGTAAATGACATTGGAAGGGGTCGTAAATATCTAATGGGGTCTTCAAGTTGCTGTTGATGAATGAGGCCAGGAGTTGCCAAGGCTTTAGAGGTGGTTGTAACACTCGCAACTAAAGGCACTGCTTACTTTCAGCAAGCAGACAGTGAAACCTCCACATAGCTTTCCTCACCCTTATCCACCATTCCGCTTAAAGCTGCTTGTTCTACCACAGACAAGGGTGGTGCTTAGTAATAGCTGACAAGCAAGTGCTGGCTGGACCCAAATACATCAATACCACCTGCCTTCATGGCTGCTACCTGAGAAGTTAGGAATCCGGAACACGTGGGAACTTCTTCCAGTTACAAGCGCTTGTCGTGATTACTGTTGATGTCTTACCATTGCTTTGAAGGAGAACATACGGAAGGTTCTGGCTCTGGTCTTCCATCACTCAGAGGACTCCCAAGGAGAAGGAATTCCATCTGTTGATGAGGTCCAGTTAGTGGCTACTGACCACAGCACCCTTAACCCCCTTAGCTGGGGTAATTCTCCTAAGGGCGGTGCACACACGATGGTGCTAATGCATAGACCTTCCCATGGTTATCCATTAGACACCTCACCTCTTGTCACCTGCTCAGCTCTTTAGTGTGACCACCTTCTGTCTACTCAGACCTTTACAATGTGACTCTCACCTGCCCCCGAGGCCTGAACGTCCCCTAGATTTCCAACCCGTTCACCTCTGCCAAGCAGTGTTGTGTTCCCCCGCACAGCCCACACGAATGCCACCTCTACCATTCTGTGAGTTAGAAAACGGTTCATCTCTGAAGGCTTGTGCTAAATCCTTTTCCTACATGGTTTTCCAGGATTCCTCTGTGGTACAAGCAGGGAGTACGCAGCACGTACCTGCTTGGATGTCCTGAGGCAGATTGTGTTTCCTGTGACTGAGGCCCTGGGGAGCCACGCATAGCCCTGGTTCACTCTGGAGCTGGTACCTTTGCACACAGCGTCTTTCAAGCTGTGCTCTCCCTCTCCAAGGGCGCAGTCTCCCTATGCTAATACCTGGGGAAGCATGTGTATCCCTTCCCCGGTTCTGGAGTGTTCTAGGACAAGGGCCACTGCTAGGCTCTTTGTATTTCCACATGATCTTGAGTGTGGTGACGGTTCATTGTGTGACTTTGCAATTAGTGGACGTGTCCCCCAGCCCCCAGCCCCCACTGCTGCTAGGCGCACGTGCCTTGGCTTGTCTTGACTCTGCACCAGGAAGTGATTCCTTGGCTGTCGAGATGGGCACCACCAGGATCCTTGCTGGAAGATAGAATCAGGGGCTGCATGTGTGGGGACAAACCATCAGTGTTTGTTCCAAGATTCCTTGAGGCACCCAGAAGCAGACGTGTTGCTCCAGACTCCCCCAGCTGGTTCCAGTTTCTGGACGTAACACTCTTTGAATCTATATATGCGACTAAATAGACCAAATCTGTAAAACAGTTTCCCAGCATAATAATAATATAAAAAAGATAGAAAGAGGATGAAGATCCAGTAAAAAAGATAGAAAGAGGATGAAGATCCCAATGACGTCAGCCACAGAGGTCAAGTGCAAACAAAGCCGTGTGACCATGGTCCTTGGGAGCCTTGGCGACCAGGTGACTAAATGGTCACTGAGCTCCCTTGGGGTCCAGCTGGTGATCTGTTTAAATCTCCTGGTTAAGGCACTTCCTGAGATGCGTCTCTCGGGGATGGGAGGAAGCGCTGGGGGAAGCGCACGCACCGGAGGGGACCCGGCCTCATCCCTGTCTGTCTTCTGCTTTCCCCAGGCTGCCCTGCGGCGGTTGGCCGGGGTTTGCCCGGATGGCCTGCAGGACTCTGACTTCCAGCAGCTGGTCCAGCCTCGGCTCGTGGACTCCTTCCTGCTGTGCAGTAACATGGAGGAGAGTTTCGTGTAGGCACCCGGGAGAGGAAAGACATCAGTCTGGGCACACCTTGGTGGGCATGCCCCTGGGCACTGCCTCGTGCCCATGCCCCTCTGGGCACACCTTAGTTAGGCTAGGCTCACTTCCTTATTTATATATAATTTATTTTTTTTTCATAAAACAGATGGAAAGGGAAATTTTCAGCAAATACCATCACACTGTAGCTGGGCCTCTGGATCTTTGTTTTTATTTTTTGACTCCTACAGCTTTTCAGTCTCAGGTGTGGAGATTGACAATGGACGACATGATGTCATCACGAGGCCTTTCCCTTCTTTGTGCCTCTAGGCCTAGACCCTTGCCTAATTGTTTTCTTAACTGTAGAACCAAGGTATTTTAACTACCTAGCATTTTTTTAAAGTTACATTTATACATTTCAGATTTTTAAAATAAATGTCATACTTGGACAGATGTATCAGAAAAAAAAAAGTGGATTTTTTCCTAATAAACCAAGTTAGGCAAAACGTGTCTTTTTTTTTTTTTTTTACTGAATAAATTGTGTTTTAAATTAAATTTTGCTTCTCAAATTTCTATGCCACAGAATTTTTTCCAGCTGTTAAAGTGCACAGAGTTGTCGTGTTTCTATGAAGCGTTGTCAGGTGAGACAGGTTCGCTGGGTCATGAGAAATAACCGTGAGTCTAACAGCTCAGCTCCTTTGCTTCCTCTGCTCTTGTGACCCATCGATGTTGCACAGAACCTTACGGTAAGTCACAGAGAGTAGCTGTTCTGTAGGAGGAAGCTGAAAGGCCAGCAAGCGGGGTCGGCTCACTGTCTTGCAAGGGACAATCGCAAGAATTTCCTGGTAACTTGGTGATCAGCATCCTCATGCTGTAGCATGATACCGAGCCTGGTGGTATTTACACCATGGAAACAGACGCACGCTACAAGCCAGAGTTTTTGATCTCTCCCGAGAGCCACTTTCCCAAGTCACTCTGCACAGTATCACAAACATCTGTGAATCCCGGACATTTTTAATGCCATAGTGTTGTGATTTTGTAAAACCCAAGACATATTTCTCAAACTCCTAATTACTCAGTGATTTAGCCTCCTGCATCAGGACCTGAACTAGGCATATCACATCATCCCAACAACCCTATGGCTGCTCATTACTGTGTGCAACTCTAGCACTAAGTGTGATCATTCTATTAAGGTACTTACCCAGGGTCACTAGGTATAAATAGCGCTGGATCAAAGCCTGGCAATTTTGCCATATGCTTTGTTCTGAAATCCTATGCAGAAAAGAGATGTCTAGATCCTTTCCCCTAAATGGTAACGATGGTAGGAAAATACTTATATGTCCTTTGGCACTTATATGTGCCAAGTACTTGCTATAGACTGTCCTATAGCAAATCACAAACAATAATACTTATTACTATACATTATTTTTTTAATTTTAATTAAAATTTTTTTCCACTCATACAAACTTAATAGGTACCCCAGTCCCCTCCTTCCTTCCACCTCTCCCCGGATCCCTTTGCTCCCCCCTTTTCCCCTTCCTTTCACTCCCCCATCCCTCTTTTTCTCCCAGTGCCCCCCTTCTTCCCAATCCCTGGAGCTATACATTATTGATTCAGTTCTTTTCTAGCTCTACGAGATAATTATGATGCCTCTTGTACGGATGAGAAAGTGAAGAAAACTCACTGTTATAGCTGAGACAGCAGAGTTCAGGCAGCAGGTCATTGCAGGCCCTGGGTCCGAGCCCCCTGAGCCATGAGGGTTGTTTGGCTGTGGACACCTGACTGGTGCTAATATCTTGATCGGTCTCGTCAGCACAGTCTATGGACATTGAGAAGTCGCCATCTTGGAAATGTCGTTTTCTCATTGGCAACCAATGCAGTCACTCATCTTTCTTGGAAACACAGCTTTGCCGGCTCATTTCTGAAAAAAAAAAATATGTCCAACAAATGCATCAGTTTCAGAAGTCATCTTCTTTGTCAGTTAATCTTTTGAGTAAAAATAGTGTTCCACAGTTCACACAATCACTCAACTCTCACTTCCTTGAAACTCACATCCTTCCCATCTCAGCGTACCCTAGGGATGCTTGGAGCTTTGACTTAATCAGAATTCAAAACCACGGACCAAGGGGCCAATATTTAATAAATTTTGTTGCTACATTAAGGACAGTCTTTCTATGATTATTATGATTATGATTATTATTAGTAGTAGTAGCAGTAGTAATAGTAGTAGTAGTAGTAGTAGTAGTATGTGGGGGCACTGTGTGTCCCTGTGGAGGACCACGGGTGATGCTGGGTTGCTTCTATCTCCTTTGTGCTTCCCTCTGGGATTCCCAGGCTCCGCCCACTAGGGCGGGAAATACAGGCTGAAGCCTTTTCTTCTGCCTGGTGTTTTCACTTGGGACCTGGGACCGGAACCCAGGGGTCCTTCTGCTTGCCAGGCAGAGTCTTAACCCCTGAGCCGTCTCTCCAGTCCCATTAAGGATAATGCAATTGTATTCTAAAACTGTGAAGTGTGACTGTAAGTGCAGCTGGTGTCCATGCATGGGCACTGTTGCTTGCTGTGACCTTTGAACCATGCCTGCAAATGTCAGCAAGTGCGTGTGGGGATAAGTTCTTGGTATTATTAGCATGTTCTTGACATAGCCTTGCAACGTTTCTTAAAAGAGCCGTGGGAAGTGCCAGAGATGGTGGCATCACTGATGTTGCTGCACCTGCCTTTGAGAGCTCAGAAAACTGGGCCAGTATTGAGGAAAAGCAAGTGCATTTTTAGAAGCACAGACTCTGGGGCTGGAGAGGTGGCTCAGGGGTTAAGCCTCCGCCTTGCAAGTGGAAGGTCCTGAGTTCGGTCCCAGATCCCACTTATAGACGCCAGGCGGAAGCGGGGGGCGGCCTGCGCTTCTGGTCCTGGTAGGGCGGAGCCTGTGAATCCCGGGGCAGAAGGAGGTGGAGGCGTCCATGGTGGTTCCTGATTCGTCCGTGGTTCTACAACACACACACACACACACACACACACACATGCTCGCGCACATACATACATACATACACACGCACAATTGAATAAATAATAATAAAAAAATAAAAAAATAAAAAAAAAAGAAGCACAGACTCTGAGGACTGAAACCTCAACATGGGCCGCAGGTCAAAACGTCCCATTGCTCCACTCCAGGCTGGCAGGTTAGTAATGCAAAAGTGTCAGAGAGTAAAGAGTTCTTTGGGTAACAGTATTATGAAAGATCCACACGATAATACTTGTGGGTTAGCATGTGTATCAGGTAGGGTCCTGGCAGGAAACAGAATTGAACTCCAAGCCTTAATAGAGGGACTACTTGGGAACAATAGTTGGAGTTCAAGGAGCTGTGAAAGATGGGGGATTCAGCCAGAGATTAAAACGATAGAGTCAAGGGAGCTGACTGAGAGTTGGCATTGTGGCAGAGAGGGCTGGTGGGGGGACAGGGACTCGGCCGCCAACAGCAGGATAGACGTGCTTGCTCTCTCCTTTCCTACCTCCTCGTCTCCCACCTATACGTCCCATTGGTTTGTCCTCTTGAGAATGTCAGATGATGGAATCTTTGGGAAACCTACACTCAGGAGGAAGCAGGCAGAGCAGTGCTGTCATCTGTCACCAGCTTACACCGCTCTCCTCGGGAGGAAGCGGAAAATTGGGAACATCCCGTCCCCTCCCCCCACACCTGACCCTCCGTCTCCACCATGCCTGCCGCCACTTACGGCAGAGCAGGACCACGCGTGGGTGCACGTGACGGAAGCCAAAGCGAGAAGGGACAGGGGTCGCTAAGCGCTGGCTTCAAGGGATAAATGTTCTGCATTGGGAGCTAGAAAAAAGACACGCAATGGGAAGGAAATAGTTCTTAATGATGACACTTCTCTGCCTGGTTGAGCATTGCTGGAAGCGGCAGGTATATGAATCTAATTTTCTAAACTACATTATGATAAAGTGGAAGAAAGGAAGATCTGAGACAGAGAGAACTGAAAACCTAAGTTCAAAGCGGCTGGAACTCAAAGGCGGCAACACGTAAGCTCCCCTTCATTGTAAGATCCGCCCCCAGAGAGCTGCCCTGAGACACCACTGCTTTGTCACACCTCGGCCTGGCTCTATTAAACCTGGGGATAATTACCGTTCCTTCCACAATGTCTTCTGTAGCATCCTTAGTGTGGAGAGGTGGATTACGCATAAAGGCAACTTTATTAATAACCCGAAGAAGAGACCAGAAAAAGGGGTTTGGACATAGAATTTGAGAACTCAGAGCAAGGCTTGAAGGGACTTTAAAAAAATAATAACGCTACTCAGAAAGGTGGAACTTTTGAAAGAGAAAGTTTGGAAAGGAATGAAAGGATGGCGTCAGACCCTGGTGGGATGTACAGTTTGAATCCGAGGCATCTGGATGAGATTCTACCTTTCCCCTCCAGACTGGGATGTGAGGCAGGCAGGAGGGCCGGACCGAGCCGTACCTGGCGAGGCCCTCGGAATCCCATGAGTTCTAAAGTGGTCTCGGAGCGTGGCCTCCAAGTTTGGCCACATGATTGACCACGTGGGTTCCTGAGATGCCCTGGATACTCCAGGGAAAGATCTCGTTCCAAGACTCTATCAATGGAGAGCACCGATCAACCTGTTTGCTGGCTCCATGGCCCCCTTGTAAGCTTGTCCCAAAGAGTGCAATGAATGATCCTGCTGTGGTAAATATAAGTGTAATCTTATATTGTCAAGTTGAACGAGTTTAGAATCGCCTAGATTCTAGGTTCCCCTGGGCACATATACCATGGTGTTACCAGAGAGGTTTAACTGAGGAGGAAGGAAAGACACACTGAATGTGGGCGGCGCACCCTATGGGCCCGGTCCCCACAGGGAACAAGGAGAGAGATCTGGAGGACCAGCGTTTGTCTTGGATTCTCCACCTTAAACACAATGTGACCAGCTGTCCCGAGCGCCTGCCGCCTACTTTCCCGCCTGGCCTACTGTGTCCTCAAACCATGAGCCAAAAAACAGCCTTCCTCCCTTAGCAGCCGTTCATTTGTTTTTCCTTTTATAATCTATATTGTCACAGCTACTCTTTCTGCTGCTGAGACAATACTCAGGCCCAGCTGAAGGGAGAAAGGGGAGATTCTTTGACTTGCTGTTCCTGAGGGGGACACAGTGCATTGGAACAGAAAAGGCGGGGTGGGCAACAGAAGCTGGAGGAGGTTCAGTCGCGTCTATCGTGGAGGTAGAGGGAGCGAACAGCAGACTGCGGAGGAAGTAGAGTGGAGCCCAGCCTCAAGGGCCCGGTGCCTCCTCCAGCGAGGCTCCGCCTCCTGAAGGTGCCAGGACCCCCACATACTAACAGCAGCTAAGAATGCAAACCCATGAGCCTGTGGGGACAATTCACAGTCAAACCATCTCACGCACGCACGCACGCACGCACGCACGCACGCACGCACACGCACTCTTGTTTCATCCCTTCCACTATTCTCCTAACCTCTTCCCCTCCAACAAATCCCTCTTTCCTAACTCTTCCTCCTACTTTATTTTCTTTCTTTTTTTGTGTGTAACCCTTGGCATTTAATTAGGCTGTCTTGTGTGCGCATGAATGGGGAGTTACTTGCTTGACTAAGGACTGCAATTCCTTCTCGTTGGGTATTTGGTCACTGCAAAAAGAAAAGTAGCGAATACACCAGTTCGCAGCTGGACTCCCCTCCTCCCCCACTGCCACTCGAGCCAGTGTGGCCACTCAGCCTCACATTGGTTTTGCATCAGTCGTTATTAATAACATTCCGGAGCTTATTCTCCATTGCACATGGTAACAGGCTCAGAGAGGTTACTCAGCAGTTTCCATCAGAGTTAATGCTGATTACAGATTGAACGCATGTCTGCATGAGGTCAGAGGCCAAATAGCAAGAAGGAAAAAACTTGGTATCAGGCACTTTCCAGGAGGTAGAAATGGCTGGAAGGACCTTATATCCCAGAAGATAAATATATTCCAGAAATCTGCTGGAGGCTCAGGAAAGAAAAATAAGAATGAGTAAGTACTGGGATTATTCTTGTTCTACTTACCAATTGATTCTGTTGCAGTTTAATACACACATAGCATTCTTTGATCAAAGACATCCCCACATCATTCTTATGGGTTGGGCAGGGTGATCTCTGGAAAACACAGTGGTTATAGCTGGAGACCATCCTGGTTTGAATCATGTCTCTGTGTAGATTGTTGTGTGACCTTAGGCAAGATCCACAACTTACTGTGTCTCACTGGCCTGTTTTGTAAAACGGACTGTGCCTTAGTCATAGAGTTGCTCTGAGCATTCAGGGTGTGAACACTGGGATTAGGCTGGTGTCCAAGGCTGAGGATTCGATAGTTAAAGTTAGCCAAATCCCACCTTTGCGTATGTAAAGATTCATGGTTCCACTGGACAGTGCTTCAACTGTAGATGCAGAATGTGCTGGAAATGAGGACTATCAATCACACAGAGCCTCTATATCCTCTACCTAGACGCACAGGGCCACGTTTGAACAACAGTCAATGCACAGCAGGTCCTTTTTGCTTCTGAGGCAAAGACTTTAACCCCTGAGCATCTCCCCATCTTCTCATGTGCCATCTTGAAAGTCAAAGCACCATATTTTGACAAGCTCTAAACTTTATTAGAAATATGATTTACATTTAACTTAATATATACGTAGTTCTACAATATTTAATTATTTGTTAAAATTACAGCAGCAGACATGAAAATTATTTGAGAGGGAACAGGAATGGGGATGAAATGTTACTTAATGAAAACAGAAATCTCTTGCAATTTCTGATTGACACTCCAGAAGAATCTCTAACACATACCCCTCCCACTCTCTCAGAGACCAATCAAAGAAGACATTAGCAATTCCATTTCAAAGTACCAAAAGCCTGTGGTAGCAACCGTGCTAAAAATCCTTTTCTTAGAGATCTTCAGGGGCCCTTTGTAAAGATTCTACTCGTGTTCTCAACCTCGTCATCGCCACAGTGATTTTTATTCAGATTCTGATACAGATTTGGAGATGTTACCTGATGGATAGGAGTAGAAATGAGAAAATATTTATAGGTGGGTGAAAAGAAAGAGAGAGACTCAGATTTGAAACTTTCAAAGGAAGCTGTAGAATCCAGATAGAAAGTCATTAAAAAAAATCCCTAAAGACTTATTTGCTTATTTTGAAATCGTGGCATCCCATGGAACCGAAGAACTTCAGCGGTTTGCTGCCTCATGCTCCCGGCACTAAGTCTGGTGTTGAGAACAGCTCCACGTCATTCATTAGCCCCTTGCAGTTGGCTGCTCTGGCAACTCGTGATCAAAGGCGAAGAGAGGGCAGTTTCCTCCTTTCTTCTGTGACCGGGCCCGGGAGCCCTCCCCTTGTGGGCAGACCAGTCGCCAGCCCGTAAAGCAACTGCAGTTCTCTGCAGGCCGTGCTGACCCCGGGGACCGCTGGGGTCACTGTGCGGGTGGCAAGGTGGGGTGCCGGCTTCTGTGCTCGGGGTGGCTGGAGGAGCAGCCTGCTGTCCCCGATGTCTTCCACTGTTTCCAGCCACGCTGCGGTGCGTAGTCACCGACTCCACATATCCCTTAAGCAATGCTTGGTCATTTTAAAGGTGTTTGGAAAATTCATTCTTCAGACCTCAAATTCAAATTTATCACCAACTCGTCTACACCTCAGGAACACGTCCATCGTTCAAATCTCCATCCGGAGAGATCCGTTTAGATGGTTCGTCTGGAGAATGAATCCGTGTTCCCGTTTCTGTTTGGCACTTTCGTGTGGAAGGTGTTGGAAATTTTCAAATTTGAACAAACTATTTTAGTGGTTTGAGTGCCAGGTAAGCAAAGTCCAGATCATCCTGGAGAACCCAGATTCATCCTTCTTTCCTTCTTTCAGAAGATGGTTTTCCCTTGATTTTCTGGCCTTTTCCTCAGGAGTCCTGTATTTGAGAGCAGCATGGTGCCGTCCTCGTGGGCTCTATAGAGAGTAAGATTCACATGTTGAAGTTCTAATCCCCAGTTTCTCCAGTTAAAAAACAAACTAACAGGTGCTTACAACGCCCGATGTCACACCATGGACGAGGAAGGAATTGGTGCTAAGTAACGGCAGTCAACATGTCTTTGTCCACTTACTCCCCAGAGAGCCCCAAATGTCCATCTAAACTGAGATCTGAGTCAGTGGCCAGAGATTCCCAAGAAATTGCTCAGAACACTGGTGGAGTCTGTGTATGAGCTGGTCAGCCACCTCTCCTCTCCATGTCTGGCCGCATGAGCCTGCCTCGGGGGTCTTCTGCTAGTGGACCACCTTTCCTCTTCCCCTCTCCTCATGAGCCCACCTCGGGTATCTTTCGACTGTCTTTTTTTTTTTAACTTTGTGTGTGTGTGTGTGTGTGTGTGTGTGTGTGTGTGTATCAAAGAGTACTGTGTGTCCCTGTGGAGAACCAAGGGAGACTTCAGGATCATCCTGGATTGCTTCTACCTCCTTTTTGCTTCACTCTGGGATTCCCAGGCCCTACCCTCCAGGGCCAGAAGTGCAGACCACCTGGCTTTTTCTTTATATGGGATCTGAGATCCAAACTCAGGACCTTCTGCTTGAAAGACAGAGTCTTAACCCCTGAGACAATTGAGGCATTTCATTGGCTCCTTCTCAGGTCAGCCATGACTAAAATGCCAGGCAGGGGAAGCTGAAGATCTGTAGATGAGATTTCAGGCTGGGAACATCAGAGGGACCAGGAGCTTTGTGGTAACCCCCATGTTATTCATTAGCTTTTGTAGGTGGGCTGCTCTGTGCAAATCATGATCAAAGGAGGAGAGGCCAGTTTCCTCCTTAAAGACCACTCCAGGAGGGCTGGGGAGTGGGTCCCCCTCCTCCCCTCCCTTCTCCCCTAAAGGTTTATCCCTTTAACTTAGAATAGGTTTGGGATCCCAAACCAAGCATTGAATTTAAAGTGTGGTTATCATTAGCTTCTCTTTCTTGTTTCAACAACATCCTACAATCCTTGCTTTCTGCCTACAGGCTGGAACTTTCTTAATGGGGTGCTCATGCCTGAAATCATAAAATTGCAAGGTTGTAAAATGCAGCTAGAGCCACACAGCCTTGGCGGGGCTAACCAAGAACTCGTGTGGTCTGAGTCCTGGATGCGCACTGTTATCATTCACTGATCCGGTGCCATTTTGAGCCACATAAATGTTTTAAATTGCAGCATAGAAAAGACATTGACCGTGGTAAATTCCTACAGTGAACCATTGTAAATGACCTGGAAAATTTTGTTGGGTGACCTGGAAAAAACTGTTGGATGAATTCATCTCGAAAGCATGCTTTTGGTCAAAAGAAAAAGGACATTTATGAAAGAGACGAACAATATAATGCTATTGATACCAAAGCTGAGTATTCATAAAATATTATAATACGAATGGCAAAATGATATAATAGTATCAAAATATAGGTATTACATTTTGTTCCCTAGAGAGTCACATGTTGAAGATCTAGTGGCCAGCTTTTCAGACTGTGACCTTATTTGGAAATAAGATCGCTGAATATATAATTAGCTAATCTGAGGTCATTTTACAGTAGGTTGGGATTCTAATCATATAAGACAGATGTCTTTATAAAAAGAGGAAATTTGGACGGACGGACGGACACACACACACACACACACACACACACACACACACACACACACACGATATCATGTAAACTTCCATTTGGCTGCTGTGAACCAAGGAACTATGGGAATGTTGGGAGAGGCAGAATGGAGCACCTCCCCTGGGCCTGTATTGTCCTTGCCGTTGCTACACAGTGTGTGATAAAGGGATGGCAGCATCTCTTGCTGACTCTAAAGCTGCCGTCGACTATCCTCTGGCTGTTTGGCTTTTCTAGGTTCCACCGAAACCATCGAGCACCATCCAGAAGGACTGGCTATGCGGAACACACTGGAGAGTGAGCGCCAAAACATTTGTTTTGGCCTCTCCCTCTTCTCATCCCTTGAAGTCTCTTGATCACTGTGAGGTAATCGCTTCTCCAGCTGTGAGGAGGAGCTGTGAGGTCAGATCCTTTACCAATCAGAGCAGTGGATTCTCATGGAAACTACTCTCTCTGAAGCTAATATCCATAGGATACTGCATGCAGAGATAAGTCTCCAGGGTGTAGGAATTTGACGTGTTAATACCCAACCCGGAGAGACTCAAGAGTCCACACTGACATCTGCTGGGCCCTTTGAATACTTCTCAGTGTAAGTCTGAACCAGTGATTACAGAGCAGGAGAACTCCCAGCAGGCCCCCTCAACCCCCCGGGAGCTCTCTGACCTGAGGCGGGCCTGGCAATGCCGAGATATGCAACTTGAAATCAAATTTAAGATCTTTTGCTCACTGCACACATTTAGCATAATACATCTATGGCAGAATGAGGCAGGACATCCAGGGTGTAATTAACAATCACTATTCTATGACAGTCTCCGAAACACAAATGCCAATTTGCTTGTCAAATTCCAAAGACAGAGGAAGGGACCATGTAGTAACCATGCAAAACAAAGCTCTTGTTTTCAGGGCTCTACAGCAATTGCTCTGTCCTTTGTGTAGCAGAGAGGAAAATCTGTCAGATCCTGCCTCAGATGCCAGTTTGCTGCCTGACTGTCTCTCCAGAATCATCCTGTCCCACGAGCTCCTCTGGGCCCATGGGGTGTCCACAAAATCTGTAGACAGAGCCTTCCTTTGCCCAAAGGACAGCCAAGAGGTCTAGATAATTAAGACCCCAATTCTTTTCCTTGTGATCTGGATGCCAGGCGCTCACCAATATCTTCCGAAGTCACTAGATTCTGTTCTTGCCTGATTAAACAGGCAAGAGAATGAGCAGGATCTTTAAATAGCTTTCATTTCTGTTTGTCCATTGTTGTGGTTGCATTTTGGTGTCAACTTGACAGTTGCAGACTGTTAGGGACGCCGCTGTGGAAAGTTAATGGTTGGAATGGCCCCTGAACAAGTCTGCAGGTACTTGATTGATTGCTGTGGAGATTGATTGCTGTGGAGAACCCAGCCCATAATGGGTGGTACTTTCCAGTGGTGGACCAGATAATAGGAGGTGCAAGGAGGAGGGACTTGCTCTTCCCTTATCTGGTGTCGACTTGCTGTGGAGTCCATTCTGCATCGAGCACCTTTAAAGCATCGTGGTCTTCTTTGTTGCTGCTGCCGCCGCAGCCTCTGTCCTTGGTCCTTGGCTGACTTGGAGCTTCACCTTTTCCACCATGTTGTTGCTGTTCCCGCTGCCTTTGGAGCCTGGTCTCTGGGCCTTGCTGCTGCTCGCTGTTCATCACTGACGTTGGAGTCCAGCTGTTCTTCGCCAACGTTAGAACCCAGCATCTTTGACCCTCCAGAGAAGTAAAGGCTTGAGACTTTCTTGGAATCTTTTGGCTTTGTGGAACATTCTGGAGAAGAACGAGGCAGCTGCAGGCAGCTACTTTGAAGGATACTATTTTTATTCTGAGTTAATTTAATAAACTTATTTACATATTACATCCTATAGATTCTGTTTCTTCAGAGAACCCTGACTAATACACCCATTCTTGGGCAGAGTTGGTTTTTAGCTTCTTTCTAGATAAGAGACAGGAATGGAGGAGAGATGCTAGTGTCCACTGAAGCACTGGACAGTTTGCATGTATCCTTGGATTTTTCATTCACATGAACACTTTGTAGCCACTCGACACATGAGAAGTTGTGTTTCCAAGAGATTAAATTTGTTGCCCCATGTTTCATGGCTGGTGGGTGTCAGATCAAGAACATGCCTTAGCACTTGATCTTCCCCTACATTATATTGTCTGAAGTGGATTACAATGACTATGTAAAAAAATTCCAAGTCTCTTGTATGTGACTAAGGAATTGAAAATACCTGTAGTGCCTGTCATTTGTATCTTGAATGATCTTGCTGTTACTCTGACACGAGACTCAGAAATTAAAAATGGCTGAATGATTGGTGAGCCGAAAGTGAAGATCAAGCAGATGAAGTGTTGGTCTCTGGTCAAGAGGGGCGTGGAGCCCACTGTCTTGGGGCAATGGAGAAGAACTTCCCCACTGCAGCTTGAATGGAGTCCTTGGCCTCGCCTATCTTTCCTTACATGCCAGATCCAAGTTTGAAATAGCTCTGCCTTCCTCCACCTATTGAAATGTCACATGGGCCCATCCACTCACTGTGTATTTTCAAACATAAGGGTAGAGGGCTGGAGAGATGGCTCAGGGGTTAAGACCCTGTCGCAAGCAGAAGGTCCTGCCAAGCAGAAAAGGCAGCATCCTGCACTTCCCTCCCTAATGGGTGGAGCCTGAGAAATCCCCAAGCAAAGCAAAGAAGGTAGAAGCAATCCAGGATGATTCTGAAGTCACCTTTGGTCGTCCACAGGGACTCACAGTGCCCTCTGATACACACACACACACACACACACAATAAATAAAGAAAAGTAGTGGTAAAGTATACTTGACAGGTACTCCCATGATGAAATGTATGATATAATGTATCAATTTGTATGTGTTTATTTAGCATCTCCTAAGCTTTTTGTTGTTGTTGGACAAAGGCTGAAACAGAGTCTCATGTAGTCCAGGCTGCTCTTAGCACACTATGAAGCCAAAGATGACCTTGACCCTCTAATCTTTCTGCCTCTTTCTTAGCTGCTGGGAGTACGGTTGTGCTTGTGCGTTGCATGCGGGTGTGTACGGCATGCGGGTGTGTGCCAGCCACGCCTGACTGTAGTCTTTTCTTGACATCATAGACAGACTGTAGCTTTGGGACCTTGTAGGGTTGTATGCAGATTCCAACCAGCCACTGTCTATATGATCGGTGACTTGCTTGCCATCTCTACACTTCATTTATAAAGTGAGGAAAATCGGGCTGGAGAGGTGGCTCAGAGGTTAAGCCTCTGCCTTGCAGGCAGAAGGTCCTGAGTTCGGATCCTAGACCCCACGTATAGACTCCGGGCTGAAGCAGGGGCGGCCTGCGTTTCTGGTCCTGGTAGGGCGGAGCCTGTGAATCCCGGGGCAGAGTAAACAAGGAGGAGGAGGAGGCACCCATGGTGGTTCCCGAATTCGCCCGTGGTTCTACACACACACACATACACGTGCGCACACACATACACACACACAATTGAATAAATAATAAAAAAATTTTATAAAATGAGGAAAATACTGCACTTGCGTGGTTGGTGTAAGACTTACACACCGCATATGGGACACAACTCCGCAGACATTTGTATATCGAAAGTACAAAATAAAATGTCAGTTATCATTGCTCTTTGTTCAGTTACATGGCCATTGTGTGATACTAATGCTACGGAAGCTGTGGTAGACTGAGGGATAGTTAAATGGAGCAACTGGGAATTTCTCCTATTTAGAAATGCACCGTTTGGTTCTGGAGTCAGGTGAACAAACACTAGGATGACAGAATGGGGGATCCAGAATCAGAGTGAGGGCCAGCTGCATTGGCCACACCCCTCGTGGTGCACTAAATGTGACTTAAACGTAATTATCTGAAAGAGTTACAAATAACACGGGGCCCCAAAACTATAAATCACGCAGCATCTAAGGCACACTGGGCGCTCATTGCCTCTACTGCTGCCTCGCTGGTGTGTGTAAGGCCCCACTCCAGGAATCTCTGCGCTACAGAGGGGATTTAGACCTTTAGTTTCATTTATCACCTCTGATTATTGATGGCGGCTTCCTGCAGGGCTCTGCTGGGGGAAGTTTTGAGAGAACCGAGGAGGTTTGCTTTGTCTGAAGAAGCAGCTCATCACAGAGGCCACCAGCTTCAGAAGGCATTTCTCGCTGCTTGCGGGACCTTGAAGCCTAGAGCTTTCCCCTCTCCTCCCATCCCCTCCCCTCCCCTCCCCTCCCCTCCCCTCCTCTCCCCTCCCCTCCCCTCCCTTCCTCTCCCTTCTCCTCCCGTCCCCTCCCTTCCCCTCCCCTCCCCTCCCCTCCCCTCTCCTCCCTTCCTCTCCCTTCTCCTCCCGTCCCCTCCCTTCCCCTCCCCTCCCCTCCCCTCCCCTCTCCTCCTGTCCCCTCCCCTCCCCTCCCTCTTTCTTTTGAGACAAGGTCTCATCCTTTAGCCCAGGCTGGTCTTGAACTCTCGACCTTCTCACCTCCTCCCGAGTGCTGGGCTCATGGGCTCGTATCCACATGTCTAGGTCAGATAAGTTTCTTAAGTGCTTTCTGTTTTGGCATCTTCAGCTGTCAAACACATCTATTTGAACGAGACACGTCATACACATTGTCTTGTACATCTAATAATCTAATGAAGCACACATTTGACAATGAGGAAATAGAGGCTCAGTCGAAGTGGTTACAAATGGAAAATCTAGGATGCAAAATTTGATATTTAAAAATTAACTATGTGTGTGCGCATGTGCGCATGTGCGTGTGTGTGTCAGAAGTCAGAAGTCAGTTCTTCCCTTATATCTTGCAGACTCTGGAGTTGAACTCAGGTCCTTCAGCTTGTGCGCAGGCACCCACGCTCACTGAGCCATCCCACTGGTCCGGATTTGCTACTTTGATTCCACAGTTTGAGCATCTTCCTATCTTACTTCAGGCTGCCTCTGTAAGCTATGCTCCTCACTCCAGAGCTGATTTTTCTCTTTTGTTTGTTATTTCCTGGCTTGGGAGACAGAACATTGGAGTGTTTGTATCAAAGGATATTGAGAGAAAAGAAGACAATAACAAGGAAAGTTAGGATACAACTCCTGGATGTCTTAGGCAACACATTGACCTTCACAGGAATCTACTAACAGTTTTCAGATTCCTTCATAGTTGTACATGTTTAATTAGATATAGACTTCCTGTTAATGCCCATTACGTATGAGGATTGGATCACAAAATCCAAAGCGATTGAACAAGACAAGTAGAACTTTTCTTAAATAAATAAAAGATGAAAAGAAGGCTGATTTCCCCCTTTATATCAGCTATTAAAAACTGTCTAAAACCCCATATCCAAAGGAGAAGCTATCCCGTGAAGGACATCATTTTGGCACAAGTGTATCATTATAGTTATATCCAAGATTAGTAAGTAGTGAGATGATCCATCTCACATGGAAGGTGGGAAATGTCTCAAGCATAAATGGAAAATAAATAGAGCTGTATATATTTTTTCTCTATATAGCCTTGAAGCTTGATTTTTTTAAATCACAACCACTGCACAAATTTTCAAGTAAGTTTGGAAGAGAACATTTATGATGGATCCAGCAACAGAGGAGGAAAGACATCCACAGATAATAGCTCATCGCCACAACAGCATCTGCTCATCCATGAAGAAACACCACTGGTGATTCAGCAATTTTCACTTTGTTGAATTAAAAAAATCCGTTTATATCTCCTATCTTCCATGCTTTCTCGTATTTTCAGAATTTCTATCAGTGTTTCTTAAAGAATCTATTTGTCACTATTGACTCGTTTTAACTTTGAAAAAGGTTTTCTTTTAGTTGTAAAGTTTTTGGCTGTAGGATTTATTCCTTTTTCCTACTTTCTTTTCTTCATTCCACTGTCTTCTGACTTGCATTAGCTTCACTGACAAGTCTGCTGTCCTTCTTGCTTCAACGTCTCTGCACACAATGTGCCCTTTGTCTGTCCTGGTTAATTTTTATTCCATAACTTATTCAAAGCAACGTATCTTTTCATGGTTATCATGCTTCTTAGATATATTTATCATTTTCATCAAATTTGGAAAGATTTTGACCATTATTTCATTAATTTTTTTCTCATTCATCTACTCTTTTTCATTTAAATAGGCTAATTGCACACATATTGGGCTGCTTGAAGTTTTCACATAGTTCAAATTCTTTGTTTTTTTCTCAGTTTTTATAAAAATTCTGTTTTAATTTGTATCTATTCTTATTGCAATGTCTCCAAGTTCATTTTCTTCTGTAATATACAGTCTGTTGATGGTAGTATTCTATATATTCTCATTATAGTCTATCCATTTTGCCTCCAGATGGATGATACAATTTTCTGAATTATCTGTCATGTCTTCACATGCTCTATCTTTCATTTACTTCTTAATATGTTTTAATATCTTGAACTTCTTCATGGCAGTTATTCAACTATTTGAGAAAGAAGAAATTAAGTAAAATGGTCAATCGTCCCATGATGCTACCTGATGAGTGATTCTAGTCCACAGGTCAAGCAGATGGACCATAGGCAGAGCCTGGTAGCCACCCCAGCACCCTCAATGAAGAGATAGAATCTTGACCTTTAGACTTAGATTACACCATCTTATCTGTGCAATTTTAGAATCAGAGTTCCTATTGATTGGCTTTCTTATTTAGGTCCTAGTTTTATGCACTTTGTGTTATTATTAATTGAATAGAAATTATTGAAAATTTTACTTTGGGGTACTAGATTATTTTTTATAAATATTTTTTAAATTTTGTGCTAAGATGTATTCATTTGGAAATTCTGGTCTTATAAAGATTGCTAGTGAGAAACCAAAGCAACCTTGATTTGTGGATATATTTTTTCCCACTACTGAGGAAATGCTCTCCTTAGTACTTCCTACCTGGTGTTTTATGAATTATGAGACTCCCCCCATTCTAACTGGTGGGAGCACCATGTGCTTTTTCTAATCCTCTTGAATCTTACCCCTAAAAACTTAAAAGGGACCCAATTTCTAGATCTCTCTTTCTCTTTCTTTCTCTCTCTGTCTCATTCTCTCTCTCGCTCTCTCAATATAACCTTTAAATTCTAGCTGTCTAAGATTCCAAATTCTATCTTTGTCATTGAGGATGGCTCTGCCTATATCCCATCTTATTGCCCCAAGGGCTAAGAAATACTCATTAGGAAGCATTATAGGGCAATTGAACATCCAACTTCATTTCTTCTCTCTCAAAGAATTTTCTGTCTTGCAATGATTGGTGTGTAATGTCTAGAAACTATTTATATATTTAGTTTAATTTTTCTACTGATTAAGAGGAACTCAATCCTATCACAGTTACTAAACCACAAATTGCCTTTCCGTTAATGATAGAACTCACATATTCATTGAATATAAAATAACTGATATAGTCTTAAAATCCTTTCTTGCTCTTAGGTCATCATTAGGTTGGGTGGAGGTCTGGGGGTTAGAGTATGGGGAGACAAGAAATAGGCGTGACTCTGACCATGCGTGGGTGCCACGTGGAGGTCTATGACTGAAGAGAAAATGATGAGAGAGAGAGAGAGAGAGAGAGAGAGACAGAAAGAGACTAGAGACAGAGAGACAGAGAGAGACAGAGAGAGAGAATTAAGAAATAGGAGTTTGTTTTGAGTTGAGGCTGGTGATCAAGGATCAAGGATCGTTTCACCTTAAGGTGGGTGGAACAAGAGAGAGACCCCGGGTGGTAGTGTCATAATCTTTTATGGTCTCAGGCGTTGCTGAAGGTAGCCTTGGAATTGCTAGAGAAGCAGAGCAGAGTGAAGACTGGAGTGTGGTTAGTTTGGTAGGTTAGAGCCTTACAAAAGCAAATGACAGCTGTGAGTAACAATCATCTTTCCACAAAGAATAAAACATGCAGAGGCATCTTTGAGATGGTGGCCACGGGAATGGCCTTGGACTGTTCTCTGCCACAGCTGCACTCCTGACTAGTGAAGATCATTAGCTCTTTTCATGTTTGACATGATTAGATTCAGGAATCTGAAAAAAATCCACATGACAGAAAGGATTGTCTTTAAAATCTGAAATCTACATTTTTTAAAGCAAACGAGTTGGAGGATCGATCATCCTATGGCCTGGAGGTAAGGGGGAGTCCTTTGTTTTTAGTCTCCAGAAGAAACACTATAGATATAGAAGTTTCTACCACACCAAGGAGCTAAGTTGTTTATGCCAAACACTGTTTGTTATATCACCAGGACTGACAGGTAACCTGGTTACTGAGAGGGCTATATTTTGTTTACTCAGAATTCCGACAATAGGACTGAAACCCTTTTATCTGAACCCTTCTGAGATTCATGTAACGATCTGGGTAACTTACTCACGACAGCACCTTCTCTGATAGTTTTAATTTCTCGAATGCTATTTAAAAAGTAAGGTTTACCCTGAGCACATAAAATGCTAACTTCAAATTGATACAGAAAATTTAACATTTGCTATTCATACAGATAAGTACAGAGTAATCTGCAATTTTTACATTTTTGCATTCATTTGAATCTGAATCCCTTATAATAAAATATGCCAATTAATTAACAGTTGCTGCTTGTGAAACAATGATATTCCACTCAGTATGTCAGCAATTTTGTCTTCAAAGATATATATGTATATATCATTAGCAGTCATTATTTCATCAGCACAGAAATACCGCTTCTCTCCTTCCAGGTGCTCAAACGTTCAGTGCATTCCGTAATCCTCCTGGATTGGACACTTTGATTAATCTTTGTTTATTATATATTAAGCGAGCCTATTAAATGTTCAATTAGTCAGTTCTGAGGAATCACAGCCTTCCCTGTATGCCTTGAGCTTCCTTTCGCGGCGATGGCGTCTCTTTTTTCTAATCCCAAGCAAATGGCTGTGGTCTCCTAATGCTCTTTAGACGCTGATAGTGCGACACTTCCAGCATCTCATCTTCCAGAGGCCTTGCGTCCCTTCGTAGTTGTGATTTGCCCCTTTTTGTGCATGTATGGCTGTTTACAATTCCCAAATTTGTTTTTAAAATTTGTGTTAAATTTTATTCCATTTTCTTTGAAGACTATTTGGGGGGGGGTTCCTTCAATAGTAGTGATTAGGAAACCTCATCATGAAAAGAAGATAATTTGTGCCACATAAGTGATACTACTCTTTACTTCTTTGTGTTTTTAACAATCCTGAGGATTGAGCCCAGTATCTTATACATGTTTGGCAAGTGCCGTGCCCCGGAGTGCAGTCTCCCAGGGGAGGGGAGTCCTCTGTTCACAGCCTGACGTAGTTTTGCCACGTCATAACCCTGGTGGTATGTACTCTGCCTTTATAAGCCAATTTCTCCTTAAATTCCCCATTGGCAAACTGTTGACTGTCTAGGTTCCGGACATTTCATGAGTCATCATGGTGAGTTGGCGTGAATAATCGACCTTGAGCTCTTTTGCAAGAGAGATGATCTCCAAACTTTCAGTGGTAGCTCTTCAATTGTGTCGTTACTCATAGGGGATTATATGACTGTCTGCTTTCCCGAGAGGGAAGTTACTGAGAACAGAGAAAGGACTGTGTGTCTTTTTCCCTCCAGGGCATCCCGCTTTGCTTTCTGAGGTCATCTTTCTTTCTGACTATTACAATCCCTTCATCTAATTGCTCAGGCCAAATGCCCTGGATTCACACCTAATTCTTTACCAATTCATGCCCAGTAACAGCCCACTTCCAGTTCAGAGATAAATCTGCTTAGCTTCCATTGGCACCTCTCTCTTACTTACGGGGCTTCGTGCTTATTTCCGCCACCTTCCTGATCAAGCTGTATAAACAAGCTTAAACCAAAGGGCGGAAAGGTAGGCTGGAGTTACTGCTTACATCAGAAGCAAACCCAACGATTCTGAGCTACTTCCGGTCCAGCAACAACTGCAGTCAATTGGCAATATTCGAGAAACAAATGTAGTGTTAATACAGAGATTGGGGCGACATGAGCCGATAGTATGAATGGTGATCTCCCACATGTGGGGTCCCATGTCAGTTCCAAGAGTTATGCCCGGGGACGGACACCATGGTGGTGTTCAAGACACTCCTTGGACAGATGACGATACTTGTCTCCATGTGGGCACAGTCTGTTTGTAGTGATTGTAACCGTGCTTCATTTTGTTTTCTGATTTCTATGTGTTTTAACCTTTCTTTTCCTTCCACTTATTTCTTACTGGTTTCAAATCAAGCATTTTACCCTCGTCTTTCCACCTTTCCATCTTTTCCACCTTTCCCAAATTGTAAGGATTCTTAAACTATGTCTTCAATTGATTTTTGCTTGAGATTTGTTGTTGTGTTGGAACATTCCTGCTGGCTTTACTGATCCAAAAGCTTGCACTCTTTTGTTTTATACAATCAAGATTCACCCAGAATCACATATTTGCCCGGTTCTTTGCATTATCGTATCCAATTTCCCCTGGGGTATTGCATCTTAGACAACTTCCTATAGAGTTTTGTTTTGTTTTGCTTTTGCTCAAGTCCATCTAAAGCCACATGCAAGAGCAAGCACAGCACACAATACTGTCTGTATGTGGGCGTTGTGCAGCTATACTTCCTGTGTCTTCAGCGGGCCTTATGAAAATACCAAATATGTGAGCTTTAGCTGCCCAGGAGCCATGAGCAAATCTTAATAAAATCATGTTGAACGAAAGAAGTTACAAAATGCACATTGTGTGATTCCATTAAACGAGTTTCAAATCTTGCCAAATTGTTCAATTATAATTTAATATTAATTATGTTTAATAATATGGCTACCAGAGTTGTCGCTTGCAGTATTTGTAGCTGGGTGAGGCTGTTGGTCAACTCTAATAAGAAGAATCAGTGGAGGAAGAGTGGCCCACAGATAACTAATTACTCTCTGAATATATATTCTAAGCCATCCCCCCTTATTATCAGGGTGCAATGCCTGGCACTGTAAACCTGTCCAAACAATAGTGGAAGGGGAGAAATAGACACTAGACAGGAACAGATGTCTTAGTATTAACTGTAACTACTTGATAGTAAACTACCGTCTAAACACTTCTTATACCTTAGGTAAGAAAAACTCTGCGCATTCAACCCATATGCACACTGCTGCAACGGAGCCTAGTGAGACAGAAAGCCACAGAGTGCAGAGTATTGGAACCTGGGAACGCACGGCTGTCAGCAGGCCATCAAAACCTCCCCCATCCCAAAGCTCAGGGAACCTTGGGGATCAGGGGGCAGTAAGATTGTAAGAGCCTAAAGGTGGGGAGGTTCCACCATCCACGTGACAGTCCAGTCATGACAGAGAGCTCACTGCACATGGTCTCCTAGATCTACGCAATGGACTGACATGTCAACGCTCTGCCGTGGTCCAGCGAGGATCTCAGTAGAAACAACGACAGCCAGAAAGAATGTCTAGGACAGGTACTGACAAAAGAAGGGGGCCTCCCCACTTGTCATTTTGCCCCCTGAAGAGCCGCATATGCTGCCACAGAGACCTGTTTCCTGACTCACCCAGGCACCCAAGGGAGCGCTGTGGTCCACGCATGCAGAGAGACAGGAGGGTGAGAGGGACAGGGTGGACAGGTGAAGGGAGGGGTGGGTGGGAGAGGAGATCGCTGTGAGAGGAAGGGGGTTTGTTTGTCAATGAAAAGATTTTAATAAAAATATTAAAAAATCAAACACCACAAAATTTGTTTACAATGATTAAGAGACAAAAAGTGATACATGTAAAATTCAGTTTGGTAGATGTTTCTGAAGGAGAAGGAAAATGGCTGCCTCTGATAGAATACATGAAATTATAAAGCTCTTCTCATGAAACCACAAGCGCAAGGCTATTAACCTTCGTGTTACGTCACAGGTGTTTCTCCTTTTAAATCCCAGTGTCCACGCCCTTCTGAGATTGGCCAAGGTCATGTGACTAGCTTAAGCCAATGAAGTATGGGAGTTACAGGCGGGCTTGATGGGTGGGTGCACTGGTAGGGCGCATGTGGGTGACGCGTACACCAGAGGAGAAAGAGTCAGTGTGTGTGCGACTCTCAGGCTCTTTCCCTCCCATGGTCTCCTACCGACGTGGAGGAGAACAAGCCATTTGGAGCTCTGAACTCTTACTGG